>OU343224.1:281475077-281726394 GCA_910596185.1 Chrysanthemum makinoi
GGTTTATAGCGGCATATAATTAACAATATGCGATATTGTAGTAAGTGTTTCGTAACATGCATAATCAAAAAAACTTCAAACCTAAGAAACTTAACAAAAATATATACACCGGTTGTATAATGTATTTTGACCAAATTATTTCAGAAAACTTTGTACATATTTGAAATTAATGCGCCGGAACAATCAACGATTAAAGCATCAATTAATCACCATCATTATAACAATATTTGGAAACAGATTTGTATTTAACGTATTTAATGCGCAAGAACAAGAACAAGAACAAAAAAATGAACCCCGTGACTATATAATAAATCGATACAATGTTTTGTGATTGTACACATTAAAGTTATTCACAACAATATCTCTGCAATTTCAACTATATATAAATGTCAAAATTTGTCAAAGTTACATATATGTTTTTTAGAAATTATTAGTGTTAAAATTAAATAAATTAAAAAATATATATTTTTTTTTGGAAAATTACATTAGCAAAATTTGTCAAAATTTGTCATACATTTCTTTGAAATTTTAGGTGTGAATTGTTATGGTAGCTATTTCATTAAGGGCATATTCTTTGAATTTTTATATAGAAATTTTAGTTTTAAAGGAATTTTAGAAATTTAACATTACTCACTTTATAAGTTTCAAAAACATGGATACATGCTTTGTATGTAAAAAAAAAAACTTTTATTGACTTTTCAACATTGAATATGCCAAATCAGTTTTCATATAATATTAGTTTGAATTTTTAATGGTAATTATATATACATATAGTTAAAAACGAGTACCCGTGCATAGCAACGAGATTTTATAGCGACATATGGTTTAGTGATAAAAAATGTTTATGATTATAAATGAAAAATAATAAAAGTTTGAAGATTTGGGTATTATACATAATGTTTTGAAACCCGGGTCGACCGGGTGGTTCAACAGGTTAAACCGTTTTGGTCGAAAAAACGGATCGATGAACCGGTCAACCCGACGGGTTGGGTTGACACGGGTGAAATTAAACCGGATCAACCCGTCGGGTTTGAAGCGTCCCATGTCAACCCGGTTTTCGATATGTATTAATAGTTTCTTTTTAAAATATATGTTTTCAACATTTCTATTTTTAGTTTCAACATTTCACTTTTTGTGTTTTCTTTTATATATAGTATACGTGGTACCTTCATGACGATTAACCTGAGAAACAGATCTCGATGAGGCCCGATTTACGCCAGTATCGGTTTTAACGGGTTCATTTTCGGATGACTTTTATCGCTTAGTCGAACCAGTGGCGAAACCGGTTCCCGGTTGAACCCGTTGGTGCGGTCCGGACCAATTTTCAAAACTATATTTACTATCAACTTGTTAGATTGTATGAAACTTTGTGTGTTTTATTAATTTGTATAATGTGTATAATAACACGTACTTTTCATTTTAGGGTGTTTTAAAAATAACATTAATCAGTGTGTGTAATTATTTTATATGGGGTGTTTTATTGTATTTTTTAGTATGGGGTGTTTTAATTGTTTGTATTTAATTTGGTGGATATGCTTTTAGTTGGTTGTACAATATGAATAAATCAATGTACTTTTAAATAATGAGGTGTTTTAATAATAATATTAATTACATTATACATTTCTCTCACCTTTGACTTTCAACTTTCAACTTTCAATTTTTGGTGGATATGCTTTTAGTTGGTTGTACAATATGAATAAATCAATGTACTTTTAAGTAATTGAGTGTTTTAATAAAAATATTAATTAACTTTCAATTTTCACTTTCACCTTTGACCATTTTTCTATTTTATGTAGTAAAGATATCTTGTTGCTTTTGGACTTTATCAAAGAATGTTTTGTAACCTTTTTACTATTACATGCCACAGTCCAACGCACCATATTTAAAAATTATTGTAGTACTTTATTACTCATTCCGTCTTATTTTTATTGTTCACTTTGACTTTGACCCATTTTTTTGTTCAACTTTGACCATTAATATATTTATTTGTATTACATAATACTTAATGAAAATTATACCAATGAAAATAAATTAAAAACCCAATACATTCATATATTTTTCATCAAGTATTATATAACACAAAGAAAAATAATTATGGTCAAAGTTGAAGGAGAAAGACTAGAAAAGTCAATTGAGGACAATAATTTTAGGACGGAGGGAGTATACGAAATTGTTCTTTGTAGGATGAGGAGTGATACATCCACAAAAAACCATCAAAAAAAAATCCACACACGCTGAGGTGGAAGTGGATGATTGGTTTTTTGTGGGATCCACTCTCACAAAAAATTAATCATCCGCTTCCACCTTACCGTGTGGATTTTTTTTGTGGATGATTTTGTGTGGTTCTAGCAAATTCCAGGATATTGTATTGCATTATTGTGAAACATATTAAGTTTACACATGAGTGAGGGCCTTTTGTTTTGGTCGTCAAAATGTAAATGGCTTTGACTAGGTTTTCATATAGTAAAAAACAAGAAATGTTACAAAAGAGATATTGATGTTGCTTGTAGTTCAAGGAAATTCTGGGAAAAGGAGCAACCAAGACAGTATACAAGGCCTTTGATGAGGTTTTAGCAATAGAAGTGGCATGGAACCAGGTGAAACTCAACTGTGTTTTCCGGTCGGCTGAAGAAATTCAACGTTTATATTCCGAGGTCCATCTCCTAAAAAATCTCAGCCACAACTCCATAATGCGATTCTACACATCTTGGATAGATCCTGATAGGAGGACGTTTAATTTCATAACGGAAATGTTCACTGCTGGCAGCCTTAGAGAGTAATTACAAACTTTCCTGATCATTATCACACTCATATCTTATCAACAAAAAAAAGTCAATATAGACACTTTCAATGTTGAGGTTTTAGTATAAAACTCGTGGCATTGCTTTCTTGAGGAGACGTTACATTCTAATTAGGTGAAAACAAGTCATGTTAGATTTTATTTTGTTTAAACATGCATATATAGATAACTTGATTAGCCAATGATAATAGTTTTGCCACATCTGATAAAGAGAGTTCGTTTTCTATGTTTTTCCCAAGTTAGAAATATATGTTGCTCAAGTCATTGTTTTATCAATAATTACCATATAACATTCTAGCCACTAATAGGACATTATTATGCAGGTATAGACAGAAATACAAGCGAGTGCACTTACGAGCAATTAAAGACTGGGCACGCCAGATCCTCGAAGGCCTAGCTTATCTTCACAGCCAAAATCCTCCAGTCATCCATCGAGATCTAAAGTGTGATAACATCTTTATCAACGGTAATATTGGCCAAGTAAAGATTGGTGATCTCGGGTTAGCTGCTACTCTTTCTGATTCACAGCATGCTCACAGCGTCATAGGCAAATTTCTTACTCTTTGTGTCTCTTGGCTTACCATAATATTTCGGTTTCTTTTTGCAGATTTAGTTTATACGCAGTAACACTTTATATTTATGAAACAGGCACACCTGAATTCATGGCCCCAGAAATGTACGAAGAAGATTACAACGAGCTTGTGGACATTTACTCCTTTGGTATGTGTGTTTTGGAAATGCTTACGTCCGAATATCCTTACAGTGAATGTTCCAACCCAGCTCAAATTTACAAGAAAGTCACTTCGGTATGATTAATGTGATTTCACAATTGCACGTTTTTAAACAAGTTAAATAAACTTGAAAACATTTAACTAAATGATAATTTAATTCTGTAAGTAGTACAAAATAACTATCTAGTTGTTTAATAGCTTTCATATTTATTACAGTTTGAACGTATTTCTCATTCAACTCCTAAATATGGTAGTATTTCGAATTCTTTCTGACAGACTATATATATTTGTCATAATTTCTGAACAATATCAGGGAAAACTGCCAAAGGCATTCTATCAGATTCAATGTGCAGAAGCACAGCGGTTTGTGGGAAAATGCCTTGAAAATGCTTTAAGTAGGCCGTCTGCTAAAGACCTATTGAAGGAACCCTTCCTTCTTGCTGAAGATGCAGATAAATTGAAGGCGATCCCAACAATAACTACCCAAAATCAGATTTCAATTATAAAAATACCTGAAAATGTGCCTATGTCGTTAGTCCATGTTACAGAAAAGACTACTGATATGACTATCACAGGCACCATGAACGCAGAAGATGGTTCTATCTTCCTCAAAGTATTCATCTCCGACAAAAATGGTATATATAAACCATACATTATTTGTTATAAGATCCTAAATAACTTATTGTTCTACAAGCTAGCGACTAAGATATTAACAATGGTAGGTAAAGCAAAGAATATATACTTTCCCTTCGACGTCGAAAGTGACACAGCACATGATGTTTCTGCGGAAATGGTGAAGGAATTGGAGATTAACGACTGGGAGCCATTTGATATCGCTGAGATGATTGATAAAGAGGTTGTGAATCTAATTCCGACATGGAAGAAAAGTCCTATGCAATCGTTACAAAGCCTAAATGTTCATAGTTTTTGCTATGACCAAGATGATGATGACAACACCACCCCCCACCCTTTCCACTCACCATCCTCGCATTCATCACCTCAAGTGTCTCCAAGGTGTCTCTTTACCACTTCTGATGCAGTCCATGAACAATCAAGCAGTATCACGATCTCCGCATCCCATGACTGGTCACGAGGTAAACGCTGGTACTTCTAGATGCGAATGTTTATCCTGCCAGATGAAGCTCAGTTCACTTCTAATACATTTTGTATTTTACTTTATCTAAACTCGATTTAGGTAATGTCCACAGCTATGATGACACAAGCTCTCAAAGCTCGTTAAATTCTTATAACTACTCCAACATCAATTACTGGTCAGACAATGAAGATGGATACCGTTCAACCTCATTTATAGGTCAAGACCCACAACTTGCTGAAAAGACAAAGAATTTTACAAGGTTCTGTGATGAAGAGAGGGCCACAACAAGATGCAGTAGACAGTATATGCGGCTAGACCCGTCCCAAAATACGAATATAAAGAGGGTAGGATCTACTGTTGGTATCCGCAGCCAATTGCTACACCGCTCTATGGTGGAGGAGATTCACAAGCGGCGTTTATTCAAGACCGTTGCTGCTATTGAGAACATTGGCTATCATGAGCCATCCAGGTGAATACAAGGCATTGCGTTTCAAAAAGCAATGTCTTTTCCAAACAATGTACCAAAATATATAAATATGTACAGAGAAATAAAGGTTTGAATGAACTGTGAGATTCCTGCTATAATTATATAGTGTGTTATTTGTAATGTGCTCGATCGTTTGTACTTCATGCGAACATGAGACTGGTTTGAACTGTTTGCTGCATATGTAATATAAAGCTAATTTGGATATGATGATCACTAGAGCATACATGATTGGGGTAGTTGGGGGGTGGCAGAGTTAGGCACGAACGAGTTTGACGTCTCCCAGCCACCACACCGACTTCAATAGGAATGCGAGTCATATCAGTAAAAACATTCAACGTTACCTCCTCATCAATTTGTAATTTAGTCACAGCGCTCCTTCATCTTGATTTGAAGCAAGCCTCACCAGCATATTTATCAATATTATTTACAGAGTTAATATCTAAATTGGATATAGATGAAACAGTTTGATGATTTTATATCATCTAAATGTTACACTGCGAAGTGAAAAGTTGATAGACTGATAGCGACGGCAGACAGTTACTTTTAGCGACAAATCTGTTGTCTCTAAAAGCTAAAAATATTGTAAAACTCGCCCTCTTCTAAAAACTTGAATAGCAAAAAACCGTTTATAGTAATGAGTTTAATAGTTGAATGAAATGAGAATCACTAATTAAAAAACAAGACTTTGTGTCATACTATACGGGAATGATTCCAACTTTGATGATAAGACAACGCTAATGTCTTCATCAAGTTTTAACAAAAAGCAAAACCGAAACACCTAATTAACACCCACCTGAAATAGCCCACACTTTCGAATCTAATAATAAGACAAACCTAAAACACCTAAAGAAACACCAGATAATGATAAGACAATGTTGATGTCTTCATCAAAGATGGAATTGTTCTCGTATAGTATGAAACAGAGTTTCGTTTTTTAATTAGTGATTCTCATTTCATTCAACTATTAAACTCATTACCATGAATGGACAAGGTTTTTTTGTATTCAAGCTGTCAGAAGAGGGCGAGTTTCACTAAAAAAATTTTAACTTTTAGAGATGACAGAATTTGTCGCTAAAAGTAATGGTCTGTCGTCGCCAAAGTGTTTGGCGACCATATGTTGTCACAACAGGTTCGCCGCTAAAGTGTCTCCAAGGTGTCCAAGATGAGGATGACAACACCACCCCCACGCTTTCCACTCACCATCTTCGCATTCATCACCTCAAGTGTCTCCAAGATTTATCTTTACCACTTCTGATGCAGTCCATGAACAATCAAGCAATATCACGATCTCCGCATCCCATGACTGGTCACGAGGTAAACGCTAGTACTTCTAGATGCGAATGTTTATCCTGCAAGATGAATCTCAGTTCACTTATAATACATTTTTTTTTTCTTTATCTAAACTCGATTTAGGTAATGTCCACAACTATAATGATACAAGCTCTCAAAGCTCGTTAAATTCTTATAACTACTCCAACATCAATTACTGGTCAGACAATGAAGATGGATACCGTTCAACCTCATTTATAGGTCAAGACCAACAACTTGCTGAAAAGATAAAGAATTTTACAAGGTTCAATAATGAAGAGAGGGCCACAACAAGATGCAGTAGACAGTATACCCGACCCAAAATACTAATATAAAGAGGGTAGGATCTACTGTTGGTATCCGCAGCCAATTGCTACACTGCTCTATGGAGGAGGAGATTTACAAGTGGCGCTTATTCAAGACCGTTGTTGCTATTCAGAACATTGGCTATCATGAGCCATCTAGGTGAATACAAGGCATTGCGTTTCAAAAAGCAATGTCTTTTCCAAACAATGTACCAAAATATATAAATATATAGTGTGTTATTTGTAATGTGCTCGATCGTTTGTACTTCATGCGAAAATGAGACTGGTTTGAACTGTTTGTTGCATATGTAATATAAAGCTAATTTGGATATGATGATCACTAGAGCATACAGGATTGGGGTGGTGGTGGTGGTGGGGGGGCGAGGCTGGCAGAGTTACTCACGAACGAGTTTGACTTCTCCCAGTCACCACACCAACTTCAATGGGAATGCTAGTCATATCACTAAAAACATTCAACGTTACCTCCTCATCAATTTGTAATTTAGTCACAGCGCTCCTTCATCTTGATTTGAAGCAAGCCTCACCAGCATATTTATCAATACTAGTATTATATACATAGTTAATATCTTGATAAAGGAATCTTGATTTGAAGCAAGCCTCACCAGCATATTTATCAATATTATATACATAGTTAATATCTGATAAAGGAAGGTAAGTAAGGAAAAGAAACTACTACTCCCTGATTAGCTCGGTAGGATACGTGTGAAGTTGCGGTTAAATTCTTTTTCAAGAAGAATGCATGAGTAATAAGCTTCATCCAATTTGTGTTTCTTCTTCTTGCCAAATATAACCTGCATGCTTATAAGAAAACAAACGAAACCTTCGCGTAAAATTGACGGTAAAACTATATATGACACGCAACTACACTAGAAAGCAAGTAAGATATAATGCTTCTGAAATGGATGTTTGTAGTTTTTCTGGAAAATTAAGACTTGGGAATTTCTAAAAATTTATAAGTTGCACAGAAAACGAAAACTGAGTAATCCGTTTCTACATAGCTCGACGTCGCCGCTTTAATCTTTGATGCCGCCAGTTGTCTCCGATAGAAAGTGGTCTGATTTTTCGGAAAAATTTTGGAAAAATTACATCATTAAAAAAAAAATTCACGCAAAACACTCGAAAATTGATCACACACACACACACACACACACACACACACACACACACACTGACCAAAACCAGCGATGCAACGACTTGCAGATGCATTTTCTATTCATATAGATGCACATTTTGAGCAAGTTAATTTGATGTATAGATAAATTGATTTTCATGATTTACGCTCAGAGGAACAAAAACAAGAGAAATCATGAAATGCATCACACACGATTAAAAGCTAAAAACACATTATTGTGTGTTATAATGCATCACATCACACAGTTCTTCACTTCTTATTTTAAGTAACATCCACACTATATATATATATATATATATATATATATATATATATATATACACATATATATATATATATATATATATATATCAATTTTAATGATTGTAATTCTCATGTTCATTTTCTTCAAAAACGTATGTGATCTTTCCTACACTTATCTTTTTGTAAAATACCTTTATATGTAGTTAAGACGAGGTTAAAGACAAAATAAAACATTTTCACAAAGTCTAACATGAGAATAAATAACAATGAAAATTATATAAGACACACAAAAATTGAAAAACAAAAGAAGCAAACAGTTAAGCATGGGTTGCCTCCCACGAAGCGCTTTTCTTTATTTATGAGTTTTGTAGCTAGACTCGAAGTCGTGCTCCTACGTGACTTCCTTACCGTCATCATTTTCATTCACTAAGCGTTCATCATAGGGTCGTACACGTTGTATGCTTACCGTGAACTCCCTCCCATCGTCGTCTAATATGATAATGGTTTCACTTCTTATATTTGTCTCTTTCACTGTATAGGGACCAAACCATCGTTCTGAGCCTTATCTTTGTCCTTATTATTCTTGCTGTTCTTGGTAGTCTCAATGTCCTTTTTCTCAACTACCCCACCCTTATCGGGGGCAATGGAAATGGCGTTAACAAACAAAGTGGGGGTTGTGCGGTCATCATTTCTCACTAACACCTTCTCGGGAACCTTCGTCTGAGTCTACTCTTTCACTAAGTTCATCATCTCCGCCATTTTTGCCTCAGATTTCTTCCTTTTGCCTATAAACCTCTTCCTCAAATTTGCCTAATCTTTCCGAATGGGCTGCCATGTATTCTCTCATTTGTGTTTTGAAGCTTGGTGAGAGAGGGATTAGAGAGGTAGAACGGAAGCGTCGTAGGGAATTGAGATTTTGTTCACGGCTAGGTGATTCAGAGAGGGGTGTTGGGCGGTTGGCGAGTCGATGAAATTAACCGTTGCTCGATGGATTTGTCCAGGTGCTTTCTTTTGCCTCTCAACTAGATATTCGATCCTTTTCTCAAGAGCACTAACTTGCTCTTCGGTGATGTTGGAAGGCCCATGAGGTATTGATATGGCATTGACCGTTCTTTTGGGGGTTTCATGGGATTCACTCCAATCTTCGTAGCTTTGACCGACGAGCTCTTCTATGATATCCCATGATTCTTCCGCGTTGAGATCGCTAAGCCTTCCACCGGCCGTTCGGTCAATGGATCGCTTGGTGAGGAAGTTGGCATGATCGTAAAAGATTTGAACTTGAAGCCAAAGATCGATGCCGTGATGAGGGACTTTATGGAGCAAGTCCTTGAATCGAGTCCACGCCTCGTAGAGAGTTTCGCCTTGACGTTGTCGGAACATCAAGATGTCGTTCCTTAGTTTGGTAGTTCTCCCCGGTGGGAAAAATTAGGCGAGGAAACGAGTGGTGAGATCATCCCAACTTGAGATGGATCCGGTGGAAAGTCGCTCAAGCCAATTACTAGCTTGGTCCCGTAGAGAGAATTGGAAGAGACGCAAGCGCGTGGTCTCCCGTGTGGTAGCATCAAGGTCGATAGAGTCAAAGATTTTAAGTAAGTCCTTGAGATGCTGATTAGGATCTTCGGAACAAAGTCCATGGAATGCACATCCGTTTTGCACCAACCGGATGGTGTCGGATCGTATGGCCGTAGCTTGAGCTTGATCGGGGAGCTCAATGGTGTTCCTATAGCCTTGATGGCTCGATATAGAGTATTCACCAAGAGTACGGCCTCTTGGCGGGTTAATTGGTGGTGGGTTGATTGAAAGTGGTTGATTTGGTGGGTTATCACCTTCCATGATGAAAAGGGACAAGGCTACGAACAAAGACACGAAGAAGGGGGATAGACTACAAGGAAGCTAATGAAAATGAGAAAAAATCTTACTTGATAGGAATCAAGCAAGGGAACCTAAATGAGATAGAGATCTAACTAGTTATTTTATTCCCCGGCAGCGGCGCCAAAAACTTGATGCGCGCGGAAGGCGCGTTCGGGGTCAAAGGAAACTTCCTTTTTCGAAAGCAAGTTTTTCAACCTCCTAGGCAGTGAACCTAATCGTTGTAGTGTAGTATGGGGTAAGCCTCGGGGATTGATATCGTTCTCTATAGGAATAGGAATGCTAGTAAGAAATATATGACGAGAAGGTGGGGTTGAGGATGATTTTTTTTTAATCTTTTTTATGGTTTTTTTTAGAAAGCTAAGGTAAATATCTCGGGGCAATTGGTTTGGGGGTGGTACTTCAACCAATTACTCTACTTTAACTAATTGTCTAATTATCTAATTACTACGGGTAGCTATGTCTAATTGTGGTGTGCTCGTATGATGATTAAAGATGTGTTCACTTAGATACTATTACTCCCTAGTTATCTTTTATTGGTTGGTTGAGTTGTCACGTCCTTTATCTTAACACGTTGTATTCCTAAAGGTCGTAGGGTATGCGTGGTCCCTAGTTCTTTGAGGTTATCTCTCGTACATGACTCACGAAGTCGGCAAGCCTAAGCTATTTCATCCCTGAACCATATCATCATAAAGCATACTCAAGCATTAAATACAACGAAGATGCCTAGTTGCACTCCTAAGCCAATTTCAAATAATACAAGAAACAACCTAACAATAATCAATAACTAGGTTTCATAGATCTAAGCAAACACACAAGTAATTTAGCTAGACGTGATAGACAAGCAAGTATACACACAATCAATCGAATATGGGATAGACATAATGATAAATTGGATTAACAAACTTTTCTCAATGTGTAAAATAGGGTATGGGACTCTAGAATAATGTCCAAGTCGACTACAGCTGAGTTAGGGTTTGCTCTCCAAAGTTCTACCTCTTAAAATACAGAAAAATCGAATTCTATATATAGATTTACAATCGCGACGGCGTCACCTTTTGCATGGGACGCCGTCAGGTTGCCGTCATTGGGGTCTCGTCTGGGCCAAGTCATCGATGGACGGCGTCACTTTAGAGTTGTGATGTCGTCGGTCTTTAGTTGAGACGTTGTCTTGATTCTAGATTTAGGCCGTCTGAGGTGAAAACTATGAGTGACGCTCTCCATAATTAAAGCGTGATTCCGTCAGGTTGTAAGACCAGAAATTTCACTGAGTCGTCGCGTGCATGTTTTGATCAAGTCTTCATAGAGGGACGGCGTCGCCCTTTGGGTGGGACGTCGTCAGGTTATGCTAATCAGTCTTGAGTGGCTTCGATCTTGACTTTGCCATTTTCTTCATGTATTTGATCCTTTTCGTCCAAATGTGCTTCATTCCAGCATTTTGCTTCCAAAAGACCTAAAAAGTAAAAAGGAATAAAATTAAGCAGTAACGGATATAAAATGTGTCGAAATAGGGCTTAAATGACCCCCTAAAAGCGTACGTTTTAAATCCTTATCAAGATCTATAACAGGCCAGATGAAGGAATCTCTGAGGAAGCTTCTTATGATGATAATGGTGTGGTTACTGACTTCAACAACCTACCTCTTGAAATTGATGTCAGTCCCACTCCTACCCTTAGGAT
The DNA here is from genome assembly GCA_910596185.1 of Chrysanthemum makinoi. NCBI lineage: Eukaryota > Viridiplantae > Streptophyta > Magnoliopsida > Asterales > Asteraceae > Chrysanthemum > Chrysanthemum makinoi. The sequence continues at coordinate 281,486,749 of OU343224.1, forward strand.
TCACGAAATGCATCCAAAAGACAACATAATTGGTGATCCTACATCAACTGTTTAGACAAGTAGCAACGTCCAGAAACTCTCAGGACCTCATGCATTAGTTGGTCACATTCAGAAGCAGCAAAGGAACAGCCAAAAAGATCAACAACACTATTTGTTTGCTTGCTTCCTATCTCAAGTGGAACCCCTAACTGTTGCTAAATCCTTAACTGAAGAAAGTTGGATAGAAGCCATACAAGAGGAGCTATTGCAGTTTGAACTGCAAAAGGTATAGGTTCTTGTAGATCTACCATATGGGGCTAAGGTAATTGGTACAAAGTGGGTTTTCAGGAATAAAAGGGATGAAAGAGGTGTTGTTGTTAGAAATAAGGCTAGACTGGTAGCCCAAGGGTATAGACAGGAAGAAGGGATAGACTATGAGGAGGTTTTTGCTCCTGTGGCTAGGATTGAAGCCATCAGGTTATTTTTTGCCTATGCATCATATATGGGGTTTATAGTGTATCAGATGGATGTTAAGAGTGCATTTCTATATTGCACTATTGATGAGGAGGTTTATGTTGCTCAACCTCCTGGTTTTGTTGATCCAAGTCACCCTAGGAAGGTTTATAAAGTCATCAAAGCATTGTATGGATTTCATCAAGCTCCCATAGCTTGGTATGCTACACTCTCCACTTTCCTTGAGAAGAATGGATACAAAAGGGGCACAATTGACAAGAATTTGTTTATTAAATGGGATAAGAAGGATATTATGCTTGTGCATGTGTATGTTGATGATATCATTTTTGGCTCTACAAGGAATTCTTGGTGTGAAGATTTTGAGGCTTTGATGAAAAGCAGATTTCAGATGAGTTCTATGGGAGAGCTTACCTTTTTTCTTGGACTACAGGTCAAACAGAAGTCAGATGGGCTATTTGTTTCTCAGGACAAGTATGTTGTTGATATGTTAAAGAAATTTGATCTGGTCAATGAGAAATCTGTTGTTACACCCATGGAGACCAAGGTGCCATTGACAAAAGATGAGGAGGTCGATGTGGATGTCAGATTTTACAGATCCATGATAGGATCTTTGATGTTTCTAACAGCCTCTAGGCCTGATATTATGTATGTTGTGTGTGTTTGTTCTCATTTTCAGGTTACTCCAAAGACTTCACATCTTCATGATGTGAAAAGGATTTTTCAGATATCTTAAGGGCAAACCTAATTTGGGCTTATGGTATCCCAGGTAGTCATCCTTTGACCTAGAAGCTTTTTTTGATAGTGACTATGCTGGGGCTAGTATGGACAGGAAATCCACAACAGGAGGTTGTCAAATTCTTGGAAGGAGGTTGATTTCCTGGCAATGCAAAAAGCGGATAATCGTGGCTACCTCAACAACTGAAGCTGAATATATAGATGCTGCTAATTGTTGTGGACAAGTACTTTGGATCCAAAATCAGATGTTGGATTTTGGGTTAAACTTCATGAACACCACAATCAACATTGATAATGAAAGCACTATATGTATTGTTAAGAACCCAGTCTATCACTCTAAGACCAAACACATAGAGATTAGGCATCACTTTATAAGGGATTGTTTTGAGAAGGGTCTCATAAGGGTAGAAAAGATACACACATATAGTAATGTGGCTGACTTGTTGACCAAAGCATTTGATGGACCTAGGTACAATTTCTTGGTGGTTAACATTGGTATGGTGAATCCATAGCTACATTTAAGAGGAGGTTAAATGTATAGTATGTAATGTTAGTTAACAGACTTAATAGATTTTTAGTTCTGGTAGCTTCAAAGTTAAGTCTGGTCATTAATTCTGTTACCATATTTTACGGGGTGATAATTATCTTTCTAATCTTTGAACTTATTCTTTTTCGAAAGATAAATCTTTCCAAAGATAATTGTTTACGTTCTCAAAACCCTAGCAGTATATATATTTATAACGACTTGGTTTTTCTCATAAGTATTTCAAACCAGAGTCAGTCTTTCCATCAATATTCTTTGTGTCATCATGGTTTCCACAGCAAGATGTGCTAAGGATGTACAGCTTAATGACTTCATGGCCTTGTGTGCTACCTTGTCTTCCAAAGTTTCAATCTTGGAGGAAGATCTTGCATCGACCAAATTGATTTTGGGATCTAAGGAGCAAGAGTTGGAAGACGAGATCCAGAACTTGAAGGCCACGAAGGGTGTTTTTCTTGATGAGTCGTCTAACTCTCAAGAATCTGTTCATGATGTTACTGATTTGGAAAACTCTTCCAAACAGGGGAGGAAAATAGAGTCACACCAAAAGAGAGTGATGGTTCAGAATCTTGATCCAATAGTGGATTAGGAGATTTACAGGGATAATTTTGGAAAAAGCTTGGAAGGTAATCAGACTTAGTGGCAAATGTGGAGTTTACAAGAACCTTGAAGATCTGGTAAAATCTTGTAATCGACAATACTTGGATACTTTATGGAGTTTGGTTCAGAAGAAGCTCAAGATTGCTAAAAAGTCAGATGTGAAAGAGCAAGAACTTTGGGCAGAACTTCAAATATTGTATGAACTAGATCCTACTGATGTTTATTGGAATTTTCCATGTCAAGATTCCTGTGTGTCATGGAAGTTTTATGATTTGTATGATGTTCATCACTTATCCACAAAAGCTGGAGTTGATCTATTCATGCTTGCAGAGGTAGAATATCCATTATGTGCTGGAGTTGATCTGATCATTCTTGGTCCTATAGTACGCCTGTCATACCCTGGACACTCTGATCCATTTATGTCATATACCGTAACATAAAAGTCTTCTTCTCCTTGCCTTATAAAATGGATTGTTGCTGTGTTGCGAGGCACATTGGATGCAACAAATTCAATCCATTCTTTGTCCGATAACACCCACTTGCCATCTATGTTTGTGAACTCTGTTTTGTAACGGTACCTGTTATGGCCGTTCAAGTACAACATGTTTTTTGGAGTCTTAAAGTACACTGTAAATACGTCGGGTAGGATCTGTTTTGGTAATTATAAAGTAAGTGATATGCACTTATTCCTGCATTCTTAAATGCATTGTTACTATGGCTTGTACATAATGTAAAATTTGATGGTTTAGTTTACCTGTGCATTTTCCGGGGTGTCATGAATGCATTCAAAAAGAAATTGTTGTGCCATCCTGTTTCAACATTAATAAATCATGAAAGTGAATATAAGTTTTTGGTTGCTAATAGTAATTGCTTATGGTGAAGGATACGTTGACTTCAGGATTTTAGTTTGTTGATTTACAATGGCAAATATTCTGTAAAAGGAAGGTTAACATATGTAAAGCAATTCCTAAGTTTTAATCCAATATTACAATATGAATATGAATTTTGTGAGAATGATTGTTGTGGTATGTTAGTGGATGATGGTTTTTACACTCAAACACATTAACATATCATATTTATTATATATAAATTTAATATAAACTTTAATGATCATGATAGGGTTTATTTAAGTTATATCATATATCATTATTATTAATATCAGGGGATTCATAATCAATGGGACAAAAATATGTTATACATGATTCTAAGTTGATTTTAATCCTATCATCGATGATCTATACATACACTATTAGGTTGCAAATCGAATATATAGATAAATCATATAAAAGTATGGTTAATTTACATATAAAAAGTGTGTTTGTGATTACCTTTAGACCTTTGAAGGATTTCGTTATTGATTAACTTGATTTGGTAGAAGCAGATTTTGTTAGATGGTTATCTATGGGATGATGAGTTGTGAGTTTTATAGGGTTTAGATGCATGTGTAGGTATTTGTATATTTTTTTTTTTTGTTAAAATTAAAAAAAAAAAAATTGGCTTTAAAAAAATCTTTTCCTTTTGTTTAAAATTTTATACATTATTATATTTGTTATATGGTTTGAATAATTGATTTAGATTTAGTTAAAATTTCGAACTAAAATAAAGTTTTTGACCTCAATATATTGTTATTTCGGTTGTGGTTTTGTGTATATATAACAATTCATGAATGATGTTATTTGATTGAATTATATATGTTTGACCGTATTGTAAATGTAAATTCTTAAATAAGTATATCACGTTTTGAAATTTTGTTATATGTAGTTAGTCAAAACTTTTTAATTGTTGAAGTTTATGATTTTTTTTTACGTCAAATACTTATATGTTATGTTAAAATATTATTTTTTTAAGTTGTAGCATTTGTTTTTATTGTATTATTTTATACATGATATGAGTTAGAATTGCATGTTAAAGTATATATAGTGTTGTATAAGTAAAATAGGTAATCATTACCTATATTTTTATATAGATTAATTTATTCTTAGTACTTCTTAATTGATTTTTTATTTTGTTATATTACTTTAGTAGTATACTCAATACAACATCAAAAACTCTTATTTATCTCCGATCATGAGCATCAAATTTCCGGTACTGAATCGATTTTCTTTCCCCTCTTTAGATTTTAGTTTTTATTGTTTTTTAATCGAATGCCTGATATTATATCTTCTTTTTTTTCCTTAGTGATTGAGATTATTTTTAATATTATTAATTCTTGATGATAACTGTTTTGGTTAGTTAAGATATTGTTTTTTATAACAATTTAGGGTTAATTTTAAGATTGTATATTTGCATGTGCCTTTTTTTAGTTCGTAAAACCCCTAATTTGGTAGATTTATCAGATTAAGATATTCTTATGTATTATTTTATTAGTTATATATTATATTGTGATTTAAATTGTTGTATTCTATATTGTTGTTTGTTTATTGTTGTATCTAAATTTATTGTTTTGTTAGTTTAATAGTTTATGATCCTTTAGATTATTCATGTGTTTGATAAATCAGTTGTTATATGAATGTGAGTGTCTCTCAAATCCATCATGTATAAAAGAATATGTTAAATACAAACATACTTAACATCCTTTGATTATCAAGACCTTTTAGTGATTACGACCATTAAGTATATACTAGTGTAAACATACTTACAATACTTTCATACAGCAAGTCTTATAAGGTTTTTTTGACTTTGTGAAGATAATAGTGTGATTTGTGTTAGTTTAATAGTTTATGATCTTTTAAATTAGTAATGTTTTTGCTAAATCAGTTGTTAAATGAATGTGTTCCATTAAATAGGGTTGTGCATTGTAGTTATTAATGGTTTGTAACATATTATGAATTAGTTTACGCGATCATAATTGATTTGTAAAGGATGTTATTTAGTTGTTAAATTGGGAATTTAGTTGGATTTTGTTATGTGTGTGTTTGTTGGTTTAGTGTTGGCAGTTGAGTTTTTATTGTTGATGTAGTTCAATATGGATTTGCTGTCATAAATGGTGTTGTGTTGTGTTTTGTATTTCCCGTTACTTATAAGGTGATGTGGTGTGTGGCAGAAAATGATTGGAACACAGTTTGTTATTGAAGTCGACAGTAATACATACCGGAAGAAGCTGGTATATTTGTTGTGTTTAAACAGTTTTGAAATTTGAAAAATAAAATTTATTTTGTTATTATGATGTTGTAATCGTGTTTATTAACAATGTTATGTTTTATTTTATTTCAGGATCTTCCAGTTTGGTTCAAGAAGGTTTATATTAATGGCAAAACATGGGTTTATTTGATTAACAATAGATGTAAGAAATTTAAGGTGTTGTTAAAGGAAAGAAAAGGACAATGGAAATTTGTTAAAGAAACTTGGGAACACTTCATTAAGCTAAGTTAAGTGGATATGAAGATATTACATTGTTACACTTTTTAAACGAAAGTGCGGATATATATTATGTAACAGGGTATGATGCAAATGGTATTGAATCAGGTGGTTATGGAACGTTGAATGTACCAGGAAGACTTGCAAGGTGCACTGCTATAGTAGGTCATAATATAGAGGAATGTCCGGTATGTTGAATATAGCATATGTTATTTAACTAAATTAGAATGTTTTGTTGTGTTAAGTATATTATTCAATGGTATCCAGTAATTTATTTTTTGTGTTTTTTTCGTAGGTGCTATCATTCAATTTTCTTCCTTATGTAGGTAATAATGTTTTCATGATTAAAGTGAACGGTTTTGAAGTTCAAGTGATGCATGGTCTTCAAGATTTTCCTGGACAGAGTATAAATTATGGCCATGTGTTTTCCGGATTGGATTGGGATGATGTTGTTCTTTTTGGAGGCTTTGTTCCTGGAAGAATGATTGTATTGACTAACATTCTAAATAATAGGTTGAGTCTTATGAGTTTTATGGGTGATGGTCGCGAATTAACTACAGAAAAAGTTCCTCACACAGTATTGTATTTTGATCAACCAAAGCACATTTTTGATAACGGTAAGTATACATAAGTTCATGAGTTTTGTTTGAAAATAATGTTTATGAAATGGGCTTACACGTTTCTTTAATTTTATTAGTAGATCCTCGTATGTTCCAAATATGTAATTGGCGTGGTCATGAGTTGGAACACAAGACGGTATTAACTAATAATGTTATATCGGATTAATGTAGACAATGTGAAAACTAGAAGGGGGGGGTTGAATAGTTTTACCAATTAAAACTTCCTTTTGAACTATTTAGATCAACTTATGTCAATCTATTTGGATATGTGTTGGATGTTGATAAACAAGCATATAAAGTATGTAATGAAAAGATAAGAGTAAGAAGCACAAAACCACAACGCGAGTATTTATAGTGGTTCGGCTACAAGGACACCTTCCTTGCCCTACTCCACTCCCCGAGTCACCTACTCGAGAGTTCGTAATCACTACACGACACCAACTCCTTATGGTGGAGAAACCTTTACAACGTTGCCTACCCTTTTTCCGGTACTAGGCTAACCACCGGGTTCTTTCACTCCACGGTGAACCACACCTAACACAACGTCGCCTACCCTCTATCCGGTACTAGGCTAGATACCGAGTTCCATTAACATGGAGGAACTACTACCCAACACTACACCAACGACTAATCCCAAAGTAGATCAACTCCTTTTTACGACATCATCAAGGATATCAATATCCTTGGATCTAATGCTAATCTATCTTGTACATCGAAACACACCATATCGAATGTACATCTAAGGCACCTTTCACTAATGCCTTTAGTTAGATCTTCAAGTCATTCTTCACAAATGTCTTGTGACTTGACTTCTAGGCACCCTTCACTAATGCCTATAGTATGGAAGATCGACACCTTTCACTAATGTCTTCGTCTTGACACTTGAGACATCTTTCACTAATGTCTCCAACACTACACTTCTTAGAAGAAAGAAAAGAATCATCAACAAGAGGACTTCAGTAGTCTTGATGATGAGGAAGCATGGCAACTCATGGACTTGAGCTTGCTCGACTTCAAAGGTGGTGATCTCGCCTTTAAGAGGAACCTAGCAGATCACACAAAAACAAAACTACAAACATAGATCTCTTGGATCTGATGTTAGAGAGTTTTTAACTCAAGGGGAAAGTATGTTGGAAAGGGGTGAGAAACAATGAAGAAATGGCTCACTATTTATAGAAGAAAAAATCTACTGTTCCTGGATCCCACGGATCCCTCCCACAAGGGATCCGTCTAGCGTAAAGCTAGGGATCCGTGGGACGCTCCTCTTTACCCATGGGTATTTTGGTTATGGGTCATGGGTCATGGGTTGATCCATGGGTCTTTAGCTAGATACAATGTATCTCTTAAGTGCAATGCAGCTAGTCACACGGGTATGGGTCAATACCATGGGTTATGGATATTATCCATATATGATATAAGCATGATGTCATGCAATGGGTTATGGGTCAAGCTCCATGGGTCATGGACTTTGGGTTGTACCCAACTACATTCAATGTATTTGGTCAATGGGTTGTGATACTTAAGTTTCTACCCATTTATATTACCCAATATACTACATACTAGTTATGTGTATATTTTACCCAAATATGTAAACACTAGTTGTTGTACATATGTAATCATAAAATCACTTATACTTGTTTTAGTGTTTTATGTGAAAATGCGAATATGTTAGAAACTATTAGTTCAAACCATTTACGTATTTTATTTGTTTAGTTAAAATGATTTTACGTTTGTTATCGACAAAACATTAGAAGATCGTAAAATATAAATAAACGTTTTTACGGCTTATTTGTATTAACAATCTCCCCCTTTTTGTTGATGACAAAACTTAAAATTATTTTAAGGAAAAGCTAAAATTCGTAAAAGTTTGAATTTGTTGTTTTTACTTTCTTCTCCCCCTTTTTGTCGAAAAAAAAGAGCTTCGAAAGGAAACTAACACATTGTTTTAAGAAAAACATGTGAAAGAAATAAAATTAGAGAGCAAGTAACGGGAAAGGATCTCGTCTTTACTCCCCTTTGACTAGTCCATCCCTATGTAAGGTCGTCAAGAGAATAATACTAAGCTAGTTCATTTGCAACTAAGTTTGCAAAAGATTTCGTCTATGTGACGAATGTGCTCCCCCTTGATGATTGCAATTTTGCAACGGGATGTCATGAAGTGTAATCCTAATATTGCAACTAATTTTCATTGTATTGTTTTGACACAAAGCTCCCCTAGCTTTAGGGTGTCAAAGTCTTCATGTGTAAATTGAATAACTACAAAACAAAGGTTAGAAAACAAGTATAATGCACAATTTCCTGCAAATATGATCCAAGTTAGTAGAAAAATAGTTTTATGTATCACGGATCCCACGGTTCCCTCCTTGTAGGGATCCGTCTAGGCAAATATGAGGGATCCGTCTGTCTGATGATCAATTTCAGCAATGGTGATATAACATATTATGTTAATATCAAAGTGAGATATGTATTATACAACATAATCATATACTCAGAAATATAGCAAGTAACATGTATTTTCATTTAATAAAACTAGAGATATGATATACATGACTCTAAAAACTAAGAAGATGATCGATACATGACTTGGAATTACTAGACTTAACTAAGTAATGCTTGAAACTAGGACACCACTAAAAATCCTCTAGCTCAAGTTTGTTTAGGTTTAATCTCGTCGAAATGTTCGAGGAGGTGATAGAACATGAAATTTTGGTCTTCTCGTACTTCATGTATCAAACTTTCAACATGTTGACACTGATAACAATCTTTGTCATGGTTAGGTAGTGGTGGTGGAAGAAATGAAATTGCTTGATGCGAAGGATCAAGTGAAGCGGCTTGTGGAGCTTCAAACGACGGAGGGATTGGTGGAGGCACATTTGAAGATGGCTCGACCAAGAATGATGGTGGTGGTAGAGAAGTGTCAACTTCCATATGGTCGGGTGGTTGACTTTGATGATTTCTCATAATCCAAATGGGATTATATGATGGAAACGGCGAAAAGGAAGCCGGAGCTAATGTTGACTCAACACCTTGATTTTGTACCATTATTCCTCCTAATGCGGAGAATGTTGCCGGTGGAGGAGGATGAGACGGCCTAGGAGGTAAATCTTCTAAATTGTAGAGGTGTGGTGATGATAGTGGAGATGTAAACGAGATAGATCTAGGAACCAATGGTGATTGTTTAGTGGAGATGATATTGTTTGGCCTAGGAGGTATGGTGGTGTTTGGCATAGGTAGTTTTGTGGGTACTATACTTTTAGGAATTGGTTGGATTGGTTGAGAAGAAATCCTTGCATTTGTTGGTTTGACCGGAGATGATTCGTTTGAAGAAATTTTGTGTATAACACGAGCAATTTTCTTGGGTGGTTCTTTGGTGGATAAGTTGCTACTTGGAGTTTTCATCATGATGAGATCAAGAGGTTTGTAAAGGTTTCTTAAGTGCTGAAAATGAGGATGAAGATGATGACTTTAGAAGTCCTAACAATGTGGTTTATAAAGCAAGAGATTTGTCAAGTGCATTCAAGCCTTAAGCCACTAAAATTCATTGGAATGTGATGATTAGCATGCACAAGAGTCAACTTCAGAGTTTGCACTGACTAGGAACTCATTTAAGATGAGATGGAGTGTTTAAGTTAGAAAGATGAGCTTGAAATGATTGTTTTAGCTAGAGTTGACATAATCTGTCACCCGGATCCCACGGTTCCCTCCTCAGAGGGATCCGTCTAGGCTAATCCTAGGGATCCGGCTCTCAGCAGCTATGAAAGTGTAGAAATGACATTTCTAAGGTCTAAGATCTATATCATTTTGAGTGTTTCAGTCCTCCTAAGTGTAACTCCCCCAAAATATCGCAGCGGAAGATTGTGTCATTGGGGTGCTACTTCATAATACAAAGTACAAGGTATAGAAAACGACCTCTAAATGAGACATTTTGAAAAGTTACAATTCGATTAATGAAATAAGAGTTACAATATAAGTTCCAAGGTACAATACATAAGTGTTTTTAAAACATATCGAATGGTAATAGTAAAAGCATAAGTCTTCAAAACATGTTGTGCGACTCTATGCTCCATGCAACGGCTATCACTTTTCAGACCTGAGATAAACATGCTAAAGTGTCAACACAATGGTTGGTGAGTTCATAGAGTTTGTTTAACATGTAAAGCTTTTTAAAGAATGTTTACACAGCAAAGGCATTGTAAATCCACTCAGTTCCAAGTTCCGCCCATACAAAACTTGCAACCTGTGTGTTCACAACCCACTGCCAAAATATAGTTTGCACAATACACCGGATTATATTCACCCAAGGTCATGAATCTGGTACACAAGGGCGGGGGCATCTTCCTAAATAGTACTATATTACTCCCAAGGTCATGAATCTGGTACACATGGGCGGGGGCATATACCCGACTTATAGTACTATCAATACCTCTCCGACAGTATAGAGTATTGTGTGTGTATGTAAATACAATTCATGCATTTAAATTAAGCGAGTAAAGTATTTCCAAGCATGTATAACGAAATCATGTATAACGCAATCAAGTATAATGTAATCATGTATAAATGCAGTAAAGTATAATGCAATCAAATGCACCAAGTATAAATGTTTTGAGTATTTGTAAAAGTAAAAGCAAGTAGTTGAGCATGTATCTCCCCCAAAGAGTTTATAAAGTAATTAAATGAGTAAAAGTGGGGTACGAACTCACCTTAAAAATGATATCACAACGTATAACGTTATCGATGGATAAGCCTGGAAGTCTCTACGTATAACCTAGAATATGATGTCAACTCTTAGGTTCAGAATAATGCCTAAGAAAACATGAACGAGCCTATATATGCCATTATATTGATCATGATGTAGTATTTGTATGTTTGTTAATAGAAATTGTTTTAGTTTGTATATCTCGTACTACCGTTCGGGCCATCATAATTCAGAGGTCATGCAGCAAACGTTCGAGGAGCTAGGACACTTTAATTCGTAAATCCAGCAACTCGTCGATCCGTTTACCCAAATGAACCCCTCACATGAAGTTCCCTAGTGTTGTAGTGCTTAATACTTAAAACATGCATTTTTGATTACTTGATTATATGATATATTAAGAGTTTATAAATACAATAAATAAACTAACCAAGTTTATAAGTATTTAAATAAGTTTGAGTCTTATATATACTTACCTTAATATAGAATGCTTGAGTATTATGGAAAAATAAAATATTAGCGGAGCTTCGACATAGAATTTGCAATCTTCGAAAACCCAAGGCTATTAGAAGATTATAACAACGCCTTCTTGATAACCCGAAGAAGAAAAGAAGATTATAACGACGTCTTTTTGGAGACTTGAAGTTATTTGAAGATTATAACGACTCTTTCTTGAAAACTTCCAATAACGAAGATCAAACACTAGTTTTCTTTCAAAAACTAGTTAACTTTCTTACAAAATATAAGATAAGTACCTTAGGGTTTTAGGACTTTTATAGATAAAGAGAGGAGGGTGCAAGAAATATGTAATTTTTAGCTTGGTATTTATAGGGAAAATTTAGGAGTTAACTATATATTGGGTTAAAAACTAACCATGGTTAAATTGTATACTTGTTATGATCTAAATGAAGCATGGTTAAGATCAAGCCACCAAGATGATGACTCCCCCCCCTAAGGTCGGCCAAATGAAGATAAGATGACTTAGGTGGATAGTTTTGGTATTATCTTGAGTTTAGAGCATGATTTGGTTCCGTTAAATGCCAACCGTAAGTTGTTAAGCCATAAAACGTAAACCGGGTATCGTAAAAATACGAAACTTGTAGGAATGATGAAACTCATCATTATACTCCATCTAAAAATATAAAATGAGTGATAAGTCTCATTGGGTGCAAAAACGCTGCTTAAAACTGGAAACACGGGTCAAAACGCGTAATTCGCAATTTATCAGAAAAGAACGAGATTTCAGGGAAATGACCGTGAATTTATTTAAATAGACTAAAAATTAGTCTATAAGTGATATGAGATGTCAAAATGTGGTTTTCGTCATACGTGGGACAACTTAACAGTTATACGTGAAGTCTAAAAGTTACGCGATTTAAGCAAAAATGTAGAACGTACAAGGTTAATTTCTTTATGGTCAAAGGAGGAGGGAAATATGTTTGACTTTTCCAAAAAAATGTAAAAGTTTCAAAATATTTTAGGAAATACAGTGCAGGAATGGTTAAGTCTAGGTCTAAGTAGAATTGTTTAAAACGTAAGTTTAGTCTCGTACGGCTCAGGGTTTATTTGGTAACATTTAAATGAAATCTTAAGAATTCTCTAATTAATTATGAGTGATCTAAAAATTAATCCGATGTGGGGAAAATTTTCAGAGTTGGTTTTCGTTATGCGTGGGATGTTTAAATGGTGCTCCGACCAAAACGAAACTTTAAGATGCTGTTTTCTTAATAACTTTTGCGAAGATGATCTAACAATTGTCAAACTCTCAGGTTATTACTAAAATAAATTAACTTACGAGAATGTGAAATAAAAATTTCGGGAGTGAATAGTAACAGTGAATAGTAAAAATGAATAGTGACCCGAAAACGCGAATTGTTACACTAAGTGTCTTAAATGAAGGGGTGCTTAAGTACTTGAAGGTAATGAGTGATGTAGCTAATGATTGCCTTTTATGGAAGAAATTGGAACTTTCATGAGTACCAATGAATGAACAAAGATGACACTAAGGATTTTTTAGAGTGTCAAGAGAAGCTAAATGATCTTAGAGATCAGATAGTGACTTAGGATAATGTTTTTGGAGAAGATCCTAAAGGCTTAAGATGGAAAAAATAGAATTTGATCAATTTCGACCAATTTTGAGGTAAGGATGATTATGATTAATTTTGCTATAATCGAAAGATTTCTAAGGCTAGATGTGATGGATCCTGTGAAAAATGATGAACGATCTAGAGAGCGGAAGTATAATGGGTTTGAGTGAGACGATAGATCTACAAGCTTCTTGAGTGTGATCTAGGTGAGTTATATGTGAGTAGGAAGGATCTACTTAACTTGATAATGACTTAATTTGCCTTAATACACTATGTTTAGCTTAGAGTGAGGTGTTCTAAGGACATGTTTGAAATACAATGTTTGCAATTGCATTTTCTGTTTGCCGGATCCCATGGTTCCCTAAGTGTAGGTATCCGTCTAGCTCAACCTTTGGGATCCTTCTATCTGCTAAGCAGAACCTTTACTAAAGGTATGCAATGATCTTGACAATGCATAATATTCCAAGGTTAGTTAAAGGAGTTCTAACGCTAAGATATCAAATGTAAGATGTTTTATTTCATGAAGGAAATTGGATTACATTGATAAAGCACGAGTACAAAAGGATTGATCCTATTTGAAATACTACTAAGTTCCTTGAGCGTTTTCGCTAGAAGGATCATAAAGTGGTTGATGAGTGTTGGTGGAATCAAGAATGAAGAAAGTCTTCATGAGAGATATGTTTAGCGGTTCCATCATCTTGTTCATAAGAACGTACAACGGACTTTGAAATTGAGGATGAAAATGCATGACGTTATGATAGAGGCGCGTCAAGAACATTCCATAAAGGATGAGTTTATTCTTGGAGCCTTGAAGATTTACAATTCGCCTTGCAAAGAAGTAGGCGAGATTGTATGGTTGTTGTGTTAGAAAACAATACATTACGTGAGCATAACAAGCGGGAAGGATTTTTCGATTTCCCCTAAGACTCCAAACATTTTCACGTAGAATGAGTGCAAGATATTTGTACTTTTCTCGAATGTCCCGTGTGAAGATAATGTTTGGATCGGAGTAATATGGTCGAGGTTTGCATATTATGCGATTCAAATCCTCCGGGGAGGGTATGTGTGAACAATATGGACTATTTTCTTCACGAAAGTTGAAGAGAGAATCAAGAGACCAATCTTCGGTGAAGGCACATTGTCCATGATTTAGAATCTGGAGGATGTGATCAAAGTGCCCAAGGGTTAAAACAAACTTTTGGTTTTTGATATAAAACCAAAGGGATAGAGAGCGATCCTCGTTACGAACGAGTTCAACTTGATGGAATAATTCCATTATGAACCTTGGACATATCTTCTCGTTGATTTCAAGAAGACATTCTAGTCCTATGGCTCGGAAGGAGGTATTGATACCTTCTTCGAATTGTAGAGAGGTGTCTACAATACGTCCTTCGTGGAAGTGACGGTTTTCGAGATTATTGAACCCACGGACATGATTGTCAGGTGTGTTGGGCTCAAGAGAGATGTTCGGAGTGTAGACGCTAGTGAGTGAAAAATCAAACTCGTATTCATGCGTCATAGTTGAACATATAGAGAAGATGAGTTAATAGAAAGTGATGTTTTGTGGTCAACCAGCTTATCTAACGTTTTTACTAGATTTTTATTAACAATGGTTTTTAACAATAATGACACCTGACTCACTTATGGTTTTGACATTCTAGTGGAATATTACTTTTAGAAAGAAAGTGGTTTTTATTTTGCATGAAAAACAGTTGTCCAGGTGTACGGATCCCACGGTTCCCTTTCATAAGGGATCCGGCTAGTCTAACTTTTGGGATCCGTGGATCTGGAAAAACAGGAACAGATTTCTTGATAAAAACATAGGTTTTTAGATCTTATAATTTTATACCAAGATATGGTTTTTGGCCTACATTTTCATTTAGCATGCATACATGGCTTTCTAATGTATCATGATAGAATGAAATAAAAAAAATGGCAAACACATTATGATAATAATAACCTAGATAAACTAGACTATTAGTAATATTTCATTTCAATGCTAAGAATGATACAAAGGATTGGGTATATAACCCCAATGTCTCCGTATGAGAACTTCGTCATAGGGAACACAAGAGCGATGAGTGTTAAGGCGATGAGCACGAGGGCGATGTAAACCATGTTGAAGACTAACCTTCTCGGTTTTGATTTGAGTTGAAATAAGATGAGGAAGATGAAGTTTTGAATGAGAGGTAATTTTTGAAAATGAAAGATTTGAAAAAGTGGGCGATGGATGGTTTATTTATGGGGAAGGAGGAATTTTTGAAATTTGTGTTTTGTTTTATTATTGGAAAGATATGATTTTTGGATTAAATGAAATAAAACACAAGTTTTATATACCACGACTTTATACGAAAAAAAAATAACACGTATGTGAGAAAAGGCTTCCTAATGAAGCTTCATGTAATACATGTATATGCACAAAAGATAATCATATAAATACCTATGTAGTCATACTTACTTATCAAGCTAATGTCATTTTAGAGATAAGTAGAGAAACATACCTCTAATACACTTAGGAATGTCTTTACAAATGACACAACAAATGTTACTAGACAATTCCGGCTCCTTTGTGTTCAAGATACCTTCTTAGGGAAGGTATTCTTGTTTACCAAGCGATTCCTATAGCTTGGTGGGTATGAGCTTTGACTAATCAATATGACAAAAAATATTAGTGCATTTAAATATAAAATAAATAAAAAAAATTGTTGTCATCTAATCAACATCCAAACAAAGAGTTTTAAAAGACATGGTGTTTGTTTAAAAAAAATCCTTCTTTGTAGTTTTCAATTAACCATGGATCGTATCAAGTTTTTAAAGTACAATCTACTTCAAGAAACTTGGTAAAGAAGTTCTGATGCCAATTGTGAAAACTAGAAGGGGGGGGGTTGAATAGTTTTACCAATTAAAACTTCCTTTTAAACTATTTAGATCAACTTATGTCAATCTATTTGGATGTGTGTTGGATGTTGATAAACAAGCATATAAAGTATGTAATGAAAAGATAAGAGTAAGAAGCACAAAACCACAACGCGAGTATTTATAGTGGTTCGGCTACAAGGACACCTTCCTTGCCCTACTCCACTCCCCGAGTCACCTACTCGAGAGTTCGTAACCAATATACGACACCAACTCCTTATGGTGGAGAAACCTTCACAACGTTGCCTACCCTTTTTCCGGTACTAGGCTAACCACCGGGTTCTTTCACTCCAAGGTGAACCACACCTAACACAACGTCGCCTACCTTTTATCCGGTACTAGGCTAGATACCGAGTTCCATTAACATGGAGGAACTACTACCCAACACTACACCAACGACTAATCCCAAAGGAGATCAACTCCTTTTGACAACATCATTAAGGATATCAATATCCTTGGATCTAATGCTAATCTATCTTGTACATTGAAACACACCATATCAAATGTACATCTAAGGCACCTTTCACTAATGCCTTTAGTTAGATCTTCAAGTCACTCTTCACAAATGTCTTGTGACTTGAGTTCTAGGCACCCTTCACTAATGCCTATAGTATGGACGATCGACACCTTTCACTAATGTCTTCGTCTTGACACTTGAGACATCTTTCACTAATGTCTCCAACACTACACTTCTTAGAAGAAAGAAAAGAATCATCAACAAGAGGACTTCAGTAGTCTTGATGATGAGGAAGCATGGCAACTCATGGACTTGAGATTGCTCGACTTCAAAGGTGGTGATCTCGCCTTTAAGAGGAACCTAGAAGATCACACAAAAACAAAACTACAAACATAGATCTCTTGGATCTGAGGTTAGAGAGTTTTTAACTCAAGGGGAAAGTATGTTGGAAAGGGGTGAGAAACAATGAAGAAATGGCTCACTATTTATATAGGAAAAAATCTATTGTTCCCCGGATCCCACGGATCCCTCCCACAAGGGATCCGTCTAGCGTAAAGCTAGGGATCCGTGGGACGCTCCTCTTTACCCATGGGTATTTTGGTTATGGGTCATGGGTCATGGGTTGATCCATGGGTCTTTAGCTAGATACAATGTATCTCTTGAGTGCAATGCACCTAGTCACATTGGTATGGGTCAATACCATGGGTTATGGATATTATCCATATATGATATAAGCATGATGTCATGCAATGGGTTATGGGTCAAGTTCCATGGGTCATGGACTTTGGGTTGTACCCAACTACATTCATTGTATTTGGTCAATGGGTTGTGATACTTAAGTTTCTACCCATTTATATTACCCAATATACTACATACTAGTTATGTGTATATTATACCCAAATATGTAAACACTAGTTGTTGTACACATGTAATGATAAAATCACTTATTCTTGTTTTAGTGTTTTATGTGAATATGTGAATATGTTAGAAACTATTAGTTCAAACCATTTACGTATTTTATTTGTTTCGTTAAAATGATTTTACGTTTGTTATCGACAAAACATTAGAAGATCGTAAAATATAAATAAACGTTTTTACGGCTTATTTGTTTTAACATACCTGAGGGATTTGTGAAAGCGCACAAGCTATCCAATTATCTTCATGCATTGCTTCGACACAAGACATTTGCATGCAGATACCCACTCAGAAAGGCCAGATCAGACAACTCATATTTCTTTTAAAGGCAATTGGAGGCAACTTGCTTGAGATTGGAATTTGCATCAGAATCAGACATTAAGATGTAAGTATGTGGCGGATGTTCAGATGAGCAGGAGTTTATATTTTTTGGTGAAGAGCCAATATATATGCCTGTCTTTGATATTTGTTGAAGTATGATTGTTTAATGGGTTATTATGCTCTGGAGGTTTTGTTTGGCACGATTATTTTATGTTGTCGATGGTTAATTGTTAGAAGTATGATATGGGTTATGTTACAATAAAATGTACTTATGACTATCGATAAACGTTTGTAGTTTTTATGTATTGTGTATGAAGTACAAACTTTTTATATTAATGTTTAGTTTATGATATATCTTTTAATGTTATTGTTAGGTCACAAGGTTTACCACACAAGCTTATATGAAAGATAGAGAAGAGATAGAGAGGCGGATGAACAATCTACACTCACACACACACGTATAAATGAAGAAGGGTTAGGCGTAGAGTGAGTGAAAGAGTAAATTGAACAACCAACCCTCAAGTGAGGGTTTACATAAGGTATTTATAGGAGGGAAGCTAGGGCAACACTCCTAGTTCCCTTCCTTTCTCCTATGGGCTTGGGCCTAAGCTCATGGGCCTTCTACATAAGCTTAAGGCTAATAACAAATATAAAGGCCATAATAAGCTAACTATTACATATGAGTAACTAACACTTGAATAAGGTTTAGGAGTGATTCCAACAATCTCCCCCTCAAGTGTTATTACATATGAGTAACAAACACTCAAGTGTTGGTGATGAAAAACGGTGAAGGCGTTGATGTAATAGTAGCTTTGACGTCTTCTGACATTCTTCTTTCTTGTGAGAAGAATTGCCTTGATTTGAACAATCTCCCCAGTGTATAGAGATAGTTTACTTTGAACGGTTATGCTTTGACGTCATCTTTAACTTTGTTCTTTGATCATTGTTCTTTGTGATGAAAGTGATAGTATGTTGTTGTATGCATCAAATCTGCCTCAGTCGCTTTCTGCTTCGGTGTCTCCACGTCATTCTTCAACATACTCACACGCTCTTTTGACGTTGGAATTCAGATCTGATGGAGTTCTTTAAGTCTTTAACTTTGTAGATTCTCTGTATTGACGAAGAATCATTCTGATTGTTGTGTTGCTTTTGGATAGAACTTCCATTAGTGATGAAGTTGGCATGAGCATGAGAAGAATCTGCACGATCATTCCGCTCCAGAGCTTCCATAAGAAGAAAACATTAAAGCGGTTAGTAATAAGCGGATTCCGGCACTTACAAGTTTGAACTTCGAGAGTGTTAACAGCATAGTGTGAAAACACAACTCTAATTCTTACAAAGGCCATTCCTGAATCGGAGTCCCACAAGTGAGATAACACGATGTACCGATGTACACCTACGATTCAGATGAGTCATTGAGGTACACCGAAGCATCACCTCACGGACCATTTGAGAAGTTGCGGCGACCTGCTGTCGGTGTTTGATGTTGACCCTGGCAGGAGTTTCCATTCAATCACTGAGGATCACAAACGTGAACCTCTCATAAATGTTCTCGACAGATTGCTAAGATCTGTGAAGGACTCGATAATGTACCACTGAAATTCTTATTGTTGAATATCAAGTGATGAAATGTCTAGTGTACCTAAGAGATCTTTTAATGAATCTCGTGGCTCTAGACTCAATAGTGCGTTTTGGTTTTCTGGAGCGGAGACTAGGGAGAGGGTCTCCTTCTTCAATACCAGCGATCTCTAAAAGAAAGCCAATAGTTTACGTAGGGTTCCCTGTGAGAATGAAACAAGCTTCCGTTAAGAGAAACTTGAGTGGATAAGAAGGTTTAGTGCATGCGTCACTGGGTCCATGACGACTTTTAATCTTCAATACCGGCGTCACTAAGTGACAACCTGTAGCATATGAATTGAACCCGTTGTGCCCTAAGTTGAATAATCTGGAGGGCTATTTCTTTTCACCCTTTTCTTTGCATTTCTTTTAATTCTTCAACTCCTTCTTTCTCCGATTCTCATTTTCTCCTTTTTACAATCATACCTAAGGACTTCTAAATACTAACTATTTGTGGTGTCCTTGGGTAGATCCATCCGGCTCTGGCGGATCATAGGACGGTTATTCCTAACCTTAGTCACCTTATAACTCCATGACTAACCTATGTTGCCATAAAAACCACTGATGTGAAAAATCTCTCACAGTGTTTATGAATGAAAAACATTTTAGTACCACTGTTGAGATAAGATTTTGCATAAATACTCCCCTCCACATGTGCTTAAGAGTTTTAACGGTTAAAATGCACAGTGAGGAAAGAGCGCGCACTTTTGAATTGATTAACTCAAGATAGACATTCCCCCGCGAGACACGGTTACGTGGCATAGTTAAAGAGTTGCATTGTCAGCTTTTAGGTGACAACTGGCTCTAATAACTAACAGTTGAGATCTCGTCAATTCATGAGTTAAGTCTATAGCACAAAGATTCATTTGCATTTACACAACATATTTCTTATCACGTATCTTCTCCCCCTCAAAAATGGCATATGTGATGTTATTTTTGAAAAGTTGAGAATAAATATGACCATTTCGAGTGTTGCGGGAAGAATGACCACTGTGAACAATTTTTGAACAAAGTTTTAAGTTCAAGTACTCCCCCTCAACGAGTGATATAAACGGTTGAGGTTTTGAAAAACATAAGGGAAAGTACTTGTTCTTTTGAGCAAAACCTTGAAAAATGAAAGGTTTGATAGGTTTTACTCAAAAGTAAGAAGCTTTCGCTCCTTTTATAAGGATTGTGGCACTGAAGCGTACCACAGGGTCCTTTATTTACAAGTACGGGTTGTACACTGTAATGTGTGCACAAGCCATAAACATAATCAATCAAACATCCAAAATTATATGAAGGAAGCAATTCAAGGGGTACCAGGTAGTGCAGTGATGTTCCAGAGTGTGTATGCAGGCGTTGAAAGCGGTTATGTTAATCCGGGTCGACCACCGACATAACTCTCCAATCGTGAAGGCGATCCCTTGAAACAACCGTTCATCAATCATTGTGATGATCCGTCTCACATCCCTCCTTTCACGAGAATTCCAGCTTAGGAGACCCAATTTTTGGCGTATATCCTTCAACCCGTATGCCATTCCATCCCTAACCAGCTTCAAAGTATGATCCCCGAACTTGTGGAGTTCGCTACACGCCATTAAGCATTTTCTTTGAAGTTCACTACGGTAAACAACGCCGAAAGGTTTGCTGATGAGTGTATATTGAGATAGCTGGTTGATATCGGGAAGATCAAGCTTTGGAGGAGTGAAGTTGACACGCGTCTGATAAGATTCAACAGCCAGCTGGAGATCTTCTACACGTTCCTTGATGACAATGCGTCTTATGAAGATGAGAAGTGACTTGATAAATTCTCGTTGTACTGTGATCCGTGCAAAACCGTCAAGTTTTATCACTCAAGCCTGCCACTTGTGAATGGCCGACCGTAACAAACTTAAAACAGTTTAAGCACAAATGCAATGAAGATCAGGAGAGTATAGTGTTTCCCCTGGTCGTTAAGTCCCAACGGTACGTGCGAGAATAGTCAAACGTAAAGTGATCGAGAGGATTTGAAAGGGAAAGGATAGTGATTGATCTATACCTAAAGAGAAAGCCCATAAACTACAAGGGCTTAAATGCAAATTAAAGAAAGTTAAAAAGATAAAAAAAATATTAAAGAAAAGCTATCACTATTTGCAAAATGATGAACGTTTAAAACTTAAAACTTACGTTTAAATAAAACTTACGTAAACGTACAAAATAAAAAGTGAGATCTAAGAAATAAAAGACCTAAAAATATGAAAATGACATTTTTACAAACCTAATGATAAAAGAAAATTTTAAGAAAAAGAAAATTATTTTTATAACTATTTATCTAATTATTATTAA
This sequence comes from Chrysanthemum makinoi, assembly GCA_910596185.1. NCBI lineage: Eukaryota > Viridiplantae > Streptophyta > Magnoliopsida > Asterales > Asteraceae > Chrysanthemum > Chrysanthemum makinoi. The sequence continues at coordinate 281,508,368 of OU343224.1, forward strand.
TTAAAACTATTTTTAACTATTTAATAATAACCTAAAATACAAGATAATAGGAAATAAAGCTAGAAAAATAAAATTATGACTTGGAAAAATCTAAAATAACAAAAGAGAATTTCAAAACTATTTTTATATTTTTTGACTATTTTTCTATTTTTATGAATTTTAAACTATTTAAAACTAATTAAAATGCTAAAAATTACAAAATAAACTATGAAAAATCTGGAAAATTACTTTTTTACTTTTTATATTTATCTTAACCTAATAAAATTGAAAAATTATTTTTTTGAACTTTTTCTGATTTAATTGTATTAAAAGCTATTTAAAATTACCTAAAAACTGTTTTTAATTAAGAAAAATAGCAAACTGTGTTGGAAAATTATGAAAATTTCAGGAAAAGTCTAATTTAATATGTAGAATCTAGGAAAAATAGAAAAACAATGGCTTGTTTGGAGAAAAATGCAACTGCTATTGGAAGTGCTTATAAATAAGTACTTTGAATAAGCCAAACACCACAATAAGCTACCAACTTTTCACAGAAGCTCTAATATGCTATAATAACCAAAATGCAACAAGTCTAAACTGCTTTTAACCTCTGGATTGCAACTTGCAAAGATTTGGCTTATTTGATTTTAGTGCTAAAAACAGGTTTAGGGTGCCTACTTTGAGCTAAAGAATAAGTTAACCAATAAGCCAAAAACCAAAACCAAAAGTTGGAACTAGTAGGAGACCTGGCTAAGAACCTCTAAACCAAAAAACAGACCTGGAAGAGCTCTGATGAGCTTGGTGCAATGGCTGCAAGAAGCTGAGAAAACTCAGCTCTGACTGAGCTTATGAACAGGGCACTTAAGCCCTGTTTGACAAGCTCATTTGGAGCTTAAGAAAAATTGCTAAAAATCTATAAAATTCCTAATAAGAAACTAGACCAACTTAACTTCTAAAACCCAGAGTTTCATTTGATTTGGTTCAGAAATGAGCCCAAGAAAAATCACTCCAGTTGGGCTCAAAACTGGATTTTCAATGTTTTTGACTTTTTTGACAAAACTAAAAAGTTGACTAACTTGAACTTTAATCTCAATTTAAGGACTGATATAGAAGTATTATGATGAAATTAAACCAATGCAAGCTATATCTATGAGTTTTGAACATAAAACAAACTTTTGTTTTTCCAAATTCCAAACAGTTAAGAGATTAAGATAATTAAAAAGTATTTTTGACTTTTGATGTTATAAGCTGCAATGTGGTGACAGATATGAGTACAAATGATCTTAACAAGCATGAAGCAATAGGTTTAAACCACAGCACCAACCTTAACCACAGATTGACCAACAGATCCAAACACACTTTTGCAACTGATTTGCAAATTCACATGAGCTAATCTCAGAGGGTATACATGAACTAAAATGAGTTTCTCATGGCTAAATAGGACTGAGTAGGCAGGTTATGAACACAAACAAGAACTAAAACTCAAACAAGCAGATGATCCAAACACCACTTTAGAAATTGATTAGCATTTTTAAACTGAGTAAACTACTGAACTGGTATAATCCAAGGCTTAATATGATTTAAGTTACCCTAATTACAACTAAGTAAACAAATTTAATCCATTAATGATCACAGATACAAACACAAACACAATATGTAAACTGAGTTAAAAAAAATGGAAATGAGATACACTCACAAGGACCTAGCTTATGTTGCAGGCTAAAACCAAACCCATAGCTGCTATTCTACTCCATCTCCAACCCAAAACCAATCACTGCATCACCAAAACACCATTTCCATACCCATCTTGCTGTACAGTTGACTTGTGTTGACCATAACCCAAATTTGATTGAAACTGAGTTGTGAGCTTTACCAAAGCTATAATAAGCTTAAATAAACTTATTGAAACTTAAGAATAAGCTGTTAAAGGCCTGGAAATAAGATATTGAAACTGGATTTTTGCAACAGTAAACCTGAAAATGTGAAACTTGCATGAAGCTTGAATTAAGACTTGAAATGGAGTACAATGACTAATTTACTTAGTTTGAATACATTAAAACTTAGAATTACATTTTTAAAACACTAATTAAGCTGATTTAATAAAAAACGACATACAAGAGAAAATAAAACTAAACTACTGTCTTTTTCTTGTTTCTTCTTCCTTTTTATACACCCAAAAAGCTTCCACGTGTCTTCTTGATCAAATCCCACCACTTCTTTAAGCCAATAGATGAGTTTTAAGTATATTGGCCATTTTGTGATTTTGGCGGGAAAAAGGTATTTGACCTGTGTGGACTGAGCTAGCACTAGGGGGGGCTAGGTGTGATGATGATGTGGGTGAGGGTGGAAGAGATAAGGGATAAGGTCTGGGTGATGGGAGAGGGGAGTTGCAGGGTGTAGCAGGGCAAGTGGTGGGGAAGCAGGAGGTGGGAGGGAAATGGAGTGTTTGACTGGGGTCCAAAATAGAGGTAATGACATGGGGTCCAAATTGTATAAAGGCAGGAGTCTAAAAGAGACAAAGGGGTCATTTGGTTTGTTTAGTATACAAGGACTATTTGTGCAATTCTTCCAAACTTGAGGGGCCACTCCTGCCATTTTCTCAAAGTTTACACAAGGATCAATTTTGACAAGTTTCAATAGTACAAGTACCATTTTTGACATTTTCAATTTTCCAGGGACCAAACTTGACATTTTATGAAAGTTCAGGGACCTTTTCTGCCATTTGACAAAAGATTTATTCAAGGACCATTTTTGACAACTTAGAATATTTCAGGGACCTTGAATAACATTTTTCTTTATTTTGGTTTACCAGGGACTGTTTTTGACAACTTTTGAAACTTGGGGGACTAAAACTGCCAATTATGCAAACTTTATACGTTTTTCACCAGATTTTGATATTTTTGCCTTTAAAACACATAAAACACTTATTTGTGATATTTTCATCATTTTGATGCATTTGAGTTTTGGATGTTTTTGAGTTTAATTGGTACAAAATGATGAGTATTTAGACACTCATCAATCCCCACACTAAGATATTGCTAGTCCCTAGCAATGTTTTGAGAAAAATAATGGATTTCATCTCTTTACCAAAAGCCATTACTTCGGAGTAGCCAAATGTTTCAGTTCAAGTAAGAACCTTGGTACACCGATAACCAAGTGATTTTGAGCAAACCACCAGCTTTCAACGGATTTGATTTGTCTTTACCCGAAGCCGTTTGCTTCTGGACTAGCCAACTCTTAGATAAATTATCAATATTATCTTTGGTGAGGTGATTACCAATTATGGTTTTTCCACTGCCTTTACCACAAGCCATAAACTTGCGGGCTAGCCAACTCTTCACTTTTAAGGATATGGTGAGGTGAATACCATACAATTTTGGGCAAATTGCAAGCCGTCAACGGATTTGAGATATCTTTACCAAGAGCCGTTTGCTCCTGGATTAGCCAATCCTTATGTGGGTTAGACATGGTGGGCTGATTACCATTTGTTGTGTTTAGTACATAGTACTTCCACTAAATTTTTTTTTTAAATTTGGCCATTTTGGGGAAAAAGGGACTAAAATGGTACATTTATGATCAAATTCGCCAGAATTTCCTCCCCACACTTAGAAATGATAACATTAATATTGTTTTCCTCCTCAATATTCAAAGTACAAACGAAAAATTATCAAGCGAAATGCTTCTTGTAGAACGCAAAGATGAACAACATTACTAGCTAAGTGTAGAAACACAACAATTATTCATTTTTTTTTTAATACAACATGTGGGGCATCTCCCCCACACTAGAGTGGTACTCATGGGTGAAAACCCATGTGGTGCATGCTAATGTTTTTGATTCCCGAGTCACTAGCTTGACTCGACCCCGAATTAATTTGTTCATGGGGAAGTAAGTGGAAGAGACAATCTCCATCGGACTTTCATTCAAGATGTTTGGATAAACATTGAAGTACGTGAAAGTTCCACACCGATGAGATATAGAGACAGACCCGGCTCACAAATGGTACATGGAAATGCCGGGGTCAAAGATAATGTCTTCATTCCCGAAGGAGTGAAGAACAGGAGAAGTCACGGGATATATGAAGAAAAGAAAGAAAATCATGATAAAAATCATGACTAACTCTTCATCCTCAATAGGAGAATTCATAGTTTCATGAATCTCCTCAGTTAAGTTCACTTGATCAAGACATATTATGGGTGTGTCTAGATCAAAGTAGAAATTATCATACTCCGGCGGAGATATGATATGAGTAAGTTCACAGGAGAACTCCTCGAAGGTAAATGAATCATATTCAGAATTGGTATTAGTGGGTTCACTGGTGAACTCATCCAATGTAAATGATTCATAATCGGGGAAAGAATTATGAGAATGAAAAGTGGTACTGCCACTAATCTTCTCTCCCATATTATCAAAACAGAAGGCTTCCATTTCCGGAATAGAATCATCGGAAAGAATGTCACTATCCTTAATGGGGATAGGAGATGAAATAGGTTTTTCATTGAAAACCTCGATTTTAGAAATGAGAAGACTGACATTCAGTAATGTTGCACGAAGTGCTTCATCTTTGATTTCAGTGTCAGTAACTTCATCATTCTCTTCTTCTAAGCTAACAAGCTCAGAAGGTAATTCTTCCATATAACTGATGTCTCCACAAGATAACGAATCATTATCATTAGAATCGGAGAACATCTCAATATGATCATTTTGGAAGACAAGAGGAGGAGGGATATCACACACATGATCAAAAGTTCCCTGTGACTCTCTTGGGATTGGGACAAGGTTCTCAACACTAGACTTTATGAATTCGTCCGATTCCTTTTCAGGAACAGTGTCAAGAAGCTCATCCCCCATGTTCAGAGAGTGAGTGGGAGCCTCGGGTGTGATAACAACAGACTGAGGGAGTTTAGAAGGACTAGCATACATATGTTTTATACTTTCCATTTGTTCTTCTGCTAGTAATTCCATCATAGTCTTTTCTCCCTGATTTTTCATGGAAGGAATTTCAACTGATGAACTTGATGAACTTGTACATAATTGACTAATATCAAGGGTAACTTCATCATCATCGTCATCAGGAATGAAACGGAATCGAGAGCTAGATTTGGCTGCTTTTTCTTTTGCAATTGATTCCCTAACAGATTTTTCAAAGGCAATCTGGGAATCTAATTTAGCAGTCCGCTCTTCAGCTAACAAAACTTCCATGGATTTTTCATTTGGATTATCTTGGGAATGTTTACATTCCTTCAAATCTTTCACTAAATCCAAAAGATTAAGGAGAAGATTTTGAGGAAGTGGATCAGGCTGAGGTGGTGCCTGATTCATTTGATACTGTGGAGGTTGGTTATGATACGAAGAGTCGTAATTGTTACAAGGAATTGGATTCCTTGTTTGACAATCGAGCTACAGATGTGGACCTCCACAATACTCACAACAGTAAAACGGATGTGGCTGTGAGTCATATGTGTTGTAGTCATAATTGTTATCAGGAACCCGCTCATAGACAAGCGTGTTTCCCGATTGACAATCAGAACTGGAGTGTGAACCACCACAGTACTACAACAATGAAAAACTGCTGAGTCTCACAGTGTGGTAGCTGATGGAATAAATCAGTTGTGTTATGGTAGGAATAGGGATCCTGGTTATAGACAGACCCGTTTCCTGACTCCACCATGCTACAACTGGGGCAATTGCCACCATTATAAGGACCACCACACCATTGACAACCAAGAGGGTGAGGATAAGACATAGAAAGAATCAAAGGGTTTCAGAGGGGTAGGGATGAAGAATCAAAGATGTGAGAGGGTAAAGATGGATATTTTTGGATTTTTGGATAAATATTTTGTAAAAATAAGAAAGAAAATCTTTTTGGGTTTTTGATTTTTAAAAGAAAATATAAACATATATAGATGGTATGAACAAGGAGTGAATATCCAAATCACTAATCTGCTAAACGTAAGACTGTTAGCACTGCTCCCCGCGCCAAAATTTGATCCGTGCAAAACCGTCAAGTTTTATCACTCAAGCCTGCCACTTGTGAATGGCCGACCGTAACAAACTTAAAACAGTTTAAGCACAAATGCAATGAAGATCAGGAGAGTATAGTGTTTCCCAGGTCGTTAAGTCCCAACGAGCTGTGCGAGAATAGTCAAACGTAAAGTGATCGAGAGGATTTGAAAGGGAAAGGATAGTGATTGATCTATACCTAAAGAGAAAGCCCATAAACTACAGGGGCTTAAATGCAAATTAAAGAAAGTTAAAAAGATAAAAAAATATTAAATAAACGCTATCACTATTTGCAAAATGATGAACGTTTAAAACTTAAAACTTACGTTTAAATAAAACTTACGTAAACGTACAAAATAAAAAGTGAGATCTAAGAAATAAAAGACCTAAAAATATGAAAATGACATTTTTACAAACCTAATGATAAAAGAAAATTTTAAGAAAAAGAAAATTATTTTTATAACTATTTATCTAATTATTATTAATTAAAAACTATTTTTAACTATTTAATAATAACCTAAAATACAAGATAATAGGAAATAAAGCTAGAAAAATAAAATTATGACTTGGAAAAATCTAAAATAACAAAAGAGAATTTTCAAAACTATTTTTATATTTTTCTGACTATTTTTCTATTTTTTATGAATTTTAAACTATTTAAAACTAATTAAAATGCTAAAAATTACAAAATAAACTATGAAAAATCTGGAAAATTACTTTTTTTACTTTTTATATTTATCTTAACCTAATAAAATTGAAAAATTATTTTTTTGAACTTTTTCTGATTTAATTGTATTAAAAGCTATTTAAAATTACCTAAAAACTGTTTTTAATTAAGAAAAATAGCAAACTGTGTTGGAAAATTATGAAAATTTCAGGAAAAGTCTAATTTAATATGTAGAATCTAGGAAAAATAGAAAAACAATGGCTTGTTTGGAGAAAAATGCAACTGCTATTGGAAGTGCTTATAAATAAGTACTTTGAATAAGCCAAACACCACAATAAGCTACCAAATTTTCACAGAAGCTCTAATATGCTATAATAACCAAAATGCAACAAGTCTAAACTGATTTTAACCTATGGATTGCAACTTGCAAAGATTTGGCTTTTTTGATTTTAGTGCTAAAAACAGGTTTAGGGTGCCTACTTTGAGCTAAAGAATAAGTTAACCAATAAGCCAAAAACCAAAACCAAAAGTTGGAACTAGTAGGAGACACGGCTAAGAACCTCTAAACCAAAAACATACCTGGAAGAGCTCGATGAGCTTGGTGCAATGGCTGCAAGAAGTGAGAAAACTCAGCTCTGGTAGCTTATGAACAGGGCACTTAAGCCCTGTTTGACAAGCTCATTTGGAGCTTAAGAAAAATTGCTAAAAATCTATAAAATTCCTAATAAGAAACTAGACCAACTTAACTTCTAAAACCCAGAGTTTCATTTGATTTGGTTCAGAAATGAGCCCAAGAAAAATCACTCCAGTTGGGCTCAAAACTGGATTTTCAATGTTTTTGACTTTTTTGACAAAACTAAAAAGTTGACTAACTTGAACTTTAATCTCAATTTAAGGACTGATATAGAAGTATTATGATGAAATTAAACCAATGCAAGCTATATCTATGAGTTTTGAACATAAAACAAACTTTTGTTTTTCCAAATTCCAAACAGTTAAGAGATTAAGATAATTAAAAAGTATTTTTGACTTTTGATGTTATAAGCTGCAATGTGGTGACAGATATGAGTACAAATGATCTTAACAAGCATGAAGCAATAGGTTTAAACCACTGCACCAACCTTAACCACAGATTGACCAACAGATCCAAACACACTTTTGCAACTGATTTGCAAATTCACATGAGCTAATCTCAGAGGGTATACATGAACTAAAATGAGTTTCTCATGGCTAAATAGGACTGAGTAGGCAGGTTATGAACACAAACAAGAACTAAAACTCAAACAAGCAGATGATCCAAACACCACTTTAGAAATTGATTAGCATTTTTAAACTGAGTAAACTACTGAACTGGTATAATCCAAGGCTTAATATGATTTAAGTTACCCTAATTACAACTAAGTAAACAAATTTAATCCATTAATGATCACAGATACAAGCACAAACACAATATGTTAACTGAGTTAAAAAAAATGGAAATGAGATACACTCACAAGGACCTAGCTTATGTTGCAGGCTAAAACCAAACCCATAGCTGCTATTCTACTCCATCTCCAACCCAAAACCAATCACTGCATCACCAAAACACCATTTCCATACCCATCTTGCTGTACAGTTGACTTGTGTTGACCATAACTCAAATTTGATTGAAACTGAGTTGTGAGCTTTACCAAAGCTATAATAAGCTTAAATAAACTATTTGAAACTTAAGAATAAGCTGTTAAAGGCCTGGAAATAAGATATTGAAACTGGATTTTTGCAACAGTAAACCTGAAAATGTGAAACTTGCATGAAGCTTGAATTAAGACTTGAAATGGAGTACAATGACTAATTTACTTAGTTTGAATACATTAAAACTTAGAATTACATTTTTAAAACACTAATTAAGCTGATTTAATAAAAAACGACATACAGGAGAAAATAAAACTAAACTACTGTCTTTTTCTTGTTTCTTCTTCCTTTTTATACACCCAAAAAGCTTCCACGTGTCTTCTTGATCAAATCCCACCACTTCTTTAAGCCAATAGATGAGTTTTAAGTATATTGGCCATTTTGTGATTTTGGCGGGAAAAAGGTATTTGACATGTGTGGACTGAGCTAGCACTAGGGGGGGCTAGGTGTGATGATGATGTGGGTGAGGGTGGAAGAGATAAGGGATAAGGTCTGGGTGATGGGAGAGGGGAGTTGCAGGGTGTAGCAGGGCAAGTGGTGGGGAAGCAGGAGGTGGGAGGGAAATGGAGTGTTTGACTGGGGTCCAAAATAGAGGTAATGACAGGGGGTCCAAATTGTATAAAGGCAGGGGTCTAAAAGAGACAAAGGGGTCATTTGGTTTGTTTAGTATACAAGGACTATTTGTGAAATTCTTCCAAACTTGAGGGGCCACTCCTGCCATTTTCTCAAAGTTTACACAAGGATCAATTTTTGACAAGTTTCAATAGTACAAGTACCATTTTTGACATTTTCAATTTTCCAGGGACCAAACTTGACATTTTATGAAAGTTCAGGGACCTTGTCTGCCATTTGACAAAAGATTTATTCAAGGACCATTTTTGACAACTTAGAATATTTCAGGGACCTTGAATAACAATTTTCTTTATTTTGGTTTACCAGGGACTGTTTTTGACAACTTTTGAAACTTGGGGGACTAAAACTGCCAATTATGCAAACTTTATACGTTTTTCACCAGATTTTGATATTTTTGCATTTAAAACACATAAAACACTTATTTGTGATATTTTTATCATTTTGATGCATTTCTGAGTGTTTTCAGATGTTTTTGCAGTTTAATTGGTACAAAAATGATGAGTATTTAGACATTCATCATACTGCAGTTGAGAATTGTCTCATGCGACCCTGTACTTTGGCAAGGTACATGTCTTCGATGTCATTGAGAGACAAATTCTCAAAGTCAGCTTCAGAGAAAGTATAGTCTCGTTCATCTTGTCGTTTGACTACGATCTTCTTTAGGAATGTGTAGTCCCACTTAGACGAAAGGTCAACGTGTCTGATGGCAACGATATCCTTAGAACTATACATAGCATGTTGAGACTTCGAACCGGCGGCTTCTAGTAGATCGGCGTTACGGCGGTGATGAATCCCATACAATGCATCTCGGTCGTATCGTCCACGTGTTGGAGAACAAGTGATTGGCACGTTCCTCAATGGCTATGCAGTTTGAGTAGACAGGTGCTGGGAATGGAAGTGTCAACGATGTAGCATATTTTCTTGAATCATCGTCACTGTGTAGAAGAAAATCCAAGTCTTTGTTGAAGAAGTATCTGAAAGGAATCCTTGGTTCAGTTGGTTGGCCAAGTGTTGGTAGAGGTTTGGTCCAATCGGTGTAGTATGGAGGGTTGTCCCTTTGTGTGAAGTCAATGTTTGCTTCCCGGTTGAGCCAATCCATGTTGTTAGACATAGCTCGAGCAATGTTTTCAAGGTGATATTCGACCTCGAGGGCACTTTCAGAGCTGTCTTTTAGAAGTTGAATCGCTTCATTCTTGATTAAACTCATCTCAGATTTCGTCATTTTCTTCACATGGAACTTTTCTTGCAGAATTTTAGCATGCTCCAATGTAGAACCGTCTACCAAGTTCTGACCTTCTTCAGGGTAGGGAGTGTTGTTAACAAGATTAGCAAACCATTCAAATTCCTCTGTTTTATCGTCATCTAGCCATGATACGACGTCAGTCTGAGGCGTCTTCTTCTTCTTCTTTTTCAAAGGCCTAGATGATGATTCTGGTTTCTGAACTTGTTTGGGAGAGGTGGGTTGTTGTAGGGGCTCAAGGACCTCTTCATCGTCACCACCCGTATACTCAAAGTGATCATCGGTTTTCTGAGTCGGGGGTGATAACTCAGAATCGTCTGAGGTTTTTCATGAGAAGAACGAGGAGGAGATTTTTGTTGAACAGGAGGCCGTTGTGGAGGAGGTTGCATCAAAGAAGATTCACCAGATTGCTTCTGACGTTTAGGTGAAGAGTCTTTATCCTTATCCTTGTCTTCATCGTCTCTAGGACGTTTAGACTTTTCAGCTTCGAATCTACATGCTTCTTGAAGTTGGTAGTCCAGCAATGCTTGAAACAGCTTTCCTTCATCATAAGTAAATGTCCCAGATCGTGCAGACATTTGTGTGACAAGCTTGGCCACCAATTCATTAATCGAGAAAACTACCGGATCGGTTGGATTGATTGTGATGGTTAAGGGCGTTGATCTAATAGTTTGCTTGGCGATCTGCATAAGATTTGGATAAAGTTGTTTGGTGAACAACTCCTTTGTGACTTTAGGAACGTACTCCAGAAGGTACTTTTCGTGTATCCTTCGATCATTTCGTTCAGTTCCTCTTGACGGTGATTTTTCATGAATTCCTGAACAAACTTCCTTTCTCCTTGCATCTTTTCATTCTCGTCATACAGATGCTGTATGTGATCAGCAAAGAAATTCAACTTCTTTTTTAGTACGTCTTTCTTTCGACTTGTTTCACGCTTCTCACAATTCTTTTATGAGTCTGAGAAATCCAAGATCGAGGTGGCTTCTTCACTGATCTGGATGATGATTTGGTTGATCTTTTTTATGGTGGTGGTGAAGAGTGTGAAGACGAATCTGATGATGAAGAGATATGAGGAGACTCTGGATCCTTCGGAGGTTCTGAGGTTTCTTCCTTTGATCGTGCAGGACTATCTAGAAGAAACGTATCATAATCAACATCTTTATCTTTTTCGGACTTCTCAGTTTTCGGTTCCTCAAACTCATATTCGATAGTATCCTCCACAAGCTTTTGTTGTTGCACAAGAGTGGTGGCACCAGCTCCTTTATCGGGTTGATTAACCGCATCAGGAGATGGTTGAGTGGTAGCACCACTTGATCCTCGGGACCACCCATTTGGTCTTTAGCAAATTCTTCAGCTTTGTGTTGGTGTCTAAGGAATTTTATCGTCTTCTTGTATACATTTTCTGGTGGCTCGTCATCACTCTCCGAGCTTTCATCATAAGGTACAAGTACATGAGTCTTCCCTTTTTCTGTATCAGCTTGAGGACTTGGAGGTTTTGGTACTGAAGGCTTGTCATCCTTTGCAGAGTAGGTAATCTCTTCATCTGTGTCAGTACCTTCAGAGCTTTCGTCCACAAGCTTTCTTTGCGGTTCAAGTGTGGGAATTGGTTCAGCTTCCTTTACGGGAACAATCCTTTTACGAGGAGGATTCCTTTTGGGAAGCTTCCTATAAATATCTGTACTTGTGACACTTCCAGCACTGCCTCTTCTGGTCCTCCGTGTAGGTGTACCAGAAGATTTTTCATCAAGATGACCAACTTTTCCTTCTTTTACGGCTAACCGATACCTTTTATATGTTTCAAGCTTTTTGATTTCGGTAGTTAGAAGGTGACCAGGTAATACCGTACCCTGTTTCTTTGTTGACGATTCTTTGATTCTGACTGATAATATGGGTTCAGTCAATATGTCGTGATTATCTGGGTCATTGAGCCTCATGGGGATATCAGGGTGAAGTCCAAGAGCTCTCTGGATCAACAGTTTGGTGTATCTGACATAGGAATCTTGGAGCCAAGCTTCTTGTGAAATAGCATCATGTCCTCCCATATCAGTGCTTCGATTTCAATGTCCTTCTTGTTGATCAACGACCAGAAAATTTGCAGTTCCATGAGCTTGGGATGCTCATAGCCATTGTCACGACCAGAGACCGATTTGGTGATGATCATGTAGAGTGTTCTCCATGGTTGAGGAATATTCTTCAGCTCTACGTGAGAGTGCTTAGTAATGATTCCTGAAGCTACATCATAACCAATATCTATCAAGAATTTCAAGACTGTCTCTTCAGTAGGGGTAGCAAAGAAGTCGGTTGGGGCGATGTCAGGAATGATGAGAACAACCATAAGTCGCAGGAGTGATAGTGACTTGTTTGTGATTAAGTGTCACATTCACTGCACTTTGACCAGTGATCCTCTGCATAGAATCCCCGAATTGTTGAATGTAGACCTCTGGAACTGTGGCAGAGTGTGAGAGCATGTTCTGGTAGGGATGATTCCCGAGAATATCCACTGCAATGAGACAAGAAGATTCTGAGCATGTGAGGGTGTCAAAGTCAACCCTAAGGTTGTTCTTTCCAATCTTTCTCGGATAACCCTCTGGAAAGATATTAGCAATTGTAAGAACTTCGATTCATCCACATTCATTTGTTCACCATGTCGTGATCGAAATAACATTAGCCAAAAGAACCAACATATCGAAAGACATAGTGTTAGTCAACAGAAGGTCTTGTTGTCTAGTTATTGAATGTACAGTGTCAATGATTGTTACGAGTCCTAAGTCACTTGTTTGTTCAATAGTCCAATGATGTCGTGAAATGTTTCGTGAGTTAGTTAACTTTAAGTTTTAAAGTTTATGTTATCACTTATTGTTCACAACATATCAAACGATTAAGTTTATTAGTGACATTATTGGATTCGTGACGATATGAATTGTTTATTAACAAGTTTGTGCACGTAACAATTCATAATGAAGGTCTATCAAGGCTTAGGCGTAGATATAGTAAAGTTACGCGTAAACAGTAATGACATACGCGTAGACGAAAGCTTATGCGTAGGATCTTAACTTACGCGTAAGAAATGTTACGCGTAGGAAAAGGGGACCTTATGCGTAGAGCTTCCGCGTAGGCGTATATAAACCTTACGCGTAAGGCTTACTCGTAAGAGTAGACCTTATGCGTAGGGTCCTTGTTACGCATATCCTTCACAGGATACGCGTAGTCCCATTGTAGAACCTTATGCGTAGTAGTTACGCGTAGGATTACTCTTACGCATAACTGCCTACGCGTAAGGTGATCCTTATGAGTAGAGTAACAATCGACCTTGATTCTGAATTTTACGAGTAACAAGCACGAAATAAAACCATCATATCATCAATCTTAACATGTATAGTCATATTACACACACATCATGGCATGAAAGCTTGTTAAACATTTATGCGTAGAAAGTCATACGCGTAGGTCAAAACCCTAAGGGTTATGAATTACGCATAAACTTTCTAGCCATGGGATTTGCACCAAACAATTTCTGGTAGTTCTAAGATGTTGTGAGAGTCTATAAACCAAGTTATAACATCTAAATCGTGGTGAATCAAAAATACCCAAACTCAAGAACATTAAACCCTAATTCCTAATTCTGATTAAATTAGTGTTTCTAGGTAGTTATAGGGCCTGAAAATCATTAATTCAACATGATATGACCATCACACAACAATCCTTTTGACCAAAAACCTTCAAATTTGTAAACACCCAAATCGACTCATAAACCCTAGTTTTCAAAAATCATCAATTCGTGTTTCTCGGTGGGTTTTGATGGTTAAAATGTTATCATTTATGTATTAGGAACGTTTTTACACTATCCATTTAACCACAAACACACACACAATGATTTTGTGTTCATACGCATATGCGTAGAACACATAATCACTCGTAACAAAAGTTTTAGCCGTAGGATTTGCTTGAAATTCAAAACCTTAGCTTGTATTATCGTTAAGATCATGAAAACACTTACAAGATGATGATCTAAAGCACGGATTTCTTGAACGATTTTGGTTCGTATGATTATTTAGGATAGAAGTATTAAATGTGAAGAGATTGTTAGGTGAAGATTGTTTTTATTAAAGTAACTTTAACATTTTGACATTTATGGTCCCTCCACCTTTTCCATTTTCATACAAAGCCATTTAACTTCCATTTAGGTTACCAAACAAAGATTTTAAGAAAGAAACTTTGACGACACTCCCCCCTTAACTTAATAAATGATGAAAGGTTATAGTTTTTAGTTCGAGGAGTGTCAGTGAACCAGAAACATTTACCACCATTGATAAAAGAAACAACCGGGATGTGATAACATGCAAGTACACAGATGTTTTGAAACAGTTAAGTATTAATTTTCACCCCCTCAACACTAGATCGGAAAAAAAAATACTGAATTTTAAAAGATTATAGTGTTGACAGAAGAAATGTACTTGCAATGTTACAAGAAAAATAGATAGAAGAATATTTTTGTTGTTTTATCAGGTTTTATATTTTTGTATTTTGTTTTTGAAAAATTATATACAAAAGAGATTTTGGTGTTTGACAGGTTTTTAAGACTGTTTCAAGAGGTCATCCAATTCCTCTTGAGTCAAACACCTCATACCAATCCGGTGGACCAACTCATTAAACCTAGCGGGAGGCAAGGCTTTGGTGAGAAGATCTGCCAATTGGTATTCTGTACCCACAAAATATAATTCAACAGTACCCTGTTCCACGTGGTCCTTGATGAAATGATATCGAAGATTGATTTGCTTTGATTTCGAGTCTTTGAACGAGTTGCACGAGATTGCAATGGCACTCCGATTGTCGCAGTACATCGGGATTCTGTCAAATACGTAACCATAATCTTTGAGCTGTGTTCTCATCCAGATGACTTGAGCACAACACGCCGACATGGCTACATATTCCGCTTCGGTTGAGGACAGCGATGTACAATCCTGCTTCTTCGATTGCCATGACACCAGTTTATCACCAAGAAATTGTAAAGCTTCTAAAGTACTTTTCGGGAGTCTAAGCATCCTGCATTGTCAGCGTCTAAAAAGCGATTAGTTCAAAACCAGAATCCTTCGGATACCAGATCCCCAAGTTAATGGTTCCCTTTATGTATCGGAGGATTCTTTTAGCCTCAGAGAGGTGGGTTTCAGTTGGTCGCGACTGATAACGAGAGCAAAGATATACGGCAAAGACAATATCAGGTCTGCTAGCTGTTAGATACATGAGACCCAATAATACTACGGTATTTTGTAGGGTCCACCAATTTCCCATGTAAATCAACGTCTAGCTTCTTGGTATGAGCCATTGGTGTGGCATAGGTGTCACAGGTTTTCATTCCAAATTTGTTTAACAATTCAAGGGCATATTTGGATTGACTCAGGAAAATACCACGGGGTGATTGATGAACTTGCAGTCCGAGAAAGAACGTGAGTTCACCCATCATGGACATTTCAAAATTTTTCTTCATTAGTTTTGCAAAAGCGATTGAAAACTTTTTATGTGTAGACCCAAAAATGATGTCATCCACGTAAATTTGAACAATTAAGATATGTGCCCCGTGATATTTTATAAAAAGAGTTGGGTCAACCGAACCTTTGGTGAAATTATTAGCAATGAGGAAAGATGATAGCTTGTCGTACCATGCCCGAGGAGCTTGTTTGAGACCATACAGAGCTTTGTTCAGTATGTAGACGTGATTCGAAACTTCGGGATCAATGAATCCATCTGGTTGGGTGACATAAACCGTTTCTTTAAGTTGTCCATTGAGAAACGCAGTTTTGACATCCATCTGATAGACCGTCATATTCATATGAGCCGCTAACGCTAGAAATATCGAACGACCTCAAGATGAGCAACCGGAGCAAAAGATTCTTCAAAGTCAATACCCTCTTCCTGACGATAACCCTTAGCCACCAGGCGTGACTTATTTCTGATAACATTTCCTTTAGCATCCAATTTGTTTTTCCATATCCATTTGAGACCAATGACGTAGACTCCTGTTGGTCTTTCAACCAGTTCCCATATTTCAAGACGTTTGAATTGGTTGAGTTCTTCTTGCATGGATTCAATCCAGTTGTCTTTTGTCATTGCGTCTTTGATGTTTTAGGTTCAGATTGGCAGACAGTGAGTGCATAAATGCAATGTTCACCGTCTGTTTGAAGACGTTGTCTCGTAATGACTGGTTGATTCGGGTTGCCAATAATGTTTTCCAGAGGATGGCCTTTCGTCCATCTATGTGTGGAGGGTTGATGTTGGTATACATTGTGCAGATTTTGAGGATTCAAATGGCTTGTTGAAGATTCTGCGACATCTTGTGCAGCAGTCTCATTAGCAAACGGGTTAAAGAACGCATTTGGATCAAAATCTGCAGGTGGGGTACTTCATTCAGAACATCATCAGCCGATTCATCATTGTTGGAAGCGGTGTGTTCAACTGTTGTGTTGGAGTCAACTGGTGGTGCTTCTTCAACAGTAGTTGTTGTAGCGGTGTATCAGGTATAAGAGTATTATCAGGTTGAGCGGCGGAAACGGCGGATACACACTGAGCGCGTTCATCAATATCGTCACTGAACAGCGGAGCAAATAACCTTTCCATTTGTTGACGAGTAAGCTAGGGGCTTTGATCAGCTGATGATGGGGTTTGGGGGAAGTTTAAGCGGTTGTGACCGGGTTCTAAGTTGTTATACTCAGAAGCCATTATGAATATAAACAGATATTGACGAAGTTTCTTAATCAGTTTCCCCCAAACTGACAACTGTCTTTAGCAGATTTGAAACTTTGATGAAGTCTACATTTCGTTTAAATTGTCGCGGAATTTGTAGATGAGCAGTAAACCACACAAAGAAAATTGACTAATTGCGGAAGATCCGTTCGAGGGTAACATGCTAGAAATCAACAAGATCTTCTCACGTATTTGGGTAACTTCACACAAGATCACCCGTGAAATTGAGACGATAATACCAAAGTGAGATGTTTGAGCCACATATCGTCTTATTTCTTCCCCCTAATTGAAGGAATTCAAGAAGGCATTGGGTTTTCGCAAAGAAGCATGTAGAAGAACAAGGAAGCAATGACCACCTACACACTCTCTCCCCCTCGATGTTTTCAATGATTCAGAATCATACACCACGTATGTTGATGATGAATTGAAGACAGCGAAACCATGTATAAGGAGACAGCGAAACCATGTATGTCCAATTGATCGAACAAGTGTGAAGTACCAAAAATATTTCGAGAGAGTCAACTGCGATAAAACTGCTCTGTTCATATTGTTGATCATCAATTGTGACATTGTTGTAGGAAACACTTTGATCTTCTGTTATAGAAGATTCGGTTGTTGTTGTAGATTCATGTGTATCTGAAATTAGAGTATTATCGGTTATGCAGCGGAAACATTCGATACATATGAAGCACGACTTTTGGCAGAATCTTTAACCCGAGGAGCAAGCAATGTTTCCAATTCATGACGATTAAGTACAATGGTGGAACAGCTGATGAATCATTAAATTTTAGACGGTGAGAAACGGGTCCTACGCTGTATTGCAGTAGAAGCCATTGATGTTGTACCTGCATGGAAAAATAGAAGGGGGGCAAGGAAGAGAAAAACATGGATCCCCAAGTGTAACTGGGTTCCATATGTTAGAAGCATAAAGATGTAGTGTCAATTATCTTCTTGACACCTGAACATGCTAATTTGATGATTTCCTTTCCTGCCTCAGGGATGGATGTAGAGGGTTTTACACTTGTTATGGTGCAACTACTTAATATCTTGCCTGTAGGAATCCACCTAAGACCAACAGTGTTGAAAACTATACCCGTTGGTATCCATCTAAGGTTAGATCTAAGGGATGTTGAAACTTCTTTTGGGAAGAATTTGCGTATATTGATCCACCTATTAGGTTTCTGAAATTTTACGTTTAGATCAATGGGTTTATTTCTAACTGTTTGAGTTAACTTAGGTTTTGGTTTGCTACTACAAGCAGTGTTCAGTCATACACTCGAAGGTGATACACTAGGTCATGAACCTAAGATTCCATCCTTTTGGAGTAGTGCCATTTTTCTAGCCTTTTCTAGGTCATAGTTCTTGTATGCGTCATTTGAATCATATGAATTTTTACGTTTAATGCTCGGTTTAGACACAGTGTTCAAACTAATCCTAGATTGGCCGAAGCGCCACTTGTACAGGTATAACAGAAACAGGTTTAACAGAAACATGTTTAATAGAAACAGAAACATTATTGTTGGGCCCGGAATGTGGAGTGACTGGTTTTGACAAATGATTATTCTCAACAACTTGGGAGGCAAACCGTGTTTTTTAAGATTTAGAACGTTGATTTAAAAGCGGTTGGTTGTCTAACTCTGATTGATTTCGATTGGTTGAAGAGACGATTTCCCCAAGATTGTTGGTTTTGTAAACTTAGTATCCACACTCTTGCCAGTTAATCTTCTCAGTTTGTTTTGTAAAGCAACATGTGCAAGCCCCTTTGCTTGAATTTGAGCCTTTAAATGCTCATTTTCTTTTACTAATAAATCCACACGATTACTTTGTTCATTTGAATGTTGACCATTGTGTTCTGAGGAAAAAGATTTGTTTTGTAATTTAAGTTCAAGAGAAAAATATGTATGAAACTTGGCAATGGTCTTTTGAAGAATGATTTCGATTCAAGAGTTTGATTTGACGTTTCAGTTGAATTGTTAACAAGTAAGGGCTCAGACATGAGATAGTTGTCCGGACATTGTGCAACACACTGGTCAACCTCTCCTTCATTACTAAATTCAGGTTGCTCAGTATGTTGTGTCGCATTTATAGTCAGAATATGATCAACGATGGATGTACCTCGACCATCTGTGCTGTGTCAGTGTCATAGGTGGGTAAGATATCTTCCTCAACCATTTGTTCTTCGTCACAGTTAGGCTCGGTGTCGGAGTTAAGTATGATATCTTCTCCAGATCTGCTGCTTTGTCATCACCTTTTCCAATGCTACAACCTCATTGTCCGCATTACACCGATTGCAGTAATCACAACATTCTCAACGTCCATATGAGCATGTCTTTCATGTACATCAACTCTTTCACCTTGCACGACTTCGGGATATCGGGAATTTGATGATGTCTGACGCTTCAATGCTAGAGCCAGAGCCATGTATCCTTCTTCCAATGCCACAAATGGATCTTTATGATCAGAATCCATTTCACTCCCCTGCAGAAGAATCAAAGAGAAGAAGGTGCAAAGTCGATATAGCACACAGAAGGTCGATATAGTGAATCTCAGTTTCCCTCCAAAAATAATTTTGAAAAAATTTTGACTCTCAAAATTTGAAATTCACTATAAAATTCAATTCTAAGGTTGTAAGAAAAATTTGAGATATGACAATTTTGACGCCAAATTTTACCCGAAAAATTTGAATTTGGGCCCAAAAATTTGAATTTTTGACCAAAGTTTTCACGAATAAACCAAAATTTGAATCTCGCGTAAAAATTGAACGTTTAGTCTCCTTGAAAAATTAATTTTTACTCAAATTTTCCCGCCAAAAAACTTTTTTTTTTTTTTTTGATAACTTGTGTTGGTGGATCTTTGTAGTCGAATGAAACGCTGTTGATGTCCTTAGGCGTAGAAATCACAATAAAGCCAAGTAGCACTTATGCGTAAAACACCAAAGTTACGCGTAACAATGAGAGTTACGCGTAGTTTTAGCTTACGCGTAAGCAGGAAAAAAGACTAAAGTTATGCGTAAACAGTAAGTTATGCGTAGAAAACTTAGGCGTAGGATTATCTTATGCGTAAGACTGGGCTTAGGCGTAGGATGAATCTTATGCGTAGGATTTTCTACGCGTAAGCTTTATGCTTATGCGTAAGTTTAGGGTTTTATCCCAAGTGATCTTTTACACTATCACAGTGCAAAAGATATCCAAAGTTGACGTATTTTCAGGGCTTATCCAAGCAAGAAAACACGGAGTAAACCACGAAAACGAAGATCAAACCAAGGATAAAGTTACGCGTAGAATTAGGGTTTTGATACTGCGTAGTTCTACTGTAAAATGACTTTTTCCCAAAGATGTTTCTAAACCAGATTTTTGTGATGAAATAGCTTCAATATCACCAAAATAACTCAAAAGTGTGAAACTTGATGATCCAAAGCTTCTAAAACAGTTACGCGTAGGAAAACACCCTCGTACAAAAACTAGCTTAAAACGATTCTACACACATAAAGTTTCAAACTTTTTGCCAAAAACTTAAACTTTAACACCCAATAACCTTTAAAGTACAAGAATCTTGGATTGAAAAGTGTAAAAAATGAGTTTTTAAGCATGAGAAAGGTTAAAAAACGTGAACCTTACGAGTAGACAAAAAACAAACCGTTTCACCCAACTAGATGGCGATTGATACCACTGTTAGGTCACAAGGTTTACCACACAAGCTTATATGAAAGATAGAGAAGAGATAGAGAGGCGGATGAACAATCTACACTCACACACACACGTATAAATGAAGAAGGGTTAGGCGTAGAGTGAGTGAAAGAGTAAATTGAACAACCAACCCTCAAGTGAGGGTTTACATAAGGTATTTATAGGAGGGAAGCTAGGGCAACACTCCTAGTTCCCTTCCTTTCTCCTATGGGCTTGGGCCTAAGCTCATGGGCCTTCTACATAAGCTTAAGGCTAATAACAAACATAAGGCCATAATAAGCTAACTATTACATATGAGTAACTAACACTTGAATAAGGTTTAGGAGTGATTCCAACAGTTATATACATTTTGATTGACAAAAATGTTTGATTTTGGTACAAACTTTTTATATTAATGTTTAGTTTATGATATATCTTTTAATGTTATATACATTTTGATTGACAAAAATGTTTGATTTAGAGGTTTTTGGTATTATTTGTTATTTATGAGGGTCAAAGTATATAATGTGTTTTAGTTGAGGGGTTTTATGGAATTTGTTGATAAATTTCTGCATGTTGATTGACATAAAGACGGCTTCCACAGTCACTTTAATTAAGTCTACTCCTAAACTCTGCAATATTCATTGCTACTATCAGTAATACTCATTGCTACTATCTTGATAAATCAAAAAAAAATTGACTAATTGCACAATTGAATCATAGGTCATCTTTAATCAGGTATTTTTTGTCTTTGCATTTGTTCCTGTCATTCATAGTTGATCTGTTAGTTTTCATTTTGAATGCAGTTATTAATGTTATTTAGTAAATGTGATTATGGTTTTGTTCATATTTAGGGTTTTAATACTTGATTGATAATCAAATACTACATGATATATGAAATTTTTTTTGCCCTGTTTTTGACCAAATATTGTTTTCATAATAATAATAATAGATCTAAGTGAAATTTCATTTTGCAAACTTGTTGGTTTCATGGTTTTATTGAAAGTTTGTTTTTTTTACAGGAAAATGACAACATAATTCTTGGTTGATTATAATCATGGGCAACATTTGGGTACTTTGGTATGTATTTTATTTCTGTTAATCGGTATATATGTGTGTTTGATATTTGATTTTTATTTATTGTTTCTATTTGTCTTTGCAGATGCTTCCTGAGTACTTTCACGTAGACTATTATAATGATAAAGATTACGTATATCTGATTAACAACAACAGGATGAAAAGAAAAGTTTATTTGAATCGTGTAAGTGGTACTGACGAATGGTATTTTTCTGGGGATTCATGGAATAATTTCATAGCCTTGAGTGGTTATTGGAATATAAGAATGATACATTTCATTAAGGAGGGTGTCGACACATTCTATGTTACGGCTTATGAGGAAGATGGAACAGAATCTGGTGGTTATGGTATTATTCACACACGTAACAGAAAAGTTAAATGTGTCGGTGAAGTTGGAAATGATATTAATCTATCTCCTGTAATACTCTGTTTTATAGTTTTCATCTGTTTTTTTTTTTTTTTTTTTTTTAATTCTAGTGATACTTTACAATTTCATATATATACTTATATATATATATATTTTATTCAAGTGGTTTCCGCTAGAGTTTCTGCAAGATTTTGATAGGAACGAGTTTGTGATTCGTTTTTCTGACATTGAAATCCTCGTTGAGTCAAGGCAAGGTATTATTCCTGGAACAGTTGATAACATTGGATTTCAATTCAATGTGCATTGGAATACAGACGCGCGTCATGCGAATTTGAAGCAAACTTCGAATTTCTTTAATGAGGTTTGATGATGATGTATTCCAACTTATTCATGAAGCAAACTTCCCCACTCGGCTTGCCTTTTTGCAAGGGCATGATGAAAATGAAACAGGTGATAAATTATAATGGGTATTCCAATGAAATAAGTATGTGTTTGAAATACGACCGTTCAAATAGTGATGTGTTATTCTGAATTTGACTTGTGTTTTTTGTTTTTAAGATGAGAGGTTGCTTCATGGTTGTAATTGGATAGACCATGCTGGACATTTAACTGAAGAATCCACATTTTACCTACGACTTTATTCGTTTGTTCTTGATTATGGTAGATTGGTAAGGATATTTTCTTTATTGAAATTCGAAATCATGTATGTTTGACATATATTTATTATAAGTTTGAAAATATCTTCTTTGTATATTTTTGAAAAAACATGTTGCTCATTATTGCAGACTATACCGGCTCGTTTTGTGGATGCTAATCAACTTCAAGGTTTTCAACATGCAATTTTAAGAAGGATGGATATAGAAAGGCGTGTAGTTTTGAAATTTGAATTTCATCCATAAAGTCCATGGAGAAATGATCACATGATATTGAGGACTAATTGGAAGATTCTTGCTGGAGAATTTAACTTTCCAATGAACAAAATGATTCGGTTTCAGCTTGTTGGAACAACACTTGATCCTGACTTTGAAGTCGAGCTGTTCAATGGTCCTATTCCGTTGGTTCCTATATTTGATGTTTGCTGAGGTGATGTTAAGTTCGTTCTTGATGTTGTGATGTGTTTAAGAATATGATTTGTTTGGTATATGTGATAGTTGTGTAGTGAATTAGAACTTGGTAGTTCATAGTTTGTTGTGGTTGATGCTGTTTTTTTTGGCATGTTTATGATGGATATTAGTACTAATGTTATGCGTTGGGTAATAGCGTAGGAATTAACGTATGTATTTCGTAACTCTTGTTTTTACTATGTAAAATGTGGTTGTGGTTATGCATTAGGTTTCATGGTATGTGAAATGTTACTATGTTTTATGTGTAGATATGTTGTTTATATATTTTCTGTCGTCGTGATTGGTAACTTCTTAAATCATTAATTTAGAAGCCATCAAATTAGTTGTTCCCGTTTGTTCAATTCATAGAAAAATAATTCATTCGGAGGATGTTCGATAGGTTTTACTCACTTTGTTGAGACTCATGTAGTCTCAACAAACACAATTAAAATGGCAATACCTATCTCTCCCATGTTGCCTAGAACAACGGTTCCAAAATGACTTGCAAACAGAACTTTCAAACTAAAAAACAATATTCAGCATAAATAAATAATCCAAACAAAAGCAATTTTAAAAATATACAAAACATTGTATTTAGATTCCAACTAAAAACTATCCACCAAAGTGTTTAGTATAATTTTGTTTGTGAGTTGTTTTGACAATCCAAATCTTTTATTCCAGTTTCTAATTGTTTATCCGCATCACGTGCTATTTTCTTCACACTTCTTGATAGATACTCACTTGTTGTAGCTTTATCAGTTGTTGTTGTAGTTTGAGATTCCTAAAAAGATGTTTCATATGGCAAAATTTGTGTACGTGACAGATACATATAAAAGAACAATACATAATTCAAAATTAACATTAAACTGATGATATATCCATTACATTACTCTTCTATTTAATAGAATCTGTTAAAGTAATTTAATAAACGTATATGCAAAACACAAATAAATATACATAATTCTTTAAATTAAAAACAACTACAATACCAGATTGTTGTTTTTCTATTATATCTGATTCAATCGTTGGTGTATCCATTATAGTGTTCTTTTGACGTGAACGGTTACCTGTTAAAAACAAATTTTACAAACATATACACCTGAATAATAATACACGTTTAATGAACCCACTTTAATATGAAAAAGAATCATAGATACAAAATACCTGATAAAGAAAAAATAATCAATAACTTATAAACACAATATAGATCATATAATCAAAAACATACCTTCTGAATATCATAAACTTTTACAATGATTGTTTACTAATAAAATAAAATCAATACATTTAAACAATATACAATAACTTATAAAAACTATCATATATAAATTAATCATCAACAACATACCTTATGAATATCGTGTACAAAATAAACAATATGGATCATATATATATAATAAAAAAAAATAACTTCTGAATCTCCAAAACGTCTTAGTGGCTGCATAACAAACAATATAAACAATATGGATCATATATATAATAATCAAAAACATAACTTCTGAATCTCCTAAACTTTTACCATGATTATTTACTAATGGAATAGAATCAATACAAATAAACATTATACAATAACTTACAAAAACAATCATATATAAATTAATCAATAAACAATATGGATCATATATATATATATATATATATAATAATCAGAAACATACCTTCTAAATCTCCTAAACGTCTTTGTGGCTGCAACATACCTTCTGAATATATAAATTAATCAATAAAAAATATGGATATATATATATATATATATATATATATATATATATATATATATATATATATATATATATATATATATATATAATAATCAGAAACACACCTTCTAAATCTCCTAAACGTCTTTGTGGCTGCAACATACCTTCTGAATATCGTGCACAACTTTTGCTTTTGTTTCACTGATAATAGAAAAACAGTAAATATAAAAAACGCCAAACAGTAATACAAAACATCACAATAATACAAAAATAATATAAACAATATGAATCATATATATATATATAATAATTAAAAACATAACTTTTGAAACTCCTAAACGTCTTTGTGGATGCATATATACCTTAAAGATTAGGATAAAATTTTATAGAATCATACATATAATCAAATTGTTAACACGCCCTAAATATAGGCCTATAATATATCACGATATATATTTTCCTAATATATCCTCATATAATTAAGGAGATAAATATGATCAAGAAACATTTATACCATTACAAAAACAGTCGTGTATATAGATTATGATTTGGAGTATGTAACCAAAAGATTCATTAGCCTAATTGGTTTGGTTACTTGAGGCGTTTAAACAATATCAAACCAATGCAGGTTCGAACTTCACCTATGTACATTTTTTGGATTATAATCTAACATGCATACCAGTTAAAACAACGCCTAATGGAATTACGTTAGCAATTACATGGCATTTAGGATGAATAATGACATCATGAGCATCTTGTTATATATATATATATATATATATATATATATATATATATATATATATATATATAGGGTGGGGATAAAATGAGAAGCCCCTTAAAATGAGAAGGATGAGAAGCCATCTCAACCATTGGATCTAACTTGCAAGATCAAAAAAGCGGAGTGTCATTTTTGTAAATAATAGAAACTTGAGAGGCAAAGTTGTAGATAGTGAAAATTGAACCGGCGCTTATTTTTTTTCCCCAAAACAAAACGTTTCACTCTCTCTCTCTCTCTCTCTCTCTCTCTCTCTCTCTCTCTCTCTCTCTCTCTCTCTCTCTCTCTATTCCAATTGACCAAATAAAACCCAGCATCTCTTTTACTGAAGATGAAACCTGATAAAATTTCAATCAAATTTAGATTCAAAATGAAGTTTGATTATATAGATATTTAATATAATGAATAATACCTCAGAGATTAGAACTTCAACGCAAGGAAGAGGTGGAACTGGAAGAGAAGATTTTTGGGATGAAGAATCACTATCAAGAAATGAAAACGCGAGCTGTGAATTGTATTTCTCATCAAACAAGCGGAAGGGATTAGTTTCTGATTGATTTGAGGTATCATCAAATAAAAAAAAAGTCAAAAAACAGTTGAACCAGAAAAATCGATTACGGTATCATCAAGTATGTATTATATTTTAAATTATGATGCAATATGTTTTAATTTTAACTTATATTCAGTAGTTTTAAATTTTAACTAAGATGCAGTAGTTTTAGATTTGTTGTTTTTCTGATGCAGTAGCATTTGAATTGTTATGCAGTAGTTTTTAATTTGCCGCGCATGAGTAAGAGTTAGGTTAAATGTAGTCTGCGTCATGTGTGAAAGTGACTTTGTGTGGTTGAATGATTGGCTAATGCACTAGCAGTTGGTATGAGATGCAGTAGCTTTTAAATTGCCGTGTATGAGCATGAGTTAGGTTAGATGTAGTTTGCGTCCTGTGCAAAAGTGACTTTGTGTGCTTGAATGTTTGGTTGATGCACTAGCAATTGGTCTGAGATGCAGTAGCTTTTAAATTGCCGCATATGAGCATGAGTTAGGTTAGATGTACTTTGCATCATGTACGAAAGTGACTTTGTGTGCTTGAATGTTTGGTCGATGCACTAGCAGTTGGTATGAGATGCAATAGTTTTTAAATTGTCGCATATGAGTATAAGTTAGGTTTGATGTAGTCTGTGTCATGTGCGAAAGTGACTTTGTGTGCTTGAATGTTTGGCTAATGCACTAGCACTTGGTATGAGATGCAGTAGCTTTTAAATTGATGCGTATGAATGAGTTAGGTTAGATGTAGTCTGCGTCATGTGCAAAAGTGACTTTGTGTCAAAAGGGGTAACTTAGTTATGGGCCTGGTTGGGTTGACCCATAACACTTATTCTCAAAATAATTATTTTTCTAATGAATAATTAGTTTATCAGACATGATTGCAAAATTGTAATATTTCAACCCACTCAACGTGTTCAACCCGTTCCCATTATTATCAGTTTTTTTGTAGCTCGCCCATTTGACCCATTAGAGTGGAAAGTATGGCAAAAAAACCAACTGATGACCCATAAATGGGTCGAAATCACCACCTTCATGATCTACACAGATAACTTCAACCAGCATATTATTATTTTTTTGGAACATGCTAATATCTATTATATTATTTGATACGTTTACAGATTTGGGATGTCCTTTCAAATGAAGAAGTGATTGAAATTGTATCTTCTGCTGAATCACATTCTCGTGCAGCACAAGCGGTAGTTGAATCAGTCGTGCATGCTTGGAAGCACAAATTGATGATTGTGCGGTTGTTTGCCTGTTTCTTGGGTTGGATGCATCAATGACTTCAGCCACTAAACTAAATCAATGGAAAGACGTTGAGGAAGAAGAAGAGTCATCTTCCTCAATGAATAACATGGAAGTAGGAAAAGACTGGTCTGCCCTTGAAGGGGTTTCAAGGTTGAACACAATGTTAACGCTCCCAAGGTTTCCTGAGGATGAAGAAAACGTTCAGCCTGAAAAAGGAAAGGTTAAGAAATGATTGAAAAAGTTGGCGATATTATTGTTTTTTGTTCATGTTTTTTTTGGTTTCTTTTGAGCTTAAAACCCATAAAAGAGATAAGATTGTAAACAAAGGTCTCGAGCACGCCATAAATTAAAAAGGCTTGTAGCGTATGGTAAAGAACCCGACGTTTTTAGAGGGATGTGGATATCTCTTGCTTTTCTTTTTCTTTTTTGAGGGTGGAAGGTAATTTTGTAAAACCAAAACTTGCTACTGCTTTTTTACCTATCAGGAATGTGTGAATTATCAATCTAATGTTATGTTTATCGAAATTATATGGTCACTTTACTCGAGTGTATTCTATGCATGTGATTATTCCTCCTGTGAACGAATTGATTCTAGTGTGTTTCATATATCAAATGGGTAGATAAAAGAGAGATAGCTAAAAAGAGAGCGTGGATGCACTTAACCTGCATCATAATGTTATTCTACTGCATGATGCCGTTGGTGTGATGAAACGCCTAAATCCTCAACTATTATTCTACTGCATTACAATATTATTCTAATGCATCCTAATGTTATTCTATTGCATCACTGTGTCACCACACAAGTACATCAAAAATGTTTATAATACTACTGCATCTCAATGTTATTTTACTGCATCACTATGTTATTCTACTTTATCAGTGTTATTCTACCGCATCAAAGTTGGAATGAAACTTTCTTTTAAACACAATCTACAGTGAGATTGTTTTCATGAGTAAAGGCATAGTGGTATTTTTAAGGATGAGTTAAAGAAAGATGGCGCATGCCAAAAAGGACAAATCAAGCTGATGCAAGCTTATTACACGACGAAAATAATTCTTACAAGCATGAATAAGAAAAAGGATGAAATCATGGCAACCGCGTAGGCATATAACAAGCTGCAAAAATAGAATTCCAAATCTCTAATACCAGAAGATTGAATCCAATTGAAACACATATTTAACCAATTGAAACACATATTTTACATTGTATGATTTAAAGAAAAACTTATGTGTGCATTACAATGCTATGTTTGAAGGATTAATGACATTTATAATTGAACTAATTTTAAATACATGCTCTTTCTCCAAATGCTCCTTTTAAATATTTCTAAAATTCTACTGCATCACAATATTGTTCTACTTAATTGGAATGTTATGATATTACTGCATCAAAATGTAAATTTTAGTGCATCACGATGTAAACTTTACTGCATCACAGTTTATGTTTTACTACATCGCGCTATATATTTTACTACATCATAATTTAAATTTACTGCATCACAATATAAATTTTAAACTTGTTGGATATTTTAAACTTCAGTTTAAATACTATTTGATATTTTAAATTTTTAGTTGTAATACTTTCGGTTACTGAATTTTTAATACCAGGTATTGTACTTCTCAATGAAGATAGTGTTTGTTTTATATTTATTACTTTTGATTTACTGCATCACAATGTATAAATCTATTGCATCATTGTGTTATAAGTTGAATGCATCATAGTGTTATAATCTAATGCATCACAATGATATAAATTCAATGCATCACAATGTGTGGATATAATGCATCGCGTGGAAGTGTTAACATCTATTGCATCACAATGTGTAGATACACTGCATCATTGTTTTATAAGTTTACTGCATGAAAGTGTTAATATCTACTGCATCACAGTGATGTATCATACTGCTACATCACAATAATACTTTAGTGCATTATTGTGTTATTATACTCCAATCACAATGTATAATTTAATGTATCACAATGTATAATCTACTACATTACTATGTATATTATAGTGCATCACAATACACTATACAAAAACTGTTATACTTAGATAGCATTACTGCATCACTATGTATGCATCACAATGATGTATCATACTAGTCCATCACAATAATACTTTAGTGCATTACTGTGTTATTATACTCCCATTATAATGTATGATCTACTGCATGAGTGCATCACTATGTAAGCATCACAATACACTAAAAAAAATGCTATACACAGATATTATTACTGTGTTACTGCATCACTATATTATTTTACTATATCAAAGTATTATCACTATGTTATTCTACTGCATCACAGTAATACTTAACTGCATCATTGTGTTATTATACTGCATCACAAGGTATAATCTAGGGATAATAACTTTAAAAAGCATCATATTTGTCCAAAACTACTCTTCTAGGAAAGAACAATTTTTTTTGCGTGCTAAACTTTTAATTTTGGACTCTTTGAGGTACTTTGTGACATTTTTACCCTTCAATTGTTAAAAATCCAGGGGAAAAAATGTCACAAAAGTACCTTAAAAAGACCGAATTTCAAAGATTAGTACCTCAAAAAGTCCGAATTTGAAAGTCTAGTATCGGTATAAGCAAAAACATTTGTTCGATACTCATAAGAAGAGTATTTTTAGACAAGTATAATGATTTTTAAAATTATTATCCCTATATCTATTGCATCACAATGTATGAGTTACTGCATCACTATGTATATTCCACTGCATCACAATACACTAAACAAAATAACATAATGAAGTTAATGATTTAAAATGATAAGATGTACCAGATCATACCCATTTGGGAAAGACTCTTTAGATTTCTTGAGTTTCACATTTCTCAGTTTGATAAACTAGAGATCTTACAGAAAAGCTTGCTATAAACTGATGTTCCACGCTAGGAGTTGCTTGTGTGCCACTCTCAATGTGGAAATCCTCGTTCATGAATTCTCCTTTTAGAGCTTCCTCAAGATTTATACCTAGTAGCTCATAGTTTTCTTGTGTCTTTTCTTTTGAAAGAGATGATTCTCCAATAGTAGAATCAATGCCTGTGACTGAAGCGTTTCTTTGATCTTGCAGTGCATCTGAATTTGGAAATAAGAAGTTAATAATAGAACGACAAATGATGAACACATCACTATCAACTTTTCTTAACCAAAACATCTAATAAGATGGACAGCAGGGCAGTGTTTGGATGTGTTTTGCTTTTTGAAACTGTACTAGTTTAATGATCAATGGTTCTAGGCTTGACAAGTTTGCATAGTTTTGGAAATTTTAATAAAAAGTGAGTATGTGAGAAAAAAATGACACGTTTAGTTATATGAGAGTAAGAGTCCCTCATATTAGTTGATAGAAGAGGTAATAAGCAACTTTTATTAGTAATCAGTTTGGTTGCAGCGAGTATGGAGCTGATAATCAAATGCAGATTCTCTTAATTGAAATTGAAAATTGGTTATTGTGATTACATGTCTCAGTTGTCAAATATATAGATGCATACTCTAAATCAAACACCCCGAAAGTCCAAAACCACTGAAGCATGAACTGACCCAGATGCTATTAAAGGGGTAAATTTAATTCAACTTTAGGACAGTGCTATTTCGCTCTAGTCTAAAACTTACCAATCAACCAATTCAATACTTGAGTTTTGTGTGTTGCGCCAAACAAAATTGTACCATACATGGTAAATGTTCAACTCCGTTCACCGACTTCTATTTCAGTTACAAATTAAATCACATTAAAAATCTTCTTGGTGTTTATAGATTTTCTTTGGCAACAACTATATATACAAATTTGCGATGAAATCTGCTGAAAGTATTGCAAATTCTTGTAAAACTGATTCTTTTTTTTTGGAATCCGCAGAGGTTGATGGGGAAGTATGGATCATTAATATCTGTAGTTTGTTCTATTTATCTACCTGCTGGTAACCACACCTAAATGCGGTGCTTGAAAGGGAAGTAAGAAGAAACACTGATTACTAGTCATCATAATGTCATATAGTTGTGTGTAAAATATTCTAAAACGGATTCGTCTTTTGACTGATATGTCACGTTTTTGCTTAGAGATGATACTTTTCTACAAAACTGTTCCTTTAAAGTTTTAACCAACTTGCTCTTCGTCTTCATTTTATCAAAATATGGTATACATGTAAAAAAACCTGCTGCTATGTACAACTTAATTAGAGACGATACAATTAACAGGTTCATGACATCCACATGCTCGAAAATTTCATTCACGACATCCTCATTTCAACATGTTGCCATGTACGAACTCCCTTGAAATAAACTTTTGAGAAGTTTTGAGAGTATAGGCGGAAAGTTGAAAACAAATTAACCTAACACAGAATTTGGACAAGTTTTAACTATCCATGTATTTTACCAAACATTAACGGATAAAAAAACTAAACCAAACTCCAGTTGACACCAAATAACTTGTTCATTTCAATTTATATGTAAACTATAACAAAGTCATCTAAATGGGACAAACGAACAAAGAATCTGTTAGTAAACTTCGATTAGGACCAGATACACTAAAAGATATACATTGATCTTCATATCTTAATCTTTATTTTCCCATGTAAAGCTTATGACCAGATACACTACGTGAAATGACATCCCGATTTGTTGGTTGAGGTTCATTAAGCCGCTGCCATGCAATTTCCTGCAAGCGAATATGTAAATAATCTAACACTTAGCTTCATAAAACGAGCATGCTAAAGTTGTCATCAACTTGAAGTTATATAATCAGAATTCAATTACTGCATCATCATGATCATCATTACAAAGTTCAATCAAACTAACAAGCATACAAAAGACATAAAAAATCATAAAGACATCCATGACAAGTGATTAAAAAATGAAGACATCTACTTACATAAGTAGAAAGTGTTATGTTACCCCATGATTTGATCCTTGTGGAAAAAATATCAGATTTGATGCTACTACATTTAATGTATGGGTTAAAGCTAGGAGGAAAAAACTAATTCACAAAGAAATGAATCATGCAGCTAAAATAGCCTCGATCAAATAAAAGTGAATGAACATCTTAACAAGTAATCCACAGAGAACTGTGTAGTCTCCGTATTCTTTTCTTATTTAAATATCGTTTAATACCAAGAATCAAGGTGCATGAATCCAATTCTTCACACAAAAAGGCTGCGCCTTTCAAATGCACATATACAGCTGCATATGCTAGGTGCTAAACACAACAGATTTATGGTTGTGGTGCTATATTGTGAGGGGTGAAACGTTAATGTTATTACCTCAATGCTTTCACAGGCTGTCAGTCTTGACCATATTCGCTCTCTATCGATAGCCCGTTGTAGCTGCTTCTGTACCGACTCACCCAAAACAGAACTTCTTAAGTGCCTTGATCACCTTCCACTCTACATGCTGCAATTCAAGGTCCGAAGTGGACCAAAAATTCTCTACCCAGACCAATTTCTTTTATGGAACTATAAGCTTTACGTATAAGAATGAATTGAACAAGTATGTCCATCAGTCTACCAGTTATTTCAGGAAGAACCGAGTAAAATTATGTGCAATCAACTTTTGTGGGGCCAAGTTTTGTTATTGCAGCAACACAACTCAATGCAAATAGAATCAAAGATCTGTCACTTGCAAATAAGTTAGCATGAGGCAACACAAAAAGTTCCACAGATACTTGAGGAAACTACTTACACTCCTGTTGCAGCAGCAAATCGTTGGTTTTTCTCGAAATAATTGACAAAGCTAGACACCACAGATGGCACTTGTTCAAACCAAAACAGGCATAAAGTTCTGGCTGCTTATCTAATAGTGTCTTGAATTGTCTTAAGAGTGCCTTCCAACATCCCTAATTCTGAACGCAAGGCCTGATAAATTAAAAAAAAGAATAAACTTACAGAAGCGTTCAAGATACAATTGGGTAAACAGAGAATAAAAAGCCAATAGATGGTACTTTGTTCCCTGAAATTAAAGTCTGTTTGATCCCTTCCTTCATTAATATACTTTCCTGAAGGTAAGCTTGGTTACGGAAAAATTGACAATTATGATTGGAAGCGTGCATTAATCAAGTTTTTTCATGCATAAATAACAATCATATATGGATATCTCATCTATCTTTGATTGGCATCGATCAGTTATCTTTGCCGTCTCCAGCTGGGACTGGAGCTCTGCAATTATCCTCTCCTTTCTTTGGAACTCGTTCTCGTAACTTTTCAGTTTTGTTTCAAATTCATTGATTATTTCTGCACAAAACAGAATGAGACAGAACCTCAATGACAGCATATATGTAGTCACAAACAAGCACTCACTGTGTAACACGTATAGCAACTTCGTTTATTCACCTTTAACAAATTTACAGCCACAAATGCTTTTCGGAAAATAAAAAAGTTACAGCTACAGACCACATAACATGTAAATAATAATATAGTACCTACATGTCAAACGTGCAAAATAAATTGAAACAACAACATTACCGATGAATAAGTTCTCAAATGCACATACTTTGTCCATTTCAATCTTCAAATGGGCCACTGAAAATCACAACAAGAGAGATTAACAGTGATTCAGAATACGTAAGTACTAAATATTAGGTCATACACTCAGACAATACGCGTAAAATAAACAATTATTCAGATAAGACATACCAACTTCCTCTTTCTCATCAACAACACGCTGTGCATTATCCACTACTTGCTTGACTAAGGATGCCTCTTTTCGTATCGCGTCCAGTGATAACAAATGAGCATTTATTTTCTCAGAAAGCATAACAATCTCAATAAGCTACAATGAAATGTTGTAATACTTATAGTTAGATTCATTTTTTAGATTATATTGCATCACTATGTATAATCTACTGCATCACTATGTATACTAAACTGCATCACTATGTATAATCTACTGCATCACTATGTATATTCTATTGCATCACTATGTGTATTCTACTGCATAACAATATACGAAACAAAAAATTCTATACTGAGATAGTATTATTGCATCATAATATTATATATTACTGCATTGCTATGTATATTCTACTGCATCACTTTGTATATTCTAGCGCATTGCAATACACTAAACAAAATAACATAAGGCAGTAAATTATTTAAAATGAGAAGAAAGATACTGAGCATAATAGATCCTACACTGACACAACATGTAAAGATCGAGTCTATATGCAGAATTGCAGAAGTAGCTATACAATGTGTAGAACAACACAAATATACAAGTAACAATGATTTCCTAGACATGGATAGCCCACACCTTTATAATAATTGCTTGATCCCTTTTATACACAAACGAAAAACCAATCTGACCTAAAACGTGACTCGATGCAATCTCATTCCACATATTAAATACAACTACAGGTGCTCCTATTTTTTCTAATTGTAAATAGATGTGATCATTCATATTGCGTTAAATCGACCTTAATACAAGTAATTCAATTTCCTCCGAACGTAAAAAAGGCATAATCATCTTAACATCAAAGATACAAAAGATATACCTTCAACACTAGCCTCGCTATAATCCGAATTCGACAACGAGCCGTCATCGTCTTCACTATCTGGAACCTCCATAACCGCCTTACCTAATTCCACACAAATCAAACAATCACAAACAAATCTTAACACCACACAATCATCACATATTCTATTATCTCGATATAATAAACGCGCAAAACTTACATAATCCAAGCAATAACCTAACGATTATTATTACATAATCAAACTCTATAAGTATACTAATAAAATCAGTTGCAGAGGACGGTGGTGATAATCGACAATGGTGAATGATGGTGAGATCGGTGGTGGGAAAACGACTGGTGATAATGGAGGGGAGAGTTATTTAATCAGTGTGTGTTTGGAGGGGAGAACATTGTGTGTGTTTGGTTAAGAACGAAACACAAAAAGAGAGAAAAAAAAAAAAAAAAAAGTAGAAAAATGACTTTATATATCTAAGAATCTAAGACGTAAAATGACAAAGTTACCCCTGACAGTTATAAAAAAGGAAGAGGTGAGTGGTGACACGTGGCGCAATGTGGTCTAACTGCCTTTCATTTTAAGTTTTCTTTTATAATAACCCATAATAATAAATATATATATATATATATATATATATATATATATATATATATATATATGTGTGTGTGTGTGTGTGTGTGTGTGTGTGTGTGCTTTGGTTGCATTGAGAAGAATTTAGGATTGAAAAGAATGAGAAGGAATCTTGACCATTAAAATCCTTTAATTGTAAATAATTATATAAACAATTTCTTAGGACTAAAAGGGTAAAAATATAATTGAATCATTCTAAATTAAATTAATGACTAGGTTGTAACAGTTTTGACTTTCCATAATTCAAATTTGAAATCACATGCATTATTGGATTGATATGTTTTTTTCCCTCAAGCTATTTGCTTCCATGTTTGTTTAACTGAATCATACCTATAGTGAATCAATCATTATTTTTACCAAATCCATATTCAACGAATTGGAATACAAACAAGGATTAATTTCATATATGACCTTACTTTTATTATTAATTTCATATATACCCAAAGTGCAAGTATTATATGCATAATGTACAATATTTTTAATGCATGTTTGGGTATATATGAATTTTTCAATTTGTTGTTCCCTATTTACTATCGTAAAAACAATTAAGTATTAAAAACAGATAATAGTGAATCAATGACTGAAGTAAGATGTAAGCAAAACACACTGATAAATTTTCAACATAATATTCTTTATTAAAAATCAATAAAAAAGAATACATTACCCAAGTACTTGCGGAATAGTACTTGGGATTGAAATGACAAAGGGTTGGTACTCCTCACTAAGCTCAGGCTATGTCTGAGCACAACTACTATGGAACCACTGAGCTATCTCAGGGACTGAGTTGTTTTTGGAGGAGTGAAAGATGGCTTGTGTGTGTGTGTTTTACAATTCACAAGCTTGATCTTTCACTCCATCTCTTATGCTATTTATACATGTATGAGTTTTAACTCTATCATAAGAAACAAACTGACATTTTGCAGAAGACAAAATACTGATGTATTTTGTCTCTGTTTACAAAGACTATATCAAGTAAGAGACAAGGCAGCTTTCCATAAGTCAGTGATGACACTGAGCCTGATAGTTTGCCATTCTGGGAAAGTTGACTTTGGTTGATCGGACCGTCTTATCGATTGAACTTATCCGCATTGTCCCGCTCATTCTTGATCTTCATTGTCTTCAGTCTTCTACTTTAGTTTGTCTTCATTAAGTAGTTGGTGAGGAGTTTAGGGATTCAATGAGTTATTGTCATCACTCACTGAATCCACCATCTTCTTCTTGACTCAGTCTTCACCCCTTAAGTTCCGCCTTACTGAGTGGAGAGACTTCTTCTTTGCCTCTTACCGAGTATCCTGAAGATGGCTCAGTGAGAGACTATTCACTTAATGACCTGTTAGTGTTTAATGGTCTAAACACTTAGGGTATTTTCTATTCAAATCCTAGATTTAAGGGGTTTGGGTATTTACTGAACCCAACAGTCTCCCCCTATTTGGATATACAAATAGCCTAAGTGTTTGATAAGTGTAAGTGAGCAATTGGCTTCTTCTTACACTGAATGTACTAATGAACATAATAAGGAACACTGAATATTTTAACAAAACATACATCGTTTATTGATCAATTACATGTTTCCTTTCACTAGTACAAAAGATAAAAGATAATGATGTCATTTAAGAGGAATCCCCGGTGCTTCAAGCTTGACTTTTTTTGTGATGAGTGTTTCTTTGTCAGGGTGCTCATTTATCTTGGCGTTTAAGTCAGCACAGAACCAGACGTTTGGAGGAGTCTGAATTTGAGAGGCCACTGGTATGTAGCTCAGCATTGTAGCCACACCTGCCTGATAAATGTCACTCCACCTTTGAAACGCTGGGTTTCCATAGACATAAATGAAGAACAGTCCTCTTTCAGGCTTTTCAATCACAAAACAGTTGACAAACTTCACTCCTTCAGGTAGCTCCCTGTTACATTCCAATCTAGGCACTTTGATCTCAGGATGGAACTCAACCCTCTTTCGTTTGCCCTGTGATGATTGAGGATGAGATCCTTTAGGTGCTGTTAAGGCATGCTGAATTCCCAGTATTGCTGGTGCTTCCCTCAGTCTTTCATACCTTTTGCTGAGAATTTTCATCAGCTCCTTAACCACCGTATTCTGCTTCTTCTCAATTATAGGACCAAGCTCATCGAGTTCAGTGATCCCAAAGTCAGTGAATTTCAGAGGATCGTGAACCTCAAAGTGTCTTTTATCATCCCCTCTATAGACATTCATTGCTAGTGGTTTGGACTTGGGGATGATTCTGACATCAGTGATTTTCTCAGGTAGCTTTCTGCTTGTCATTGACCAGTTGTAATGGTCAATTCTTTCTTGCCTGATGGCTGCAGCTCTCTTGTTCTTTTCTTCCAATCTCTTTTTCATTTTAGCCATTTTAGCAGCCTGAGCATCCTTGAACTTCTGTCCTGCCTGACCCTTTTCAAGCTTCTTAGGATCAATTCCTATGTTCTCAGCTTCCTCGGCAACAACTTGTACCAGTGCTTTTTTGCTCTTTCTTTCTTCCTCAGCTAGTTTCCTCCTCCTTTCTTCCTTAGCCAGCTAGGCACTTAGCTGTTGTGGAGTGAGCAGGTACTCAGTGTTGCCGATCATATAGGGGATCTTCTTAGGCTCAGGTGTTTGCATTATTGCCTTTCCTTTGTCCTGGCCTGAGGAAGATGATGCTACCAATGGTGGTGTTGTTGTCATGATAGGTGCAACCGTCAATGTTGTTGTTGTTGTTGGTGGGACTGATGAGATGGGTGTTGCTGAAACTGGTGGGAGTGATGAAATAGGTGTTGCAAACACTGGTTGAGCAGGCTCCCCCTCAGTGTGATAGGAAGTCTCTTCAGTGGTCGTCTTCTCCCCCTCAACTGTTGCCGCAACATTTGTAAGGGCAAGAGTTGCCTCGGACACTGGGGGAGTTGATGTTGCTTGACCTTTGAAGGCTTGATAGATCTCAGTGACCATAGCCTTGATATCTGTTGTATCTTTTTGAAGATCAGTAACCTTTTCTGCCAGAGTAGCCTGAGAGAGTTCCAAGGCAGTCATCCTTGGCCCAACATTCCAAGCCATTGAAGATGATGCCTTAGCCAAAGTGGTCACCTAAGTATCCAACGAACCCAGTGTTGCCTGAAGAGACTGAACGGAAGACTGAAGACCCTGAACATTGGCAGACTTTAGCATGTTGATTAGTTCAGTGAGGTCTGAGGAATTCTTCAAGTAAGCCTCAGTAGCCTCCAGCACTTTAGAGTTGAGTGTTGGGTCTTCTTTGACAGCATCCCTGATTTCATCTATTGTAACACCACAAGTTTGAAGATGCTTGAGAAATCTAACCAGGTTTTCATCCAATCTATGTAGATGTTGGTACATGAGATCCCTGTGTTCATCAGTGTTGGCATTGAAGGTGAGCACATCAGACTTTAGATTAGCATAGTTGGCAGTAGCTTCAGTGTGTTGATCCCATAGTGTTTCAGTAACCCCAGAATATAGCTTCCTTGAAGCTTTAGTAATCCACATGACTAGTTTCCTCTCTGTCAGTGGAAGAGTATTGTCAAACTTTCTGAATTCTTCAGGACAGGAAGATGCAGAAGAGTCAGAGTCATTATCTTCAGGCTGGAAAGGTGACTCTTTAGGCTCTTGTGGATCAGGTTGATGCTTTTGTTCAGTTTGAACATCAGCGTCCACTTCTTCTCCTGCTGATAGAATTTCATCTTCACTTTCAGCGTGCTCTTCATCAGAGAAAAGTATTTCATTTACCTCAGCAACCGTCAGTAAGCCAGTGGTGGTGATGGGTTCCATATCATCGGGTGGTATTAATCCCTCTGAGTCTTTGTCCCCCGTTTCTCCTTCAAGCATTGATGGGTTTTTCCCAGTGCTATCCCTAGAAGCAGTGGCAGTGAGATCCCTATCAACGGGTTGTTCAGTTCCCTCTGAGTCTTTGGGATCATTAAGTTGGCCCCTCAGACAAAAGCTGTGATTTGCGAATGTCATCCTTGGGCAGGGTGGAAGGCGCTTCCCTACCAACGGATTGTATGTTTCCCTTTGGATCTTGGGGAGTAGTAGTTGGGACCAAGGGCACTGACTGTGATGTATCAGTGTCCTTCGTTGTCACCGGGGTGGATGTTGTTTGGTCACCAGTGGGTGGCAGATCAGTCTGGGGCTTCTTTTGCCTTTTAGGCTGTGCTCTAGAAGCCTCGGGGCCCTGAGACTTGGGTTTGGTCTTAGTCCCAGTCTGATACTTCCCCTTTCTCTTTTTAGGAGCAGGGTTTGGAGACACTGAGTCCCTTTGGTTGTTTACAGCAACCATATGGGCAGTCAATTCAATAGCCGTGACTTGGGATGGGTCCTTTTGAAAATTTTATTGACTCAGGACACCAGGTAAAGTAGTGTATTTAAATTCCTGAGGGTAATTGCAACCCAGTAACACTTGTAAAGCACATGAGACAAACCTAGGGTACGAAATGTATTTCGCCCTAGTTTTGCTCAGTAGCTTGGTTACGAGATCACTGTAAATGATCTCCCCTATGTCGATAGTGACCCCATTCATCAAGAAGTATGCCACCATCAACTAAATAGAATTAACTTTTTCAGTGGATGAGCGGTTCCCGCCAAGAACCTGAATAAAAAATGTGAACAGGATCTTCCAAGCCGCAGGAAATGAGTTCTTGGTGACTGGGGTTCTGTCCTTAAATTTTGGATCCAAAACAATTTGTTTTAACCCATCCTTAACTATGGAGGGTTCAGGATGGGCAACATAGACTCCATTATTATAGTCTAACCCTGTTGCAGTACAAAATGTTTTATAATCCAGGGTGACTGACTGTTCCCCATTGAAAAGACTGAATTTAATGAGATACTCCCTGAGTGGTCGTAGGTCAGTCTCATTAGTTGAGGGTGTCGGGTCATAGGCCACTGCTGTAGCCCAAAACTCCCTGAGGAGGTTTTGGTACAGGATTGTTGGGGACTGAGTAAAGGCCTTTTTCACTGGGCAGTTGAATAAAAACTTCATTATGTCCTTATAGGCTGGGACATTTGGGGGGTATTCAAAATTTCCTATAACGTTGTTTGTTTTAAATTCAACATTACTGAGATCCCCTATCCACTGTGGTGCATACTGAAGAGATTGTGTTCTAGCCATTTCTATTAAAAAGTTTTAGGGTTTTGAAAAAAATATCTTGACAAGAACAATCAAAGAGTTTGAATCTCTTAAGTTAATAGTGAAAAATCTTTTGTAAATGTTTACAGAGAAGATTTTAGTGAAAACTTGTTTTGAGGATTGAAGAACACAAGATTTCTTGTTTTTGAGAAGAGATTTTGACAGAGTTTGTTTGCAGAAATTCTTTGTGTATGTTTATTAATGTTTTGAGAAGGGTATTTATAGAGTGGTGAAAAGGGTAAATTTTGTATAAATGAGAATTCGTAAAGTCATTTTTGAAAACGTTTTGAATCTAATCATTTAATGCCACCACTCCACTACCCGCAGTAAAATCCCGGTTTTCAAGGGAACAGTTGCAGTGCACAATAAAAGTGCATTCTGCAGTAATAAAATATCATTAGGATATTTCATGTGAGAGGAGGCATTTAATGCCAAGTGGGGTGAGGTAAGGTGTTGAGAGACCCTTGACTTGTATGCCAGTAAGACAGAGACATATATTCCTATATTAAATTGGCATGGTTACCAAACTAGGACATTTAAGTAACTGATATTTGGTGCATTTAGTTACTCATTCAATGCTCAATGTCTAAAGTCAGGGTCCCTGAATGAGTCTTACTCATTCAGTGAGAGGGTTGTTTTGGGGTCTTGTTCAGGGAGGATGAACCATTTCAGAGAAAACTTACTGAGATTGGGAATGGTTTTCAGGCTACTGACTTTCAATGTCTAGCATTCCCAATTCAACTTTCAGTCTCCTAAAGGTAGGTTCATCTAAGGGTTTGGTGAAGATATTAGCAAGTTGATATTCAGTAGGGATGAAATGAAGCTCTATGTCTCCTTTCATTATGTGGTCCCTGATGAAGTGATATCTGATATCAATGTGTTTGGTTCTTTGGTGAAGGACAGGGTTGTTGGAGATTGCAATGGCACTGGTGTTATCACAGAAGATGGGCACCATTTTGTAATGGATGTCATAGTCACTGAGTTGACTTTTCATCCATAAGACATTGGCACAGCACCCTGCAGCAGCCACGTACTTAGCTTCAGCTGAAGACACAGCCACTGATTGTTGCTTTTTAGCACTCCAACAAACCAGTTTTCCTCCAAGAAATTGACAGGACCCTGAGGTACTTTTTCTGTCCATGTTGCAGCCAGCATAATCAGAGTCAGAATATCCTTTGAGATCAAATCCTGAGCACTTTGGATAGTAGAGGCCAAGGCTTGGAGTTCCCTTCAGGTATCTGAGTATTCTTTTGGCTGCAGTGAGATGGGATTCTTTGGGATTGGACTGATATCTTGCTATTAGACAGACTGAGAATTGTATGTCTGGTCTGGAAGTAGTTAGATACATCAGTGAGCCAACAATTCCTCTGAAATGGGTTTGATTGACTGATTTGCCAGTGAGATCAGGTCCAAGGTTGTTAGGAGGGACCATTGGTGTCTTTACTGAGGCACAGTCAGATATCTTATATTTCTTCAAGAGATTTCTGGTGTACTTCTCTTGACTAATGGAGATTCCTTTATCAGTTTGCATGATTTGTAGTCCAAGAAAGTATGTGAGTTCACCCATCATGCTCATTTCAAACATCTTTGTCATCAGTTTTTCAAACTGTTTGCAAAGAGTGTATTTTGTTGAGCCAAAGACGATGTCATCAACATATACTTGGACTAGTATCACATCTTGTTTTGTCCTGTAGATAAACAATGTGTTGTCTATCTTTCCTCTAACAAACTTGTTTTGAATTAGGAAGGTTGAGAGAGTTTCATACCATGCCCTGGGAGCTTGTTTTAGTCCATAAAGGGCTTTATCAAGCTTGCAGTCATAGTCAGGGAATTCACTACTCTCAAAGCCAGGAGGTTGCTGAACATACACATCTTCCTTGAGTTCACCATTCAGGAATCCACTTTTTACATACATTTGGTAAACTTTGAAGTTCATGTAGGTAGCATATGC
Organism: Chrysanthemum makinoi; assembly: GCA_910596185.1. Lineage (NCBI taxonomy): Eukaryota > Viridiplantae > Streptophyta > Magnoliopsida > Asterales > Asteraceae > Chrysanthemum > Chrysanthemum makinoi. Next base: position 281,550,942 of record OU343224.1, read on the forward strand.
AAGGAAGATCCTGATGGCTTCCATTCTTGCAACAGGAGCAAATGTCTCATCATAGTCAATGCCTTCTTGTTGACTGTAAGCTTTGGCTACAAGTCTGGCTTTGTTCTTAATGACAATTTTGTTTCTGAAAACCCACTTCATTCCTATGACAATGACATCCTAAGGACATTTGATCAAGGTCATGACCTTGTTTTTATCAAACTGTTGAAGTTCTTCTTGCATGGCCTGAACCCAGCTTGGGTGTTTTAGAGCCTCAGTGACACTTTTGGGTTCTATTTCTGATAGGTAATCAGCATATAGACATTCATTTGCTAAAGCTGCAGTTAGTTTAGCAGCCATGCTTCTTGTAAGCATTCCCTCAGTGGGTTCACCAATGATGTTTACAAGCTCAATGTCCTGAGATTTTGTCCACTTACTTTGTGGTCTAGGATCTGAGCTTGAAGAGGTCATTGGAGACTCAGGAGTGAGTTTCAACATTAATAAATCATGAAAGTGAATATAAGTTTTTGGTTGCTAATAGTAATTGCTTATGGTGAAGGATACGTTGACTTCAGGATTTTAGTTTGTTGATTTACAATGGCAAATATTCTGTAAAAGGAAGGTTAACATATGTAAAGCAATTCCTAAGTTTTAATCCAATATTACAATATGAATATGAATTTTGTGAGAATGATTGTTGTGGTATGTTAGTGGATGATGGTTTTTACACTCAAACACATTAACATATCATATTTATTATATATAAATTTAATATAAACTTTAATGATCATGATAGGGTTTATTTAAGTTATATCATATATCATTATTATTAATATCAGGGGATTCATAATCAATGGGACAAAAATATGTTATACATGATTCTAAGTTGATTTTAATCCTATCATCGATGATCTATACATACACTATTAGGTTGCAAATCGAATATATAGATAAATCATATAAAAGTATGGTTAATTTACATATAAAAAGTGTGTTTGTGATTACTTTAGACCTTTGAAGGATTTCGTTATTGATTAACTTGATTTGGTAGAAGCAGATTTTGTTAGATGGTTATCTATGGGATGATGAGTTGTGAGTTTTATAGGGTTTAGATGCATGTGTAGGTATTTGTATATAATAGATATTCGTTTTTTTTTTGTTAAAATTAAAAAAAAAATGGCTTTAAAAAAATCTTTTCCTTTTGTTTAAAATTTTATACATTATTATATTTGTTATATGGTTTGAATAATTGATTTAGATTTAGTTAAAATTTCGAACTAAAATAAAGTTTTTGACCTCAATATATTGTTATTTCGGTTGTGGTTTTGTATATATATAACAATTCATGAATGATGTTATTTGATTGAATTATATATGTTTGACCGTATTGTAAATGTAAATTCTTAAATAAGTATATCACGTTTTGAAATTTTGTTATATGTAGTTAGTCAAAACTTTTTAATTGTTGAAGTTATGATTTTTTTTACGTCAATTACTTATATGTTATGTTAAATTATTATTTTTTAAGTTGTAGCATTTGTTTTTATTGTATTATTTTATACATGATATGAGTTAGAATTGCATGTTAAAGTATATATAGTGTTGTATAAGTAAAATAGGTAATCATTACCTATATTTTTATATAGATTAATTTATTCTTAGTACTTCTTAATTGATTTTTTATTTTGTTATATTACTTTAGTAGTATACTCAATACAACATCAAAAACTCTTATTTATCTCCGATCATGAGCATCAAATTTCCGGTACTGAATCGATTTTCTTTCCCCTCTTTAGATTTTAGTTTTTATTGTTTTTTAATCGAATGCCTGATATTATATCTTCTTTTTTTTCCTTAGTGATTGAGATTATTTTTAATATTATTAATTCTTGATGATAACTGTTTTGGTTAGTTAAGATATTGTTTTTTATAACAATTTAGGGTTAATTTTAAGATTGTATATTTGCATGTGCCTTTTTTTAGTTCGTAAAACCCCTAATTTGGTAGATTTATCAGATTAAGATATTCTTATGTATTATTTTATTAGTTATATATTATATTGTGATTTAAATTGTTGTATTCTATATTGTTGTTTGTTTATTGTTGTATCTAAATTTATTGTTTTGTTAGTTTAATAGTTTACGATCCTTTAGATTATTCATGTGTTTGATAAATCAGTTGTTATATGAATGTGAGTGTCTCTTAAATCCATCATGTATAAAAGAATATGTTAGATACAAACATACTTAACATCCTTTGATTATCAAGACCTTTTAGTGATTACGACCATTAAGTATATACTAGTGTAAACATACTTACAATACTTTCATACAGCAAGTCTTATAAGGTTTTTTTGACTTTGTGAAGATAATAGTGTGAGTTGTGTTAGTTTAATAATTTATGATCTTTTAAATTAGTAATGTTTTTGCTAAATCAGTTGTTAAATGAATGTATTCCATTAAATAGGGTTGTGCATTGTAGTTATTAATGGTTTGTAACATATTATGAATTAGTTTACGTGATCATAATTGATTTGTAAAGGATGTTATTTAGTTGTTAAATTGGGAATTTAGTTGGATTTTGTTATGTGTGTGTTTGTTGGTTTAGTGTTGGCAGTTGAGTTTTTATTGTTGATGTAGTTCAATATGGATTTACTGTCATAAACGGTGTTATGTTGTGTTTTGTATTTCCTGTTACTTATAAGGTGATGTGGTGTGTGGCAGAAAATGATTGGAACGCAGTTTGTTATTGAAGTCGACAGTAATACATACCGGAAGAAGCTGGTATATTTGTTGTGTTTAAACAGTTTTCAAATTTGACAAATAAAATTTATTTTGTTATTATGATGTTGTAATCGTGTTTATTAACAATGTTATGTTTTATTTTATTTCAGGATCTTCCAGTTTGGTTCAAGAAGGTTTATATTAATGGCAAAACATGGGTTTATTTGATTAACAACAGATGTAAGAAATTTAAGGTGTTGTTAAAGGAAAGAAAAGGACAATGGAAATTTGATAAAGAAACTTGGGAACACTTCATTAAGCTAAGTTAAGTGGATATGAAGATATTACATTGTTACACTTTTTAAACGAAAGTGCGGATATATATTATGTAACAGGGTATGATGCAAATGGTATTGAATCAGGTGGTTATGGAACGTTGAATGTACCAGGAAGACTTGCAAGGTGCACTGCTATAGTAGGTCATAATATAGAGGAATGTCCGGTATGTTGAATATAGCATATGTTATTTAACTAAATTAGAATGTTTTGTTGTGTTAAGTATATTATTCAATGGTATCCAGAATTTATTTTTGTGTTTTTTCGTAGGTGCTATCATTCAATTTTCTTCCTTATGTAGGTAATAATGTTTTCATGATTAAAGTGAACGGTTTTGAAGTTCAAGTGATGCATGGTCTTCAAGATTTTCCTGGACAGAGTATAAATTATGGCCATGTGTTTTCCGGATTGGATTGGGATGATGTTGTTCTTTTTGGAGGCTTTGTTCCTGGAAGAATGATTGTATTGACTAACATTCTAAATAATAGGTTGAGTCTTATGAGTTTTATGGGTGATGGTCGCGAATTAACTACAGAAAAAGTTCCTCACACAGTATTGTATTTTGATCAACCAAAGCACATTTTTGATAACGGTAAGTATACATAAGTTCATGAGTTTTGTTTGAAAATAATGTTTATGAAATGGGCTTACACGTTTCTTTAATTTTATTGGTAGATCCTCGTATGTTCCAAATATGTAATTGGCGTGGTCATGAGTTGGAACACAAGACGGTGTTAACTAATAATGTTATATCGGATTAATGTAGACAATGTGAAAACTAGAAGGGGGGGTTGAATAGTTTTACCAATTAAAACTTCCTTTTGAACTATTTAGATCAACTTATGTCAATCTATTTGGATATGTGTTGGATGTTGATAAACAAGCATATAAAGTATGTAATGAAAAGATAAGAGTAAGAAGCACAAAACCACAACGCGAGTATTTATAGTGGTTCGGCTACAAGGACACCTTCATTGCCCTACTCCACTCCCCGAGTCACCTACTCGAGAGTTCGTAATCACTACACGACACCAACTCCTTATGGTGGAGAAACCTTTACAACGTTGCCTACCCTTTTTCCGGTACTAGGCTAACCACCGGGTTCTTTCACTCCAAGGTGAACCACACCTAACACAACGTCGCCTACCCTTTATCCGGTACTAGGCTAGATACCGAGTTCCATTAACATGGAGGAACTACTACCCAACACTACACCAACGACTAATCCCAAAGTAGATCAACTCCTTTTTACGACATCATCAAGGATATCAATATCCTTGGATCTAATGCTAATCTATCTTGTACATCGAAACACACCATATCGAATGTACATCTAAGGCACCTTTCACTAATGCCTTTAGTTAGATCTTCAAGTCACTCTTCACTAATGTCTTGTGACTTGACTTCTAGGCACCCTTCACTAATGCCTATAGTATGGACGATCGACACCTTTCACTAATGTCTTCGTCTTGACACTTGAGACATCTTTCACTAATGTCTCCAACACTACACTTCTTAGAAGAAAGAAAAGAATCATCAACAAGAGGACTTCAGTAGTCTTGATGATGAGGAAGCATGGCAACTCATGGACTTGAGCTTGCTCGACTTCAAAGGTGGTGATCTCGCCTTTAAGAGGAACCTAGAAGATCACACAAAAACAAAACTACAAACATAGATCTCTTGGATCTGATGTTAGAGAGTTTTTAACTCAAGGGGAAAGTATGTTGGAAAGGGGTGAGAAACAATGAAGAAATGGCTCACTATTTATAGAGGAAAAAATCTACTGTTCCCCGGATCCCACGGATCCCTCCCACAAGGGATCCGTCTAGCGTAAAGCTAGGGATCCGTGGGACGCTCCTCTTTACCCATGGGTATTTTGGTTATGGGTCATGGGTTGATCCATGGGTCTTTAGCTAGATACAATGTATCTCTTAAGTGCAATGCAGCTAGTCACACGGGTATGGGTCAATACCATGGGTTATGGATATTATCCATATATGATATAAGCATGATGTCATGCAATGGGTTATGGGTCAAGCTCCATGGGTCATGGACTTTGGGTTGTACCCAACTACATTCAATGTATTTGGTCAATGGGTTGATATACTTAAGTTTCTACCCATTTATATTACCCAATATACTACATACTAGTTATGTGTATATTTTACCCAAATATGTAAACACTAGTTGTTGTACATATGTAATCATAAAATCACTTATACTTGTTTTAGTGTTTTATGTGAAAATGAGAATATGTTTGAAACTATTAGTTCAAACCATTTACGTATTTTATTTGTTTCGTTAAAATGATTTTACGTTTGTTATCGACAAAACATTAGAAGATCGTAAAATATAAATAAACGTTTTTACGGCTTATTTGTATTAACAATCTCCTCCTTTTTGTTGATGACAAAACTTAAAATTATTTTAAGGAAAAGCTAAAATTCGTAAAAGTTTGAATTTGTAGTTTTTACTTTCTTCTCCCCCTTTTTGTCGAAACAAAAAGAGCTTCGAAAGGAAACTAACACATTGTTTTAAGAAAAACATGTGAAAGAAATAAAATTAGAGAGCAAGTAACGGGAAAGGATCTCGTCTTTACTCCCCCTTGACTAGTCCATCCCTATGTAAGGTCGTCAAGAGAATAATACTAAGCTAGTTCATTTGCAACTAAGTTTGCAAAAGATTTCGTCTATGTGACGAATGTGCTCCCCCTTGATGATTGCAATTTTGCAACGGGATGTCATGAAGTGTAATCCTAATATTGCAATTAATTTTCATTGTATTGTTTTGACACAAAGCTCCCCTAGCTTTAGGGTGTCAAAGTCTTCATGTGTAAATTGAATAACTACAAAACAAATGTTAGAAAACAAGTATAATGCACAATTTCCTGCAAATATGATCCAAGTTAGTAGAAAAATAGTTTACTGTATCACGGATCCCACGGTTCCCTCCTTGTAGGGATCCGTCTAGGCAAATATGAGGGATCCGTCTGTCTGATGATCAATTTCAGCAATGGTGATATAACATATTATGTTAATATCAAAGTGAGATATGTATTATACAACATAATCATATACTCAGAAATATAGCAAGTAACATGTATTTTCATTTAATAAAACTAGAGATATGATATACATGACTCTAAAAACTAAGAAGATGATCGATACATGACTTGGAATTACTAGACTTAACTAAGTAATGCTTGAAACTAGGACACCACTAAAAATCCTCTAGCTCAAGTTTGTTTAGGTTTAATCTCGTCGAAACGTTCGAGGAGGTGATAGAACATGAAATGTTGGTCTTCTCGTACTTCATGTATCAAACTTTCAACATGTTGACAATGATAACAATCTTTGTCATGGCTAGGTAGTGGTGGTGGAAGAAATGAAATTGCTTGATGCGAAGGATCAAGTGAAGCGGCTTGTGGAGCTTCAAACGATGGAGGGATTGGTGGAGGCACATTTGAAGATGGCTCGACCAAGAATGATGGTGGTGGTAGAGAAGTGTCAACTTCCATATGGTCGGGTGGTTGACTTTGATGATTTCTCATAATCCAAATGGGATTATATGATGGAAACGGCGAAAAGGAAGCCGGAGCTAATGTTGACTCAACACCTTGATTTTGTACCATTATTCCTCCTAATGCGGAGAATGTTGCCGGTGGAGGAGGATGAGACGGCCTAGGAGGTAAATCCTCTAAATTGTAGAGGTGTGGTGATGATAGTGGAGATGTAAACGAGATAGATCTAGGAACCAATGGTGATTGTTTAGTGGAGATGATATTGTTTGGCCTAGGAGGTATGGTGGTGTTTGGCATAGGTAGTTTTGTGGGTACTATACTTTTAGGAATTGGTTGGATTGGTTGAGAAGAAATCCTTGCATTTGTTGGTTTGACCAGAGATGATTCGTTTGAAGAAATTTTGTGTATAACACGAGCAATTTTCTTGGGTGGTTCTTTGGTGGATAAGTTGCTACTTGGAGTTTTCCTCATGATGAGATCAAGAGGTTTGTAAAGGTTTCTTAAGTGCTGAAAATGAGGATGAAGGTGATGACTTTAGAAGTCCTAACAATGTGGTTTATAAAGCAAGAGATTTGTCAAGTGCATTCAAGCCTTAAGCCACTAAAATTCATTGGAATGTGATGATTAGCATGCACAAGAGTCAACTTCAGAGTTTGCACTGACTAGGAACTCATTTAAGATGAGATGGAGTGTTTAAGTTAGGAAGATGAGCTTGAAATGATTGTTTTAGCTAGAGTTGACATAATCTATCACCCGGATCCCACAGTTCCCTCCTCAGAGGGATCTGTCTAGGCTAATCCTAGGGATCAGGCTCTCAGCAGCTATGAAAGAGTAGAAATGATGTTTCTAAGGTCTAAGATCTATATCATTTTGAGTGTTTCAGTCCTCCTAAGTGTAACTCCCCAAAAATATCGCAGCGGAAGATTGTGTCATTGGGGTGCTACTTCATAATACAAAGTACAAGGTATAGAAAACGACCTCTAAATGAGACATTTTGAAAAGTTACCATTCGATTAATGAAATAAGAGTTACAATATAAGTTCCAAGGTACAATACATAAGTGTTTTTAAAACATATCGAATGGTAATAGTAAAAGCATAAGTCTTCAAAACATGTTGTGCGACTCTATGCTCCATGCAACGGCTATCACTTTTCAGACCTGAGATAAACATGCTAAAGTGTCAACACAATGGTTGGTGAGTTCATAGAGTTTGTTTAACATGTAAAGCTTAAAAGAATGTTCATACATCAAAGGCATTGTAAATCCACTCAGTTCCAAGTTCCGCCCATACAAAACTTGCAACCTTGTGTTCACAACCCACTGCCAAAAGATAGTTTGCACAATACACCGGATTATATTCACCCAAGGTCATGAATCTGGTACACAAGGGCGGGGGCATCTTCCTAAATAGTACTATATTACTCCCAAGGTCATGAATCTGGTACACATGGGCGGGGGCATATACCCGACTTATAGTACTATCAATACCTCTCCGACAGTATAGAGTATTGTGTGTGTATGTAAATACAATTCATGTATTTAAATTAAGCGAGTAAAGTATTTCCAAGAATGTATAACGAAATCATGTATAACGCTATCAAGTATAACGTAATCATGTATAAATGCAATAAAGTATACTGCAATCAAATGCACCAAGTATAAATGTTTTGAGTATTTGTAAAAGTAAAAGCAAGTAGTTGAGCATGTATCTCCCCCAAAGAGTTTATAAAGTAATTAAATGAGTAAAAGTGGGGTACGAACTCACCTTAAAAATGATATCAGAACGTATAACGGAATCGATGGATAAGCCTGGAAGTCTCTACGTATAACCTAGAATATGATGTCAACTCTTAGGTTCAGAATAATGCCTAAGAAAACATGAACGAGCCTATATATGCCATTATATTGATCATGATGTAGTATTTGTATGTTTGTTAATAGAAATTGTTTTAGTTTGTATAACTCGTACTACCGTTCGGGCCATCATAATTCAGAGGTCATGCAACAAACGTTCGAGGAGCTAGGACACTTTAATTCGTAAATCCAGCAACTCGTCGATCCGTTTACCCAAATGAACCCCTCACATGAAGTTCCCTAGTGTTGTAGTGCTTAATACTTAAAACATGCATTTTTGATTACTTGATTATATGATATATTAAGAGTTTATAAATACAATAAATAAACTAACCAAGTTTATAAGTATTTAAATAAGTTTGAGTCTTATATATACTTACCTTAATATAGAATGCTTGAGTATTATGGAAAAATAAAATATTAGCGGAGCTTCGACATAGAATTTGCAATCTTTGAAAACCCAAGGCTATTAGAAGATTATAACAACGCCTTCTTGGTAACCCGAAGAAGAAAAGAAGATAATAACGACGTCTTTTTGGAGACTTGAAGTTATTTGAAGATTATAACGACTCTTTCTTGAAAACTTCCAATAACGAAGATCAAACACTAGTTTTCTTTCAAAAACTAGTTAACTTTCTTACAAAATATAAGATAAGTACCTTAGGGTTTTAGGACTTTTATAGATAAAGAGAGGAGGGTGCAAGAAATATGTAATTTTTAGCTTGGTATTTATAGGGGAAATTTAGGAGTTAACTATATATTGGGTTAAAAACTAACCATGGTTAAATTGTATACTTGTTATGATCTAAATGAAGCATGGTTAAGATCAAACCACCAAGATGATGACTCCCCCCCCCCTAAGGTCGGCCAAATGAAGATAAGATGACTTAGGTGGATAGTTTTGGTATTATCTTGAGTTTAGAGCATGATTTGGTTCCGTTAAATGCCAACCGTAAGTTGTTAAGCCATAAAACGTAAACCGGGTATCGTAAAAATACGAAACTTGTAGGAATGATGAAACTCATCATTATACTCCATCTAAAAATATAAAATGAGTGATAAGTCTCATTGGGTGCAAAAACGCTGCTTAAAACTGGAAACACGGGTCAAAACGCGTAATTCGCAATTTATCAGAAAAGAACGAGATTTCAGGGAAATGACCGTGAATTTATTTAAATAGACTAAAAATTAGTCTATAAGTGATATGAGATGTCAAAATGTGGTTTTCGTCATACGTGGGACAACTTAACAGTTATACGTGAAGTCTAAAAGTTACGCGATTTAAGCAAAAATGTAGACAGTACAAGGTTAATTTCTTTATGGTCAAAGGAGGAGGGAAATATGTTTGACTTTTCCAAAAAAATGTAAAAGTTTCAAAATATTTTAGGAAATACAGTGCAGGAATGGTTAAGTCTAGGTCTAAGTAGAATTGTTTAAAACGTAAGTTTAGTCTCGTACGGCTGAGGGTTTATTTGGTAACATTTAAATGAAATCTTAAGAATTCTCTAATTAATTATGAGTGATCTAAAAATTAATCCGATGTGGGGAAAATTGTCAGAGTTGGTTTTCGTTATGCGTGGGATGTTTAAATGGTGCTCCGACCAAAACGAAACTTTAAGACGTTGTTTTCTTAATAACTTTTGCGAAGATGATCTAACAATTGTCAAACTCTCAGGTTATTACTAAAATAAATTAACTTACGAGAATGTGAAATAAAAATTTCGGGAGTGAATAGTAAAAAGTGAATAGTAACAGTGAATAGTAAAAATGAATAGTGACCCGAAAACGCGAATTGTTACACTAAGTGTCTTAAATGAAGGGGTGCTTAAGTACTTGAAGGTAATGAGTGATGTAGCTAATGATTGCCTTTAATGGAAGAAATTAGAACTTTCATGAGTACCAATGAATGAACAAAGATGACACTAAGGATTTTTTAGAGTGTCAAGAGAAGCTAAATGATCTTAGAGATCAGATAGTGACTTAGGATAATGTTTTTGGAGAAGATCCTAAAGGCTTAAGATGGAAAAAATATAATTTGATCAATTTCGACCAATTTTGATGTAAGGATGATTATGATTAATTTTGCTATAATCGAAAGATTTCTAAGGCTAGATGTGATGGATCATGTGAAAAATGATGAACGATCTAGAAAGCGGAAGTATAATGGGTTTGAGTGAGACGATAGATCTACAAGCTTCTTGAGTGTGATCTAGGTGAGTTATACGTGAGTAGGAAGGATCTACTTAACTTGATAATGACTTAATTTGCCTTAATACACTATGTTTAGCTTAGAGTGAGGTGTTCTAAGGACATGTTTGAAATACAATGTTTGCAATTGCATTTTCTGTTTGCCGGATCCCATGGTTCCCTAAGTGTAGAGATCCGTCTAGCTCAACCTTTGGGATCCTTCTATCTGCTAAGCAGAACCTTTACTAAAGGTATGCAATGATCTTGACAATGCATAATATTCCAAGGTTAGTTAAAGGAGTTCTAACGCTAAGATATCAAATGTAAGATGTTTTATTTCATGAAGGAAATTGGATTACATTGATAAAGCACGAGTACAAAAAGATTGATCCTATTTGAAATACTACTAAGTTCCTTGAGCGTTTTCGCTAGAAGGATCATAAAGTGGTTGATGAGTGTTGGTGGAATCAAGAATGAAGAAAGTCTTCATGAGAGATATGTTTAGCGGTTCCATCATCTTGTTCACAAGAACGTACAACGGACTTTGAAATTGAGGATGAAAATGCATGACGTTATGATAGAGGCGCGTCAAGAACATTCCATAAAGGATGAGTTTATTCTTGGAGCCTTGAAGATTTACAATTCGCCTTGCAAAGAAGTAGGCGAGATTGTATGGTTGTTGTGTTAGAAAACAATACATTACGTGAGCATAACAAGCGGGAAGGATTTTTCGATTTCCCCTAAGACTCCAAACATTTTCACGTAGAATGAGTGCAAGATATTTGTACTTTTCTCGAATGTCCCGTGTGAAGATAATGTTTGGATCGGAGTAATATGGTCGAGGTTTGCATATTATGCGATTCAAATCCTCCGGGGAGGGTATGTGTGAACAATATGGACTATTTTCTTCACGAAAGTTGAAGAGAGAATCAAGAGACCAATCTTCGGTGAAGGCACATTGTCCATGATTTGGAATCTGGAGGATGTGATCAAAGTGCCCAAGGGTTAAAACAAACTTTTGGTTTTTGATATAAAACCAAAGGGATAGAGAGCGATCCTCGTTACGAACGAGTTCAACTTGATGGAATAATTCCATTATGAACCTTGGACATATCTTCTCGTTGATTTCAAGAAGACATTCTAGTCCTATGGCTCGAAAGGAGGTATTGATACCTTCTTCGAATTGTAGAGAGGTGTCTACAATACGTCCTTCGTGGAAGTGACGGTTTTCGAGATTATTGAACCCACGGACATGATTGCCAGGTGTGTTGGGCTCAAGAGAGATGTTCGGAGTGTAGACGCTAGTGAGTGAAAAATCAAACTCGTATTCATGCGTCATAGTTGAACATATAGAGAAGATGAGTTAATAGAAAGTGATGTTTTGTGGTCAACCAGCTTATCTAACGTTTTTACTAGATTTTTATTAACAATGGTTTTTAACAATAATGACACCTGACTCACTTATGGTTTTGACATTCTAGTGGAATATTACTTTTAGAAAGAAAGTGGTTTTAATTTTGCATGAAAAACAGTTGTCCAGGTGTACGGATCCCACGGTTCCCTTTCATAAGGGATCCGGCTAGTCTAACTTTTGGGATCCGTGGATCTGGAAAAACAGGAACAAATTTCTTGATAAAAACATAGGTTTTTAGATCTTATAATTTTATACCAAGATATGTTTTTTGGCCTACATTTTCATTTAGCATGCATACATGGCTTTCTAATGTATCATGATAGAATGAAATAAATAAAAAAAAATGGTAAACACATTATGATAATAATAACCTAGATAAACTAGACTATTAGTAATATTTCATTTCAATGCTAAGAATGATACAAAGGATTGGGTATATAACCCCAATGTCTCCGTATGAGAACTTCGTCATAGGGAACACAAGAGCGATGAGTGTTAAGGCGATGAGCACGAGGGCGATGTAAACCATGTTGAAGACTAACCTTCTCGGTTTTGATTTGAGTTGAAATAAGATGAGGAAGATGAAGTTTTGAATGAGAGGTAATTTTTGAAAATGAAAGATTTGAAAAAGTGGGGATTTGATAAAGTGGGCGATGGATGGTTTATTTATGGGGAAGGAGGAATTTTTGAAATTTGTGTTTTGTTTTATTATTGGAAAGATATGATTTTTGGATTAAATGAAATAAAACACAAGTTTTATATACCACGACTTTATACGAAAAAAAAATAACACGTATGTGAGAAAAGGCTTCCTAATGAAGCTTCATGTAATACATGTATATCCACAAAAGATAATCATATAAATACCTATGTAGTCATATTTACTTATCAAGCTAATGTCATTTTAGAGATAAGTAGAGAAACATACCTCTAATACACTTAGGAATGTCTTTACAAATGACACAACAAATGTTACTAGACAATTCCGGCTCCTTTGTGTTCAAGATACCTTCTTAGGGAAGGTATTCTTGTTTACCAAGCGATTCCTATAGCTTGGTGGGTATGAGCTTTGACTAATCAATATGACAAAAAATATTAGTGCATTTAAATAGAAAATAAATAAAAAAAATTGTTGTCATCTAATCAACATCCAAACAAAGAGTTTTAAAAGACATGGTGTTTGTTTAAAAAAAATCCTTCTTTGTAGTTTTCAATTAACCATGGATCGTATCAAGTTTTTAAAGTACAATCTACTTCAAGAAACTTGGTAAAGAAGTTCTGATGCCAATTGTGAAAACTAGAAGGGGGGGTTGAATAGTTTTACCAATTACAACTTCCTTTTAAACTATTTAGATCAACTTATGTCAATCTATTTGGATGTGTGTTAGATGTTGATAAACAAGCATATAAAGTATGTAATGAAAAGATAAGAGTAAGAAGCACAAAACCACAACGCGAGTATTTATAGTGGTTCGGCTACAAGGACACCTTCCTTGCCCTACTCCACTCCCCGAGTCACCTACTCGAGATTTCGTAACCACTATACGACACCAACTCCTTATGGTGGAGAAACCTTCACAACGTTGCCTACCCTTTTTCCGGTACTAGGCTAACCACCGGGTTCTTTCACTCCAAGGTGAACCACACCTAACACAACGTTGCCTACCTTTTATCCGGTACTAGGCTAGATACCGAGTTCCATTAACATGGAGGAACTACTACCCAACACTACACCAACGACTAATCCCAAAGGAGATCAACTCCTTTTGACAACATCATTAAGGATATCAATATCCTTGGATCTAATGCTAATCTATCTTGTACATCGAAACGCACCATATCAAATGTACATCTAAGGCACCTTTCACTAATGCCTTTAGTTAGATCTTCAAGTCACTCTTCACAAATGTCTTGTGACTTGAGTTCTAGGCACCCTTCACTAATGCCTATAGTATGGACGATCGACACCTTTCACTAATGTCTTCGTCTTGACACTTGAGACATCTTTCACTAATGTCTCCAACACTACACTTCTTAGAAGAAAGAAAAGAATCATCAACAAGAGGACTTCAGTAGTCTTGATGATGAGGAAGCATGGCAACTCATGGACTTGAGATTGCTCGACTTCAAAGGTGGTGATCTCGCCTTTAAGAGGAACCTAGAAGATCACACAAAAACAAAACTACAAACATAGATCTCTTGGATCTGAGGTTAGAGAGTTTTTAACTCAAGGGGAAAGTATGTTGGAAAGGGGTGATAAACAATGAAGAAATGGCTCACTATTTATATAGGAAAAATCTATTGTCCACACCCCAAATTACCTGTTTTCTTCTTGGAATGGGATTCACAGGGATTGGACTGTCATAGCATCACAATCACAGTTATATTGAGCGACCTAAAGTGTCGTTTGGAAAATACATCGTTTGATTTAATAAAACAATCAGAGTTTACAAAGTAGGTCTCAAATGAAAATCAACAATGCGGAAATAAGTTTGTTACAATTCAAACGATGTTTTAAAGTGCGTAAAACCCGAGTGAGACGCGTCGTCACCACGACTCCATGATGTGTCCAAATGCATGCCATGAAGTGAATGCCTTAGATACCTGAGATAAAACATGCTAAAAGTGTCAACACAAAGGTTGAGTGAGTTCATAGAGTTTGAGTTGAATTGTAAAGCCTTTCAAAATCGTTTATGCAGCAAAGGCATTGTAAATCGTTGAAATGTAAAGACTTTCAAAATCGTTTATGTAGCAAAGGCATTGTAAATCCACTCAGTTCCAAGTCCCTCCCATACAAAACTTGCAACTGTGTGTTCACAAACCCTTTGCCAGAATATGTAGAGTTAATTTTCAAGTGCATGATGTCAAATGAATTCACATAATAGTGCATGGCTGAATGTATCGAAATCGTTTATGCAGCAAAGGCATTGTGAATCCACTCAGAGTTCCAAGTCGCCCATACAAAACTTGCAACCTGTGTATTCACAACCCATTGCCAAAATGTATATAGTGTATGTTCAAATCGCTCCAAGACCATTAGTTAAGTGATATTACAAGACCATTAGCTCAATGAATATACCAAGACCATTAGCTCGATGAATATACCAAGACCATTAGCTCAATGAATGTACCAAGACCATTAGACCAATGAATATACCAAGACCATTAGCTCAATGAATATACCAAGACCATTAGCTCAATGAATGTATGAAATAGAAATTCTAAGTATGGCAATAATGTTACTTAGGTATGACTAGCATTGATTAGGATAAACATATAATTTTGCAAATAGTCATGAATGTCATGAAAATAGTTGAGCATGTATCTCCCCACAACTTGTTATGAAAGCAAGTAAAGTAGGGGCCATGAAACTCACGGTTATTCATATAGTTAAAGTACTTGTGAAGTAAATGAAAACAGTTTGACATGTATCTCCCCAAAGCAGTTATGAAAACAAGTAAGCGAGGGCTATGAAAACTCACTTGGTGGAATGATGCGAAGACAAAAGTGAGTACACCGAGATGTAGTGTGATACGTAAATCTTGACCTATGATGAATGATATGACATGTAATGAGTTGCAATGTAATGTTATGCATGCATTTAGTATGTTATTTATACCATTTGCGAGTTTTGAAAATATTACTTATCGTCGAAAAATACTCGTTTGACGTCTTGACCCTTCACAAATGACTTTACAAGTTTTTACGTCAAAATGTCATCCTACAATGGTTTTATATGATTTTATGGTGAAATTTTCACTTTTAAATCGCAAAACAATGTAAGTCGGAATATCATGAAATTAACAAAAATGGCTTGGAAAACTAGTAAGTAAAAGCGGTGTACGTCGATCGTTAGAGAACGAACTCGACGGTTTTGGAAAGTTTGTATCGATATCTAAAAGTTTCAGTTCATGAGTTTTCGTCATAGAGGTCTCGAACATAAAGATAATAGGGGTTAAATATGGTGATTTTAGTTACCGTAACACTTATCTCGTAAAAATAATATAGTTTTTTCTAAAAATATAGTTACGGCAAGTTTATGAAAACGTGTATATCTTGAGTCGTTTGAATCCGTTTTTCTCGTATTATATGTCCTTAGCTTCGTATCAAAGTATACTAATATATTTTTGACAAGTCGAAAATAATTTATGAAGCTTAAGGCTCGTTTTTGACTCGTACAAAATAAAAATAGTATGCTGAAATTTTCAAGAAAATGTATATATATCGTAAATCAAGCTTGAAAATTCATAACTTCTTCGTTATAACTCCGTTTTAATCCGTTCAAGCGGCCACGGATTAGTTTTAAAGTATATTTTCTAAATATCAAGGCCAAAATTTCGTACCTACTGTCGGATTTTCCAGAAAAACAAAACAAGGACAGAACACTTTTATATACTTGTCGAAAATAGTTTTTCTCGTACTAAACCTATTCCAATCCCTTCAAAACAACTCCAAAGCTATTCTAATCCTACCATACACCTTCTTAGGGTGTCATGGGTTCCTAGACATCATCAAGACCAACAAGTACCAAGGGGATATTTATAGGATGACCTTATATATATATTAAACTCTTAAAATCATGTAAAAATGGTATAAACAACACAAATCATGCATGCTTGCTCCAAAAATGAAGAGATACTTATGAAATGAAAAGGAGATATGAAAAATATAAATGATATGCTTACAAGTATTATGATGAGGTGAAAGTAACAAGGTTAAACTTAAATACCCTTGGTTTTTATTTCAAAACCATATAAAGAGTATATACTAGATTGTTATAATACTTGAACTTGAAATTTTTGGTGATCCCTTACTAGAACAAGATGAAGGCCGGTTTTGTTGATGAGAAACAAGAGAGAAAATATTTGTTGATAGTGTGTGAATTATTGGATTCAAAGAATGTGTAAGTGATAGTTTGAGTGTAATATACACATTGTAAGAATTTTTCACCAACTTGACTAACTTCCCCCCCCTATGGCCGGTTTTTAGGGGGGATGTTTTCCCAATATTTTTTTTTTTTTTTTTATAAAGTATACATAAATGTGTAAGTAAGATGTGTAGGCTAAAAATAAGTATAAGTTGCATTGTGTATACATTTGTGTATTTAAAGTAGTTTTAGCTAAAAGAACTTTTTAATAGGCCAAAGTAAAATATATTGAGGTCATATAAATTGTAAAAAAATACATTCCTTGTAAAATTTGAGTGATAAAATAATTATCGAGTAGTTTTTAAGAAAAACGTCGTAATAGTATAATTTTAACGATTTATGTACCAAATAAATTTGAAACACTAGGAAAGCTCAAAATATAGTTTTTATAAACTAAATGTAAGTATAAAAATACCTCGGGATCATTTTTGAAAATAACGGATTAATTATACAAAATAATAACTCACGCGATAACGTTTATTTAATATAAAAATTATGCGTTGAAAGTGAAATGAAATGTCATGAATGAACTAATGAGATGCAAATGATGTCAATGGAATGTAGACTAATCTTAGTCCATATGAAATGTACGTGATATTATGATCATGAATTGTACGCTAAACCATAAAGGTTACGCGAATTTGAAACAAGTAAACCAAGTTTACTATAAATGTTGAAATAATGAGGCATAAATTGTGTCGAGAAATGACCTGAAAGTACGGGTTGTCACATGTTCCCCGGATCCCACGGATCCCTCCCACAAGGGATCCGTCTAGCGTAAAGCTAGGGATCCGTGGGACGCTCCTCTTTACTCATGGGTATTTTGGTTTATAGGTCTGGGTCATGGGTTGATCCATGGGTCTTTAGCTAGATACTATGTATCTCTTGAGTGCAATGCACCTAGTCACATGGGTATGGGTCAATACCATGGTTTATGGATATTATCCATATATGATATAAGCATGATGTCATGCAATGGGTTATGGGTCAAGCTCCATGGGTTATAGACTTTGGGTTGTACTGACTACATTCATTGTATTTGGTCAATGGGTTGTGATACTTAAGTTTCTACCCATTTATATTACCCAATATACTACATACTAGTTATGTGTATATTATACCCAAATATGTAAACACTAGTTGTTGTACATATGTAATCATAAAATCACTTATTCTTGTTTTAGTGTTTTACGTGAAAATGTGAATATGTTAGAAACTATTAGTTCAAACCATTTACGTATTTTATTTGTTTCGTTAAAATGATTTTACGTTTGTTATCGACAAAACATTAGAAGATCGTAAAATATAAATAAACGTTTTTACGGCTTATTTGTTTTAACATACCTGAGGGATTTGTGAAAGCGCACAAGCTATCCAATTATCTTCATGCATTGCTTCGACACAAGACATTTGCATGCAGATACCCACTCAGAAAGGCCAGATCAGACAACTCATATTTCTTTTAAAGGCAATTGGAGGCAACTTGCTTGAGATTGGAATTTGCATCAGAATCAGACATTAAGATGTAAGTATGTGGCGGATGTTCAGATGAGCAGGAGTTTATATTTTTTGGTGAAGAGCCAATATATATGCCTGTCTTTGATATTTGTTGAAGTATGATTGTTTAATGGGTTATTATGCTCTGGAGGTTTTGTTTGGCATGATTATTTTATGTTGTCGATGGTTAATTGTTAGAAGTATGATATGGGTTATGGTACAATAAAATGTACTTATGACTATCGATAAACGTTTGTAGTTTTTATGTATTGTGTATGAAGTACAAACTTTTTATATTAATGTTTAGTTTATGATATATCTTTTAATGTTATTGTTAGGTCACAAGGTTTACCACACAAGCTTATATGAAAGATAGAGAAGAGATAGAGAGGCGGATGAACAATCTACACTCACACACATACGTATAAATGAAGAAGGGTTAGGCGTAGAGTGAGTGAAATAGTAAATTGAACAACCAACCCTCAAGTGAGGGTTTACATAAGGTATTTATAGGAGGGAAGCTAGGGCAACACTCCTAGTTCCTTCCTTTCTCCTATGGGCTTGGGCCTAAGCTCATGGGCCTTCTACATAAGCTTAAGGCTAATAACAAACATAAAGTCCATAATAAGCTAACTATTACATATGAGTAACTAACACTTGAATAAGGTTTAGGAGTGATTCCAATAATCTCCCCCTCAAGTGTTATTACATATGAGTAACAAACACTCAAGTGTTGGTGATGAAAAACGGTGAAGGCATTGATGTAATAGTAGCTTTGGCGTCGTCTGACATTCTTCTTTCTTGTGAGAAGAATTTCCTTGATTTGAACAATCTCCCCAGTGTAGAGAGATAGTTTACTTTGAACGGTTATGCTTTGGCGTCATCTTTAACTTTGTTCTTTGATCATTGTTCTTTGTGATGAAAGTGATAGTATGTTGATGTTGTCTACATCAAATCGCCTCAGTGCGCTTCGCTGCTCACAGTGTCTCCACGTCATTCTTCAACATGCTCACACGCTCTTTTGGCGTTGGAATTCATCTTGATGGAGTTCTTTAAGTCTTTAACTTTGTAGATTCTCTGTATTGACGAAGAATCATTGACATGTTGTGTTGCTTTTGGATAGAACTTCCATTAGTGATGAAGTTGGCGTGAGCATGAGAAGAATCTGCACGATCATTCCGCTCCAGAGCTTCCATAAGAAGAAAACATTAAAACGGTTAGTAATAAGCGGATTCCGCACTTACAAGTTTGAACTTCGAGAGTGTTAACAGCATAGTGTGAAAACACAACTCTAATTCACACAAAGGCCGTTCCTGGTCGAGTCCCACAAGTGAGATAACACGATGTACCGAAGTACACCTACGATTCAGATGAGTCTCTGAGGTACACCGACGCATCACCTCACGACTGTAGACCGTTTGAGACCACTAAGCGCAATCCACGGGGAGTTGCCGAAGCGACCTGCTGTCAGGTCTGTTTGATGTTGACCCTGGCAGGAGTTTCCATTCAATCACTGAGGATCACAAATGTGAACCTCTCATAAATGTTCTCGACAAATTGCTAAGATCTGTGAAGGACTCGATAATGTACCACTGAAATTCTTATTGTTGAATATCAAGTGATGAAATGTCAAGTGTACCTAAGAGATCTTTTGATGAATCTCGTGGCTCTAGACTCAATAGTGCGTTTTGGTTTTCCTGAGCGGAGACTAGGGAGAGGGTCTCCTTCTTCAATACCAGCGATCTCTAAGAGAAAGCCAATAGTTTACGTAGGGTTCCCTGTGAGAATGAAACAAGCTTCTGTTAAGAGAAACTTGAGTGGATAAGAAGGTTTAGTGCATGCGTCACTGGGTCCATGACGACTTTTAATCTTCAATACCGGCGTCACTAAGTGACAACCTGTAGCATATGAATTGAACCCGGTGTCTGCCCTAAGTTGAATAATCTGGAGGGCTATTTCTTTTCACCCTTTTCTTTGCATTTCTTTTTAATTCTTCAACTCCTTCTTTCTCCGATTCTCATTTTCTCCTTTTTACAATCATACCTAAGGACTTCTAAATACTAACTATTTGTGGTGTCCTGGGGTAGATCCATCCGGCTCTGGCGGATCATAGGACGGTTATTCCTAACCTTAGTCACCTTATAACTCCATGACTAACCTATGTTGCCATAAAAACCACTGATATGAAAAATCTCTCACAATGTTTATGAATGAAAAACATTTTAGTACCACTGTTGAGATAAGATTTTGCATAAATACTCCCCTCCACATGTGCTTAAGAGTTTTAACGGTTAAAATGCACAGTGAGGAAAGAGCGCGCACTTTTGAATTGATTAACTCAAGATAGACATTCCCCGCGAGACACAGTTACGTGGCATAGTTAAAGAGTTGCATTGTCAGCTTTTAGGTGACAACTGGATCTAATAACTACCTTGAAGGTGTAGACAATCCTCGAAAGGTTGTCAAACCCGTCAGAGTTCATGTCTACCAAGAGTTTCCCGAATGGTACATTCTATTCAGACAAGTCCTTTGTGAGACACGTTTACATCACTAGCGAACTAGCTTGAAATTATTACCCGTCCCGGACAAGTCTTTTCGAGTTACTAACAGTTGAGATCTCGTCAATTCATGAGTTAAGTCTATAGCACAAAGATTCATTTGCATTTACACAACATATTTCTTATCACGTATTTTCTCCCCTCAAAAATGGCATATGTGATGTTATTTTTGAAAAGTTGAGAATAAATATGACCATTTCGAGTGTTGCGGGAAGAATGACCACTGTGAACAATTTTTGAACAAAGTTTTAAGTTCAAGTACTCCCCCTCGACGAGTGATATAAACGGTTGAGGTTTTGAAAACATAAGGGAAAGTACTTGTTCTTTTGAGCAAAACCTTGAAAAATGAAAGGTTTGATAGGTTTTACTCAAAAGTAAGAAGCTTTCGCTCCTTTTATAAGGATTGTGGCACTGAAGCGTACCACAGGGTCCTTTATTTACAAGTACGGGTTGTACACTGTAATGTGTGCACAAGCCATTAAACATAATCAATCGAACATCCAAAATTATATGAAGGAAGCAATTCAAGGGGTACCAGGAAGTGCAGTGATGTTCCCAGGAGTGTGCACAGGGCGTTGAAAGCCGGTTATGTTAATCCTGGGTCGACCACCGACAAAACTCTCCAATCGTCTGAATGCGGCCCGATCCCTTCGAAACAACCGTTCATCAATCATTGTGATGATCCGTCTCACATCCCTCCTTTCCGAGAATTCCGGTAGCTTAGGAGACCCAATTTTCTGGCGTATATCCTTCAACCTGTATGCCATTCCATCCCTAACCAGCTTCAAAGTATGATCCCGAACTTGTGGAGTTCGCTACACGCCATTAAGCAGTTTCTTTGAAGTTCACTACGGTAAACAACGCCGAAAGGTTTGCTGATGAGTGTATATTGAGATAGCTGGTTGATATCCGGAAGATCAAGCTTTGGAGGAGTGAAGTTGACACGCGTCTGATAAGATTCAACAGCCAGTTGGAGATCTTCTACACGTTCCTTGATGACAATGTGTCTTATGAAGATGAGAAGTGACTTGATAAATTCGCGTTGTACTGCGGTTGAGAATTGTCTCATGCGACCCTGTACTTTGGCAAGGTACATGTCTTCGATGTCATTGAGAGACAAATTCTCAAAGTCAGCTTCAGAGAAAGCATAGTCCCGTTCATCTTGTCGTTTGACTACGATCTTCTTTAGGAATGTGTAGTCCCACTTAGACGAAAGGTCAACGTGTATGATGGCAACGATATCCTTAGAACTATACACAGCATGTTGAGACTTTTGAACCTGACAGCTTCTGTAGTAGATTCGTCGGCGTTCGGCGGTGATGAATCCCATACAATGCATCTCGGTCGTATGCGTCCACGTGTTGGAGAACAAGTGATTGGCACGTTCCTCAATGGCTATGCAGTTTGAGTAGACAGCTGCTAGGAATGGAAGTGTCAACGATGTAGCATATTTTCTTGAATCATCGCCACCGTGTAGAAGAAAATACAAGTCTTTGTTGAAGAAATATCTGAAAGGAATCCTTGGTTCAGCTGGTTGGCCAAGTGTTGGTAGAGGTTTGGTCCAATCGGTGTAGTATGGAGGGTTGTCCCTTTGTGTGAAGTCAATGTTTGCTTCCGGATTGAGCCAATCCATGTTGTTAGACATAGCTCGAGCAATGTTTTCAAGGTGATATTCGACCTCGAGGGCACTTTCAAAGCTGTCTTTTAGAAGTTGAAACGCTTCATTCTTGATTCGCCCTTTCAGATTTCGTCATTTTCTTCACATGGAACTTTTCTTGCAGAATTTTAGCATGCTCCAATGTAAAACCGTCTACCAAGTTTGACCTTCTTGGTAGGGAGTGTTGTTAACAAGAGTAGCAAACCATTCAAATGCCTCTGTTTTATCATCATCTAGCCATGATCGACGTCGTCTGAGGCGCTTCTTCTTCTTCTTTTTCAAAGGCCTAGATGATGATTCGGTTTCGAACTTGTTTGGGAGAGGTGGGTTGTTGTAGGGGCTCAAGGACCTCTTCATCGTCACCACCCGTATACTCAAAGTGATCATCGGTTTTCTAAGTCGGGGTGGTAACTTCGGAATCGTCTGAGGTTTTTCAGTAGAAGAACGAGGAGGAGATTTTTGTTGAACAGGAGGCCGTTGTGGAAGAGGTTGCATCAAAGAAGATTCACCAGATTGCTTCTGCGTTTAGGTGCGAGTCTTTATCCTTATCCTTGTCTTCATCGTCTCTAGGACGTTTAGACTTTTCAGCTTCGAATCTACATGCTTCTTGAAGTTGGTAGTCCAGCAATGCTTGAAACAGCTTTCCTTCATCAGAAGTAAATGTCCCGGATCGTGCAGACATTTGTGTGACAAGCTTGGCCACCAATTCATTAATCGAGAAAACTACCGGATCGGTTGGATTGATTGTGACGGTTAAGGGCGTTGATCGAATAGTTTGCTTGGCGATCCGCATAAGATTTGGATAAAGTTGTTTGGTGAACAACTCCTTTGTGACTTTAGGAACGTACTCCAGAAGGTACTTTTCGTGTATCCTTCGATCATTTCGTTCAGTTCCTCTTGACGGTGATTTTTCATGAATTTCTGAACAAACTTCCTTTCTCCTTGCATCTTTTCATTCTCGTCATACAGATGCTTTGTGTGATCAGCAAAGAAATTCAACTTCTTGTTGAGCGTCTTTCTTTCGACTTGTTTCAAAGCTTTCACAATTCTTTTATGAGTCTGAGAAATCCAAGATCGAGGTGGCTTCTTCACTGATCTGGATGATGATTTGGTTGATCTTTTTTATGGTGGTGGTGAAGAGTGAGAAGACGAATCTGATGATGAAGAGATATGAGGAGACTCTGGATCCTTCGGAGGTTCAGAGGTTTCTTCCTTTGATCGTGCAGGACTATCTAGAAGAAACGTATCATAATCAACATCTTTATCTTTTTCGGACTTCTCAGTTTCCGGTTCCTCAAACTCATATTCGATAGTATCCTCCACAAGCTTTTGTTGTTGCACAAGAGTGGTGGCACCAGCTCCCTTATCGGGTTGATTAACCGCATCAGGAGATGGTTCAGAGTGGGTAGCACCACTTGATCCTCCGGGACCACCCATTTAGTCTTTAGCAAATTCTTGACTTTGTGTTGGTGTCTAAGGAATTTGATCGTCTTCTTGTATACATTTTCCGGTGGCTCTTCATCACTCTCAGAGCTTTCATCATAAGGTACAAGTACAGAGTCTTCCCTTTTCGTATCGGCTTGAGGACTTGGAGGTTTTGGTCTGAAGGATTGTCATCCTTTGCAGTTTGAGTAGGTAATCTCTTCATCGTGTCAGTACCTTGAGCTTTCGTCCACAAGCTTTCTTTGCGGTTCAGGTGTGGGAATAGGTTCAGCTTCCCTTACGGGAACAATCCTTTTACGAGGAGGATTCCTTTTGGGAAGCTTCCTATAAATATCTGTACTTGTGACACTTCCAGCACTGCCTCTTCTGGTCCTCCGTGTAGGTGTACCAGAAGATTTTTCATCAAGATGACCAACTTTTCCTTCTTTTACGGCTAACCGATACCTTTTATATGTTTCAAGCTTTTTGATTTCGGTAGTTAGAAGGTGACCAGGTAATACCGTACCCTGTTTCTTTGTTGACGATTCTTTGATTCTGACTGATAATATGGGTTCAGTCAATATGTCGTGATTATCTGGGTCATTGAGCCTCATGGGGATATCGGGATGAAGTCCAAGTGCTCTCTGGATCAACAGTTTGGTGTATCCGACATAGGGAATCTTGGAGCCAAGCTTCTTGTGAAATAGCATCATGTCCTCCCATATCCGTGCTTCGATTTCAATGTCCTTCTTGTTGATCAACGACCAGAAAATTTGCAGTTCCATGAGCTTGGGATGCTCATAGCCACTGTCACGACCCGAGACCGATTTGGTGATGATCATGTAGAGTGTTCTCCATGGTTGAGGAATATTCTTGAGCTCCACGTGAGAGTGCTTAGTAATGATTCCTGAAGCTTCATCATAACCAATATCTATCAAGATTTCAGGACTGTCTCTTTAAGTAGGGGTAGCAAAGAAGTCGGTTGGAACAATGTCAGGAATGATGAGAACAGCCCGTAAGTCGGCAGGAGTGATAGTGACTTGTTTGTGATTAAGTGTCACATTCACTGCACTTTGACCTGTGATCCTCTGCATAGAATCCCAGAATTGTTGAATGTAGACCTCTGCAGGCTGTGGCGAGTGTGAGAGCATGTTCGGTAGGGATGATTCACGAGAATATCCACTGCAATGAGACAAGAAGATTCCGAGCATGTGAGGGTGTCAAAGTCAACCCTAAGGTTGTTCTTTCCAATCTTTCTCGGATAACCCTCTGGAAAGATATCAGCAATTGTAAGAACTTCTGATGCATCCACATTCATTTGTTCAACCATGTCGTGATCTGAAATAACATTAGCCAAAAGAACCAACATATCGAAAGACATAGTGTTAGTCAACAGAAGGTCTTATTGTCTAGTTATTGAATATACAGTGTCAATGATTGTTACGAGTCCTAAGTCACTTGTTTGTTCAATAGTCCAATGATGTCGTGAAATGTTTCGTGAGTTAGTTAACTTTAAGTTTTAAAGTTTATGTTATCACTTATTGTTCACAACATATCAAACGATTAAGTTTATTAGTGACATTATTGGATTCGTGACGATATGAATTGTTTATTAACAAGTTTGTGCATGTAACAATTCATAATGAAGGTCTATCAAGGCTTAGGCGTAGATATAGTAAAGTTACGCGTGTAAAGTAATGACATACGCGTGAGCGAAAGCTTATGCGTAGGATCTTAACTTACGCGTAAGAAATGTTACGCGTAGGAAAAGGGGACCTTATGCGTAGAGCTTACGCGTAGGCGTATTTATACCTTACGCGTAAGGCTTACTCTTAAGAGTAGACCTTATCGCGTAGAGGTCACGTTTACGCATATCCTTCACTGGATACGCGTAGTCCCATTGTAGAACCTTATGCGTAGTAGTTACGCGTAGGAGTACTCTTACGCATAACGCCTACGCGTAGGTGATCCTTATCGCGTAGAGTAACAATGACCTTGATTCGAATTTTACGAGTAACAAGCACTGAAATAAAACCATCATATCATCAATCTTAACATGTATAGTCATATTACACACACATCATGGCATGAAAGCTTGTTAAACATTTATGCGTAGAAAGTCATAAGCGTAGGTCAAAACCCTAAGGGTTATGAATTACGCATAAACTTTCTAGCCATGGAATTTGCACCAAACAATTTACGGTAGTTCTAAGATGTTGTGAGAGTCTATAAACCAAGTTATAACATCTAAATCGTGGTGAATCAAAAATACCCAAACTCAAGAACATTAAACCCTAATTCCTAATTCTGATTAAATTAGTGTTTCTGGGTAGTTATAGGGCCTGAAAATCATTGATTCAACATGATATGACCATCACACAACAATCCTTTTGACCAAAAACCTTCACATTTGTAAACACCCAAATCGACTCATAAACCCTAGTTTTCAAAAATCATCAATTCGTGTTTCTGGGTGGGTTTTGATGGTTAAAATGTTATCATTTATGTATTAGGAACGTTTTGACACTATCCATTTAACCACAAACACACACACAATGATTGTGTGTTCATACGCATATGCGTAGAACACATAATCACTCGTAACAAAAGTTTTAGCCGTAGGATTTGCTTGAAATTCAAAACCTTAGCTTGTATTATCGTTAAGATCATGAAAACACTTACAAGATGATGATCTAAAGCACAGATTTCTTGAACGATTTTGGTTCGTAGGATTATTTAGGATAGAAGTATTAAATGTGAAGAGATTGTTAGGTGAAGATTGTTTTTATTAAAGTAACTTTAACATTTTGACATTTATGGTCCCTCCACCTTTTCCATTTTCATACAAAGCCATTTAACTTCCATTTAGGTTACCAAACAAAGATTTTAAGAAAGAAACTTTGACGACACTCCCCCCTTGACTTAATAAATGATGAAAGGTTATAATTTTTAGTCCGAGGAGTGTCAGTGAACCAGAAACATTTACCACCATTGATAAAAGAAACAAACGGGATATGATAACATGCAAGTACACAGATGTTTTGAAACAGTTAAGTATTAATTTTCACCCCCTCAACACTAGATCGGAAAAAAAAATACTGAATTTTAAAAGATTATAGTGTTGACAGAAGAAATGTACTTGCAATGTTACAAGAAAAATAGATAGAAGAATATTTTTGTTGTTTTATCAGGTTTTATATTTTTGTATTTTGTTTTTGAAAAATTATATACAAAAGAGATTTTGGTGTTTGACAGGTTTTTAAGACTGTTTCAAGAGGTCATCCAATTCCTCTTGAGTCAAACACCTCATACCAATCCGGTGGACCAACTCATTAAACCTAGCGGGAGGCAAGGCTTTGGTGAGAAGATCCGCCAATTGGTATTCTGTACCCACAAAATATAATTCAACAGTACCTGTTCCACGTGGTCCTTGATGAAGTGATATCGAAGATCGATGTGCTTTGATTTCGAGTCTTGGCGAAGTTGCGAGATTGCAATGGCACTCCGATTGTCGCAGTACATCGGGATTCCGTCAAATACGTAACCATAGTCTTTGAGTTGTGTTCTCATCCAGATGACTTGAGCACAACACGCCGACATGGCTACATATTCTGCTTCGGTTGAGGACGGCGATGTACAATCCTGCTTCTTCGATTGCCATGACACCAGTTTATCACTAATAAATTGTAAAGCTCCGAAGTACTTTTTCCGGAGTCTAAGCATCCTGCGTGGTCAGCGTCTGAAAAAGCGATTAGTTCAAAACCAGAATCCTTCGGATACCGGATCCCCAAGTTAATGGTTCCCTTGATGTATCGGAGGATTCTTTTATCCTCAGAGAGGTGGGTTTGATTGGTCGCCCGATAGCGAGAGCAAAGATATACGGCAAAGACAATATCAGTCTGCTAGGTTGTTAGATACATGAGAGACCCAATAATACTACGGTATTTTGTAGGGTCCACCAATTTCCCATGTAAATCAGCGTCTAGCTTCTTGGTATGAGCCATTGGTGTGCCATAGGTGTCACAGGTTTTCATTCCAAATTTGTTTAACAATTCAAGGGCATATTTGGGCTGACTCAGGAAAATACCACGGGGTGATTGATGAACTTGCGGTCAGAAAGAACGTGAGTTCACCCATCATGGACATTTCAAAAATTTTCTTCATTAGTTTTGCAAAAGCGATTGAAAACTTTTTATGTGTAGACCCAAAATGATGTCATCCACGTAAATTTGAACAATTAAGATATGTGCCCCGTGATATTGTATAAAAAAGTTGGGTCAACCGAACCTTTGGTGAAATTATTAGCAATGAGGAAAGATGATAGCTTATCGTACCATGCCCGAGGAGCTTGTTTGAGACCATCTGAGCTTTGTTCGGTTTGTAGGCGTGATTCGGAAACTTAGGATCAACGAATCCATCTGGTTGGCTGACATAAACCGTTTCTTTAAGTTGTCCATTGAGAAGCGCAGTTTTGACATCCATCTGATAGACCGTCATATTCATATGAGCTGCGAACGCTAGAAATATCCGAACGACCTCAAGACGAGCAACGGAGCAAAAGATTCTTCAAAGTCAATACCCTCTTCCGACGATAACCCTTAGCCACCGACGTGACTTATTTCCGATAACATTTCCTTCACATCCAATTTGTTTTTCCATATCCATTTGAGACCAATGGCGTAGACTCTGTTGGTCTTTCAACCAGTTCCCATACTTCAAGACGTTTGAATTGGTTGAGTTCTTCTTGCATGGATTCAATCGTCTTTTGTCATTGCGTCTTTGATGTTTTAGGTTGATTGGCGACGGTGAGTGCATAAATGCAATGTTCACCGTCTGTTTGAAGGCGTTGTCTCAAAACGGACTGGTTGATTCGGGTTGCCAATAATGTTTTTCAGAGGATGGTCTTTCGTCCATCTATGTGTGGAGGGTTGATGTTGGTATACATTGTGCAGATTTTGAGGATTCAAATGGCTTGTTGAAGATTCCGCGACATCTGGTGCGGCGATCTCATTAGCAAAGCGGGTTAAGAACGCATTTGGATCAAAATCTGCAGGTGGGGTACTTCATTCAGAACATCATCAGCCGATTCATCATTGTTGGAAGCGGTGTGTTCAACTGTTGTGTTGGAGTCAACTGGTGGTGCTTCTTCAACAGTAGTTGTTGTAGCAGGTGTATCGGGTATAAGAGTATTATCAGGTTGAGCAGCGGAAACGGCGGATACACCGAACGTTCATCAATATCGTCCTGAGCCGGAGCAAATAACCTTTCCATTTGTTGACGAGTAAGGGGGGCTTTGATCACCTGATGATGGGGTTTGGGGAAAGTTTAAGCGGTTGTGACCGGGTTCTAAGTTGTTATACTCAGAAGCCATTATGAATATAAAGCAGATATTGACGAAGTTTCTTAATCATTTCCCCAATGACAACTGTCTTTAGCAGATTTTAAACTTTGATGAAGTCTACATTTCCTCTAACTTTTGAAGGTTTCAGTATGCAGCGGAATTTGTAGATGAGCAGTAAGCCACACAAAGAAAATCGACTAATGCGGAAGATCCGTTCGAGGGTAACATGCTAGAAATCAACAAGATCTTCTCACGTATTTGGGTAACTTCACACAAGATCACCCGTGAAATTGAGACGATAATACCAAAGTGAGATGTTTGAGCCACATATCGTCTTATTTCTTCCCCCTAATTGAAGGAATTCAAGAAGGCATTGGGTTTTTGCAAAGAAGCATGTAGAAGAACAAGGAAGCAATGACCACCTACACACTCTCTCCCCTCGATGTTTTCAATGATTCAGAATCATACACCACGTATGTTGATCATGAATTGAAGACAGCGAAACCATGTATAAGGAGAAAGCGAAACCATGTATGTCCAATTGATCGAACAAGTGTGAAGTACCAAAAATATTTCGAGAGAGTCAACTGCGATAAAACTTCTCTGTTCATATTGTTGATCATCAACTATGACATTGTTGTAGGAAACACTTTGATCTTCTTTATAGAAGATTCGGTTGTTGTTGTAGATTCTGGTGTATCTGAAATTAGAGTATTATCGGTTATGCGAAACATTCGATACATATGAAGCCGACTTTTGGCGAATCTTTAACCGAGGAGCAAGCAATGTTTCCAATTCATGACGATTAAGTACAATGGTGGAACAGCTGATGAATCATTAAATTTTAGACGGTGAGAAACGGGTCCTACGCTGTATTGAAGTAGAAGCCATTGCTGTTGTACCTGCATGGAAAAATATAAGGGGGCAAGAAAGAAAAAACATGGATCCCCAAGTGTAACTGGGTTCCAGATGTTAGAAGCATAAAGATGTAGTGTCAATTATCTTCTTGACACCTGAACATGCTAATTTGATGATTTCCTTTCCTGCCTTAGGGATGGATGTAGAGGGTTTTACACTTGTTATGGTGCAACTACTTAATATCTTGCCTGTAGGAATCCACCTAAGACCAACAGTGTTGAAAACTATACCCGTTGGTATCCATCTAAGGTTAGATCTAAGGGATGTTGAAACTTCTTTTGGGAAGAATTTGCGTCCTATATTGATCCACCTATTAGGTTTCTGAAATTTTACGTTTAGATCAACGGGTTTATTTCTAACTGTTTGAGTTAACTTAGGTTTTGGTTTGCTACTACAAGCTGTGTTCAGTAATACACTCGAAGGTGATACACTAGGTTGTGAACCTAAGATTCCATCCTTTTGGAGTAGTGCCATTTTTCTAGCCTTTTCTAGGTCATAGTTCTTGTATGCGTCATTTGAATCATATGAATTTTTACGTTTAATGCTCGATTTAGACACAGTGTTCGAACAAATCCTAGATTGGCGAGCGGCCACTTGTGCAGGTATAACAGAAACAGGTTTAACAGAAACATGTTTAATAGAAACAGAAACATTATTGTTGGGCCCGGAATGTGGAGTGACTGGTTTTGACAAATGATTATTCTCAACAACTTGGGAGGCAGACCGTGTTTTTGAAGATTTAGAACGTTCAGATTTAAATGCAGTTGGTTGTCTAACTACTGATTGATTTCTGATTGGTTGAAGAGACAATTTCCCCAAGATTGTTGGTTTTGTAAACTTAGTATCCACACTCTTGCCAGTTAATCTTCTCAGTTTGTTTTGTAAAGCAACATGTGCAAGCCCCTTTGCTTGAATTTGAGCCTTTAAATGCTCATTTTCTTTTACTAATAAATCCACACAATTACTTTGTTCATTTGAATACTGACCATTGTGTTCTGAGGAAAAAGATTTGTTTTGTAATTTAAGTTCAAGAGAAAAATATGTATGAAACTTGGCAATGGTCTTTTTGAGAAGAATGATTTCAGATTCAAGAGTTTGATTTGACGTTTCAGTTGAATTGTTAACAAGTAAGGGCTCAGACATGAGATAGTTGTCTGGACATTGTGCAACACACTGGTCAACCTCTCCTTCATTACTAAATTCAGGTTGCTCAGTATGTTGTGTCGCATTTGCATTCAGAATATGATCAACGATAGATGTACCTCGACCATCTGTTACGTGTCAGTGTCATAGGTGGGTAAGATATCTTCCTCAACCATTTGTTCTTCGTCCGCAGTTAGGCTCGGTGTGGAGTTAAGTATGATATCTTCTCCTGATCTGCTGCTGTCATCCTGCTTTTCCAATGCTACAACCTCATTGTCCGCATTACCGAAGGCGTTGCAGTAATCACAACATTCTCAACGTCCATATGAGCATGCCTTTCATGTACATCAACTCTTTCACCTTGCACGACTGCGGGATATCGTGAATTTGATGATGTCGGCGCTTCAATGCGAGCAGAGCCATGTATCCTTCTTCCAATGCCACAAATGGATCTTTATGATCAGAATCCATTTCACTCCCCTGCAGAAGAATCAAAGAGAAGAAGGTGCAAAGTCGATATAGCACACAGAAGGTCGATATAGTGAATCTCAGTTTCCCTCCAAAAATAATTTTGAAAAATTTTGACTCTCAAAAAATTTGAAATTCACTATAAAATTCAATTCTAAGGTTGTAAGAAAAATTTGAGATATGACAATTTTGACGCCAAATTTTACCCGAAAATTTTGAATTTGGGCCCAAAAATTTGAATTTTTGACCAAAATTTTCACGGTTAAACCAAAATTTGAATCTCGCGTAAAAATTGAACGTTTAATCTCCTTGAAAAATTAATTTTTACTCAAATTTTCCCGCTGTTGGTGGATCTTTGTAGTCGAATGAAACGTTGTTGATGTCCTTAGGCGTAGAAATCACAATAACCAAGTAGCACTTAAGCGTAAAAACACCAAAGTTACGCGTAACAATGAGAGTTACGCGTAGTTTTAGCTTACGCGTAAGCAGGAAAAAAGACTAAAGTTATGCGTAAACAGTAAGTTATGCGTAGAAAACTTAGGCGTAGGATTATCTTATGCGTAAGACTGGGCTTAGGCGTAGGATGAATCTTATGCGTAGGATTTTCTACGCCTAAGCTATGCTTATCGTAAGTTTAGGGTTTTATCCCAAATGATCTTTTACACTATCACGGTGCAAAAGATATCCAAAGTCGACGTATTTTCAGGCTTATCCAAGCAAGATAACACGGAGTAAACCGAAACTGGCGAAGATCAAACCAAGGATAAAGTTACGCGTAGAATTAGGGTTTTGATACGCGTAGTTTTTACTCGTAAAATGACTTTTTCCCAAAGATGTTTCTAAACCAGATTTTTTGTGATGAAATAGCTTCAATATCACCAAAATAACTCAAAAGTGTGAAACTTGATGATCCAAAGCTTCTAAAAGCATTACGCGTAGGAAAACACCCTCGTACAAAAACTAGCTTAAAAACGATTCTACACACATAAAGTTTCAAACTTTTTGCCAAAAACTTAAACTTTAACACCCAATAACCTTTAAAGTACAAGAATCTTGGATTGAAAAGTGTAAAAAATGAGTTTTTAAGCGTGAGAAAGGTTAAAAAAACGTGAACCTTACGAGTAGACAAAAAACAAACCGTTTCACCCAACTAGATGGCGATTGATACCACTGTTAGGTCACAAGGTTTACCACAAAAGCTTATATGAAAGATAGAGAAGAGATAGAGAGGCGGATGAACAATCTACACTCACACACACACGTATAAATGAAGAAGGGTTAGGCGTAGAGTGAGTGAAAGAGTAAATTGAACAACCAACCCTCAAGTGAGGGTTTACATAAGGTATTTATAGGAGGGAAGCTAGGGCAACACTCCTAGTTCCATTCCTTTCTCCTATGGGCTTGGGCCTAAGCTCATGGGCCTTCTACATAAGCTTAAGGCTAATAACAAACATAAAGGCCATAATAAGCTAACTATTACATATGAGTAACTAACACTTGAATAAGGTTTAGGAGTGATTCCAACAGTTATATACATTTTGATTGACAAAAATGTTTGATTTTGGTACAAACTTTTTATATTAATGTTTAGTTTATGATATATCTTTTAATGTTATATACATTTTGATTGACAAAAATGTTTGATTTAGAGGTTTTTGGTATTATTTGTTATTTATGAGGGTCAAAGTATATAATGTGTTTTAGTTGAGGGGTTTTATGGAATTTGTTGATAAATTTCTGCATGTTGATTGACATAAAGACGGCTTTCACAGTCACTTTAATTAAGTCTACTCCTAAACTCTGCAATATTCATTGCTACTATCAGTAATACTCATTGCTACTATCTTGATAAATCAAAAAAAAATTGACTAATTGCACAATTGAATCATAGGTCATCTTTAATCAGGTATTTTTTGTCTTTGCTTTTGTTCCTGTCATTCATAGTTGATCTGTTAGTTTTCATTTTGAATGCAGTTATTAATGTTATTTAGTAAATGTGATTATGGTTTTGTTCATATTTAGGGGTTTAATACTTGATTGATAATCAAATACTACATTATATATGAAATTTTTTTTTGCCATGTTTTTGACCAAATATTGTTTTCATAATAATAATAATAGATCTAAGTGAAATTTCATTTTGCAAACTTGTTGGTTTCATGGTTTTATTGAAAGTTTGTTTTTTTTACAGGAAAATGACAACATAATTCTTGGTTGATTATAATCATGGGCAACATTTGGGTACTTTGGTATGTATTTTATTTCTGTTAATCGGTATATATGTGTGTTTGATATTTGATTTTTATTTATTGTTTCTATTTGTCTTTGCAGATGCTTCCTGAGTACTTTCACGTAGACTATTATAATGATAAAGATTACGTATATCTGATTAACAACAACAGGATGAAAAGAAAAGTTTATTTGAATCGTGTAAGTGGTAGCTACCGAATGGTATTTTTCTGGGATTCATGGAATAATTTCATAGCCTTGAGTGGTTATTGGAATATAAGAATGATACATTTCATTAAGGAGGGTGTCGACACATTCTATGTTACGGCTTATGAGGAAGATGGAACATGAATTGGTGGTTATGGTATTATTCACACACGCACGAAAGTTAGTTAAATGTGTCGGTGAAGTTGGAAATGATATTATTCTATCTCCGTAATACCTCTGTTTTATAGTTTTCATTTTTTTTTTTTTTTTTTTAATTCTAGTGATACTTTACAATTTCATATATATACTTATATATATATATTTTATTCAAGTGGTTTCCGCTAGAGTTTCTGCAAGATTTTGATAGGAACGAGTTTGTGATTCGTTTTTCTGACATTGAAATCCTCGTTGAGTCAAGGCAAGGTATTATTCCTGGAACAGTTGATACCATTGGATTTCAATTCAATGTGCATTGGAATACGAGGCAGCGTCATGCGAATTTGAAGCAAACTTTGAATTTCTTAAATGAGGTTTGATGATGATGTATTCCAACTTATTCATGAAGCAAACTTCCCCACTCGGCTTGCCTTTTTGCAAGGGCATGATGAAAATGAAACAGGTGATAAATTATAATGGGTATTCCAATGAAATAAGTATGTGTTTTGAAATCGACCGTTCAAATAGTGATGTGTTATTCATGAATTTGACTTGTGTTTTTGTTTTAAGATGAGAGGTTGCTTCATGGTTGTAATTGGATAGACCATCTTTGGACATTTAAGCTGAAGAATCCATTTTACCACGACTTTATTCGTTTGTTCTTGATTATGGTAGATTGGTAAGGATATTTTCTTTATTGAAATTCGAAATCATGTATGTTTGACATATATTTATTATAAGTTTGAAAATATCTTCTTTGTATATTTTGAAAAACATGTTGCTCATTATTGCAGACTATACCGGCTCGTTTTGTGGATGCTAATCAACTTCAAGGTTTTCAACATGCAATTTTAAGAAGGATGGATCTGAAGAGCGTGTAGTTTTGAAATTTGAATTTCATCCAGAAAGTCCATGGAGATTCTTGCTGGAGAATCTAACTTTCCAATCAACAAAATGATTCGGTTTCAGCTTGTTGGAACAACACTTGATCCTGACTTTGAAGTCGAGCTATTCAATGGTCCTATTCCGTTGGTTCCTATATTTGATGTTTGCTGAGGTGATGTTAAGTTCGTTCTTGATATTGTGATGTGTTTAAGAATATGATTTGTTTGGTATATGTGATAGTTGTGTAGTGAATTAGAACTTGGTAGTTCATAGTTTGTTGTGGTTGATGCTGTTTCTTTTGGCATGTTTATGATGGATATTAGTACTAATGTTATGCGTTGGGTAATAGCGTAGGAATTAACGTATGTATTTCGTAACTCTTGTTTTTACTATGTAAAATGTGGTTGTGGTTATGCATTAGGTTTCATGGTATGTGAAATGTTACTATGTTTTATGTGTAGATATGTTGTTTATATATTTTCTGTCGTCGTGATTTGTAACTTCTTAAATCATTAATTTAGAAGCCATCAAATTAGTTGTTCCCGTTTGTTCAATTCATAGAAAAATAATTCATTCGGAGGATGTTCGATGGGTTTTACTCACTTTGTTGAGACTCATGTAGTCTCAACAAACACAATTAAAATGGCAATACCTATCTCTCCCATGTTGCCTAGAACAACGGTTCCAAAATGACTTGCAAACAGAACTTTCAAACTAAAAAACAATATTCAGCATAAATAAATAATCCAAACAAAAGCAATTTTAAAAATATACAAAACATTGTATTTAGATTCCAACTAAAAACTATCCACCAAAGTGTTTAGTATAATTTTGTTTGTGAGTTGTTTTGACAATCCAAATCTTTTATTCCAGTTTCTAATTGTTCATCCGCATCACGTGCTATTTTCTTCACACTTCTTGATAGATACTCACTTGTTGTAGCTTTATCAGTTGTTGTTGTAGTTTGAGATTCCTAAAAAGATGTTTCATATGGCAAAATTTGTGTACGTGAGATACATATAAAGAACAATACATAATTCAAAATTAACATTAAACTGATGATATATCCATTACATTACTCTTCTATTTAATAGAATCTATTAAAGTAATTTAATAAACGTATATGCAAAACACAAATAAATATACATAATTCTTTAAATTAAAACAACTACAATACAGATTGTTGTTTTCTATTATATCTGATTCAATCGTTGGTGTATCCATTATAGTGTTCTTTTGACGTGAAGCGGTTACTGTTAAAAACAAATTTTACAAACATATACACCTGAATAATAATACACGTTTAATGAACCCACTTTAATATGAAAAAGAATCATAGATACAAAATACGATAAAGAAAAATAATCAATAACTTATAAACACAATATAGATCATATAATCAAAAACATACCTTCTGAATATCATAAACTTTTACAATGATTGTTTACTAATAAAATAAAATCAATACATTTAAACAATATACAATAACTTATAAAAACAATCATATATAAATTAATCATCAACAACATACCTTATGAATATCGTGTACAAAATAAACAATATGGATCATATATATATAATTAAAAAAATAACTTCTGAATCTCCAAAACATCTTAGTGGCTGCATAACAAACAATATAAACAATATGGATCATATATATATAATAATAATCAAAAACATAACGAATCTCCTAAACTTTTACCATGATTATTTACTAATGGAATAGAATCAATACAAATAAACATTATACAATAACTTACAAAAACAATCATATATAAATTAATCAATAAACAATATGGATCATATATAAATATAAATATATATATATATATATATATATATATATATATATATATATATATATATATATATATATATATATATATAAAATAATCGGAACATACCTTCTAAATCTCCTAAACGTCTTTGTGGTGCAACATACCTTCGAATATATAAATTAATCAATAAACAATATGGATCATATATATATATATATATATATATATATATAATAATAATAATAATAATAATAATAATAATAATAATAATAATAATCAGAAACACACCTTCTAAATCTCCTAAACGTCTTTGTGGCTGCAACATACCTTCTGAATCTCGTGCACAACTTTTGCTCTTGTTTCACTGATAATAGAAAAACAGTAAATATAAAAAACGCCAAACAGTAATACAAAACATCACAATAATACAAAAATAATATAAACAATATGAATCATATATATATATATATAATAATCAAAAACATAACTTTTGAAACTCCTAAACGTCTTTGTGGATGCATATATACCTTAAAGATTAGGATAAAATTTTATAGAATCATACATATAATCAAATTGTTAACACGCCCTAAATATAGGCCTATAATATATCACGATATATATTTTCCTAATATATCCTCATATAATTAAGGAGATAAATATGATCAAAAAAGAAAGAAACATTTATACCATTACAAAAACAGTCGTGTATATAGATTATGATTTGGAGTATGTAACCAAAAGATTCATTAGCCTAATTGGTTTGGTTACTTGAGGCGTTTAAACAATATCAAACCAATGCGGTTCGAACTTCACACAGTGTATATTTTTGGATTATAATCTAACATGCATACCAGTTAAAAACACTGCCTACGTGGAATGCATACGTGGCAATTACATGGCATTTCGGGTGAATTATGACATCATGAGCATCCTGTTATATATATGTTATATATATATATATATATATATATATATATATATATATATATATATATATATATATATATATATATATATATATATATATATATATATTGTGTGTGTGTGTATGTGTGTGTGTGTGTGTGTGTGCTTTGGTTGCATTGAGAAGAATTTAGGATTGAAAAGAATGAGAAGGAATCTTGACCATTAAAATCCTTTAATTGTAAATAATTATATAAACAATTTCTTAGGACTAAAAGGGTAAAAATATAATTGAATCATTCTAAATTAAATTAATGACTAGGTTGTAACAGTTTTGACTTTCCATAATTCAAATTTGAAATCACATGCATTATTGGATTGATATGTTTTTTTCCCTCAAGCTATTTGCTTCCATGTTTGTTTAACTGAATCATACCTATAGCGAATCAATCATTATTTTTACCAAATCCATATTCAACGAATTGGAATACAAACACGGATTAATTTCATATATGACCTTACTTTTATTATTAATTTCATATATACCCAAAGTGCAAGTATTATATGCATAATGTACAATATTTTTAATGCATGTTTGGGTATATATGAATTTTTCAATTTGTTGTTCCCTATTCACTATCGTAAAAACAATTAAGTATTAAAAACAGATAATAGTGAATCAATAGTGAGAGGAAGTAAGATGTAAGCAAAACACACTGTGATAAATTTTCAACATAATATTCTTTATTAAAATCAATCAAAGAATACATTACCCAAGTACTTCCGGAATAGTACTTGGGATTGAAATGACAAAGGGTTGGTACTCCTCACTAAGCTCAGGCTATATCTGAGCACAACTACTATGGAACCACTAGCTATCTCGGGGACCGAGTTGTTTTGGAGGAGTGAAAGATGGCTTGTGTGTGTGTGTGTTTTACAATTCACAAGCTTGATCTTTTACTCCATCTCTTATGCTATTTATACATGTATGAGTTTTAACTCTATCATAAGAAACAAATGACATTTTACTTGAAGACAAAATATCTGATGTATTTTGTCTCACGCATTTACAAAGACTTATATCAAGTAAGAGACAAGGACTTTCCATAAGTCGGTGATGACGAGGCACGATAGTTTGCCATTACGGGAAAGTTGACTTTGGTTGATTTGTCACGGACTTGTCTTACTCGATTCGAACTTATCCCGCCTTGTCAGCTCATTCTTGGTCTTCATTGTCTTGATCTTCTACTTTAGTTTGTCTTCAGTGTAAGTAGTTGGTGAGGAGTTTAGGGATTCAATGAGTTATTGTCATCACTCACCGAATCCACCATCTTCTTCTTGACTCAGTCTTCACCCCTTAAGTTCCCTTCTTGAGTGGAGAGACTTCTTCTTTGCCTCTTACCGAGTATCCTGAAGATGGCTCAGTGAGAGACTATGCACTCAATGACCTGTTAGTGTTTAATGGTCTAAACACTTAGGGTATTTTCTATTCAAATCCTAGATTTAAGGGGTTTGGGTATTTACTGAACCCAACAGTCTCCCCCTATTTGGATATACAAATAGCCTAAGTGTTTGATAAGTGTAAGTGAGCAATTGGCTTCTTCTTACACTGAATGTACTAATGAACATA
Organism: Chrysanthemum makinoi; assembly: GCA_910596185.1. Classification (NCBI taxonomy): domain Eukaryota; kingdom Viridiplantae; phylum Streptophyta; class Magnoliopsida; order Asterales; family Asteraceae; genus Chrysanthemum; species Chrysanthemum makinoi. The sequence continues at coordinate 281,590,675 of OU343224.1, forward strand.
ATAAGGAAACGAATATTTTAACAAAACATACATCGTTTATTGATCAATTACATGTTTCCTTTCACTAGTACAAAAGATAAAAGATAATGATGTCATTTAAGAGGAATCCCCGGTGCTTCAAGCTTGACTTTTTTTGTGATGAGTGTTTCTTTGTCGGGTGGTGCTCATTTATCTTGGCGTTTAAGTCGACACGAACACGGCGTTTGGAGAGTGAATTTGAGAGGCCACGGTATGTAGCTCGCATTGTAGCCACACTGCCCGATCAATGTCACTCCACCTTTGAAACGCTGGGTTTCCATAGACATCAATGAAGAACAGTCCTCTTCGAGCTTTTCAATCACAAAACGGTTGACAAACTTCACTCTCAGGTAGCTCCCTATTACATTCCAATCTAGGCACTTTGATCTCGGGATGGAACTCAACCCTCTTCGTTTACCACTGTGATGATTGAGGTTGAGATCCTTGAGGTCTTGTTAAGGCATCTTGAATTCCATATTCTGGTGCTTCCCTCGATCTTTCATACCTTTTGCTGAGCATTTTCATCAGCTCCTTAACCACCGTATTTTGCTTCTTCTCAATGATAGGACCAAGCTCATCGAGTTCAGTGATCCCAAAGTCAGTGAATTTCAGAGGATCATGAACCTCAAAGTGTCTTTTATCATCCCCTCTATAGACATTCATTGCCAGTGGTTTGGACTTGGGGATGATTCTGACATCAGTGATTTTCTCAGGTAGCTTTCTGCTTGTCATTGACCAGTTGTAATGGTCAATTCTTTCTTGCCTGATGGATGCAGCTCTCTTGTTCTTTTCTTCCAATCTCTTTTTCATTTTAGCCATTTTAGCGGCTGAGCATCCTTGAACTACGTCTGCTGACCCTTTTCAAGCTTCTTAGGATCAATTCCTATGTTCTCGGCTTCCTCGGCAACAACTTGTACGGTGCTTCTTTGCTCTTTCTTTCTTCCTCGGCTAGTTTCCTCCTCCTTTCTTCCTTAGCCGGATAGGCACTTAGTTGTGGAGTGAGCAGGTACTCAGTGTTGCCGATCATATAGGGGATCTTCTCAGGCTCAAGTGTTTGCATTATTGCCTTTCCTTTGTCCTGGCCTGAGGAAGATGATGCTACCAATGGTGGTGTTGTTGTCATGATAGGTGCAACCGTCAGTGTTGTTGTTTTTGTTGGTGGGAATGATGAGATGGGTGTTGCTGGTAGGAGTGATGAAATAGGTGTTGCAAACAACGGTTGAGCGAGCTCCCCTCAGTGTGATAGGAAGTCTCTTCGTGGTCGTCTTATCCTCAAGCTGTTGCCGCAACATTTGTAAGGGCAAGAGTTGCCTCGGCCTTCGGGGAGTTGATGTTGCTTGACCTTTGAAGGCTTGATAGATCTCAGTGACCATAGCCTTGATGTCCGTTGTATCTTTTGAAGATCGGTAACCTTTTCGCCGAGTAGCACGAGAGAGAGTTCCAAGGCAGTCATCCTTGGCCTAACATTCCAAGCCATTGAAGATGATGCCTTGGCCAAAGTGGTCACCTAAGTATCCAACGAACCGGTGTTGCTGAAAGACCGACGGAAGACCGAAGACCTGAACATTGGCGACTTTAGCATGTTGATTAGTTCAGTGAGGTCTGAGGAATTCTTCAAGTAAGCCTCAGTAGCCTCCAGCACTTTAGAGTTGAGTTCTGGGTCTTCTTTGACAGCATCCCTGATTTCATCTATTGTAACACCACAAGTTTGAAGATGCTTGAGAAATCTAACCAGGTTTTCATCCAATCTATGTAGATGTTGGTACATGAGATCCCTGTGTTCATCAGTGTTGGCATTGAAGGTGAGCACATCAGACTTTAGATTAGCATAGTTGGCAGTAGCTTCAGTGTGTTGATCCCATAGTGTTTTGGTTAACCCCAGAATATAGCTTCCTTGAAGCTTTAGTAATCCACATGACTAGTTTCCTCTCTGTCAGTGGAAGAGTATTGTCAAACTTCGAATTCTTCAGACAGGAAGATGCGAGAAGAGTCGTGAGTCATTATCTTCAGGGTTGGAAGGTGACTCTTTAGGCTCTTGTGGATCGGTGATGCTTTTGTTCGGTTTGAACATCAGCGTCCACTTCTTCTCTCTGCTAATAGAATTTCATCTTCACTTTCGTGCTCTTCATCGAGAAAAGTATTTCATTTACCTCAGCAACCGTCAGTAAGCCAGTGGTGGTGATGGGTTCCATATCATCGGGTGGTATTAATCCCTCTGAGTCTTTGTCCCCCGTTTCTCCTTCAAGCATTGATGGGTTTTTCCCAGTGCTATCCCTAGAAGCAGTGGCAGTGAGATCCCTATCAACGGGTTGTTCAGTTCCCTCACGAGTCTTTGGGATCATTAAGTTGGCCCCTCGGACAAAAGCTGTGATTTGCGAATGTCATCCTTGGGGTGGAAGGCTTCCTACCAAGTTGTATGTTTCCCTTTGGATCTTGGGGAGTAGTAGTTGGGACCAAGGGCACCGGCGTGATGTATCGGTGTCCTTCGTTGTCACCGGGTGGATGTTGTTTGGTCACCGTGGGTGGCGATCGATCTGGGGCTTCTTTTGCCTTTTAGGTCGTGCTCTAGAAGCCTCGGGGCCCGAGACTTGGGTTTGGTCTTAGTCCCAGTCGATACTTCCCTTTTCTCTTTTAGGAGCGAGGTTTGGAGACATGAGTCCCTTTGGTTGTTTCACGGCAACCATATGGGCAGTCAATTCAATAGCCGTGACTTGGGATGGGTCCTTTTGAAAATTTTATTGACTCGGGACACCGGTAAAGTAGTGTATTTAAATTCACGAGGGTAATTGCAACCCGGTAACACTTGTAAAGCACATGAGACAAACCTAGGTGTACGAAATGTATTTAAGCCTAGTTTTGCTCGATAGCTTGGTCTGAGATCACTGTAAATGATCTCCCCTATGTCGATAGTGACCCCATTCATCAAGAAGTATGCCACCATCAACTAAATAGAATTAACTTTTTCAGTGGATGAGCGGTTCCCGCCAAGAACCTGAATAAAAAATGTGAACAGGATCTTCCGCCGCGGAAATGAGTTCTTGGTGACCGGGGTTACGTCCAAAAATTTTGGATCCAAAACAATTTGTTTTAACCCATCCTTAACTATGGAGGGTTCAGGATGGGCAACATAGACTCCATTATTATAGTCTAACCCTGTTGCAGTACAAAATGTTTTATAATCGGGGTTATTTGTTAACCATTGAAAATGAATTTAATGAGATACTCCCGAGTGGTCGTAGGTCGAGTCTCATTAGTTGAGGGTGTGGGTCATAGGCCCGCTGTAGCCCAAAACTCCTCGAGGAGGTTTTGGTGCAGGATTGTTGGTGAGTAAAGGCCTTTTCTTTGGGCGTTGAATAAAAACTTCATTATGTCCTTATAGCTGGGACATTTGGGGGTATTCAAAATTTCCTATAGCGTTGTTTGTTTTAAATTCAACATTACTTGAGATCCCTATCCTTGTGGTGCATCTGAAGAGATTGTGTTCTAGCCATTTCTATTAAAAAGTTTTAGGGTTTTGAAAAAAATATCTTGACAAGAACAATCAAAGAGTTTGAATCTCTTAAGTTAATAGTGAAAAATCTTTTGTAAATGTTTACAGAGAAGATTTTAGTGAAAACTTGTTTTGAGGATTGAAGAACACAAGATTTCTTGTTTTTGAGAAGAGATTTTGTGAGTTTGTTTTTCAGAAATTCTTTGTGTATGTTTATTAATGTTTTGAGAAGGGTATTTATAGAGTGGTGAAAAGGGTAAATTTTGTATAAATGAGAATTAGAAGTAAAGTCATTTTGAAAACGTTTTGAATCTAATCATTTAATGCCACCACTCCACACCGCAGATAAAATCCGGTTTTCAAGGGAACGATTGCGTGCACAATAAAAGTGCATTCTGCAGTAATAAAATATCATTAGGATATTTCATGTGAGAGGAGGCATTTAATGCCAAGTGGGGTGAGGTAAGGTGTTGAGAGACCCTTGACTTGTATGCCGATAGAAGCGAGACATATATTCCTATATTAAATTGGCATGGTTACCAACCTAGGACATTTAAGTAACTGATATTTGGTGCATTTAGTTACTCATTCAATGCTCAATGTCTAAAGTCAGGGTCCCTAAATGAGTCTTACTCATTCGATGAGAGGTTGTTTTGGGGTCTTGTTCGGGGAGGATGAACCATTTCGAGAAAACTTCTTGAGATTGGGAATGGTTTTCAGGCTCTTGACTTTCAATGTCTAGCATTCCCAATTCAACTTTCAGTCTCCTAAAGGTAGGTTCATCTAAGGGTTTGGTGAAGATATCAGCAAGTTGATATTGATAGGGATGAAATGAAGCTCTATGTCTCCTTTCATTATGTGGTCCCCGATGAAGTGATATCGATATCAATGTGTTTGGTTCTTTGGTGAAGGACAGGGTTGTTGGAGATTGCAATGGCACTGGTGTTATCACAAAAGATGGGCACCATTTTGTAATGGATGTCATAGCCAGCGAGTTGACTTTTCATCCATAAGACATTGGCACAAACACTGCGGCAGCCGTGCTTAGCTTCGGTGAAGACACGACCAGCGATTGTTGCTTTTAGCACTCCAACAAACCGGTTTTCCTCCAAGAAATTGACAAGACCACGAGGTACTTTTTACGTCCATGTTGCGGAGCATAATCGAGTCGAATATCCTTTGAGATCAAATCACGAGCACTTTGGATAGTAGAGGCCAAGGCTTGGAGTTCCCTTGTAGGTATCGAGTATTCTTTGGTGCAGATGAGATGGGATTCTTTGGGATTGGTGATATCTTGCTATTAGACGGTGAGAATTGTATGTCCAGTGCGGAAGTAGTTAGATACATCAGTGAGCCAACAATTCCTCTGAAATGGGTTTGATTGACTGATTTGCCAGTGAGATCAGGTCCAAGGTTGTTAGGAGAGACCATTGGTGTCTTTTCTTGAGGCACGATCGGATATCTTATATTTCTTCAAGAGATTTCTGGTGTACTTCTCTTGACTAATGGAGATTCCTTTATCAGTTTGCATGATTTGTAGTCCAAGAAAGTATGTGAGTTCACCCATCATGCTCATTTCAAATTTCTTTGTCATCGGTTTTTCAAACTGTTTGCAAAGAGTGTATTTTGTTGAGCCAAAGACGATGTCATCAACATATACTTGGACTAGTATCACATCTTGTTTTGTCCTGTAGATAAACAATGTGTTGTCTATCTTTCCTCTAACAAACTTGTTTTGAATCAGGAAGGCTGAGAGAGTTTCATACCATGCCATGGGAGCTTGTTTTAGTCCATAAAGGGCTTTATCAAGCTCTGCGGTCATAGTCGAGGAATTCACTACTCAAAGCCGAGGAGGTTGCTGAACATACACATCTTCCTTGAGTTCACCATTCAGGAATCCACTTTTTACATACATTTGGTAAACTTTGAAGTTCATGTAGGTAGCATATGCAAGGAAGATCCTGATGGCTTCCATTCTTGCAACAGGAGCAAATGTCTCATCATAGTCAATGCCTTCTTGTTGACTGTAAGCTTTGGCTACAAGTCTGGCTTTGTTCTTAATGACAATTTTGTTTTAGAAAACCCACTTCATTCCTATGACAATGACATCCTAAGGACATTTGATCAAGGTCATGACCTTGTTTCTATCAAATTGTTGAAGTTCTTCTTGCATGGCACGAACCCGGCTTGGGTGTTTTAGAGCCTCAGTGACACTTTTGGGTTCTATTTCGATAGGTAATCGCATATAAACATTCATTTGCTAAAGTGCAGATTAGTTTAGCCATGCTTCTTGTAAGCATTCCTCGGTGGGTTCACCAATGATGTTTACAAGCTCAATGTCCTGAGATTTTGTCCACTTACTTTGTGGTCTAGGATCTGAGCTTGAAGAGGTCATTGGAGACTTCGGAGTGAGTTCAGTGTGAGGAGCCACTAACTCATTTGGATCATCTGTTGAGATGTCTTGTTCAGGTTGAGGTTCTTGAATAACGGGTTCTGAACATTTGGTTCATGTTACCTATTCCAGTGAGGTGATTGATTATCAATGAATTCACCGATAGTTGTTTGGGAAGGTTGTGAGGTAAGACATAATATGAGATGTCGCATCGGCTTGGTATGAGGAATTGATTTATCATACTCATCGGGAGGATATCTTGATGAGTTATCAATTCCTATTTCTTCCACTGAGGTGTTGGTGAACTGATGCTTTGAACTCTCATCAAAGGTGACATGAAAGGTTTCCTCAACTTGTTGTCTCCTTGTGTTAAATACCCTGAAGGCTTTGGAGATCAGTGAGTAACCTAGAATGTATCCATCATCGGCTTTAGCATCAAACTTGCCTAGATGATCCTTGTGGTTATGAATAAACACATCCAAACACATGAAAATAATGCGATATCGGAAGTCTACCTTTGAATATCTCATATGGGGTTTTGTTATGTCTTTTGACAATGATTGACTGTTTTTGGTGGAGCAATTTTGTTTTGTCTTCGTCTAGAAATGTTTAGAAAGGGGTGAGCCATTTAACATAGTTCTAGCGACCTCAATGAGAGTTTTGTTTTTCCTTTCGGCTACCCCATTTTGTTGAGGGGGTGTAAGGAGATGAAAATTTTGGAAGATTCCCTTTTCATCACGAAATTCTCAAGCTCTTCATTTACGAACTTAGTACCATTGTCGGTTTTGATTTGTTTAACAATAATGTCATTACGGTTTTCAATGTTCACGATGAATGACATTATAGTATCAACTGAATCTTTTTTGGAAAGAAAGTATACCCAAGTGTATCTTGAGAACTCATCAACAAGGACAAGTGTATACTTCTCATTTGGATTGATCTAGGGGACTGGTGGTCCAAAGAGATCCATGTGCAGGAGGTGAAGGCAGTTTTTGATTGAGAAATTTTGTTTTGTTTTGAAAGATGCTCTTTGGTGTTTGCCTTTTTCACATGCTAAGCATCGTTTATCTTTTGGAAAAACCAGTGATAGTAAGCCAAGGACCTTGTTTTGTTTTGCCAAGTTGTTGATATTTTTGAAATTTAAGTGTGAGAGTCTCTTGTGCCACAACCAGTTGATAGTTTCAGTGGCTTTGGCAAAGAGACAAGTTCCATTTTGAGAGAGTGTTGACATGTCTAAGACATAAACATCATCTCTTCTAGGAGCTATCAAAACAACTTCTTTGTTGGCATTGAAAATGGTGTCTTGTTTGTCATTAAATTGCACAATGTACTTTGCATCACGAGTTGTTGACAGCGATGAGATTGTATTTGAGACCATTGACATAAGCTATTCTAGAAAACTATTCCATTGCGTATCTTGAACCATAACCTCATTGGGACATGATGAGTTATCACCAAATACTACCTTGGGTCATGGTTCCTTTACATACTTGTGCAGATACTCCTTAACGCCACCATGCTTCTTGAGCATCCACTATCTAGATGCCAAATAGGCTCCCTGGCGTGTCTCTGCACAAATAGTAAATTAAATTAGTTTCTCTTGGCGACCACATACTAGTGGGCTTGGTCCTAAAGGTCTGTTTGAATTTGGCAATAGACTCATGGTCAGTGGTTGAGTGCATTATGCTACCACAGGTTTTGCATTTGGAGACTGAGGATGACTCAGTGATTTTGGGTTGCTAGGAACTTCTCCTTGCTTGGATGACACTGTCATCGGGATGTCTCATGAGCTTGATTTCCGCATAAATATCACAAAGTGTTCATGAGACAATCATCGGGATGATGATCATTAAAGTCACAATGGGCAAAGGAGGAAAGGGTTTTGCTCTAAACTTTTGAGCGATTTGGAGGTTGAAGCATACCGATGACCAACTTTGGTATAGTTTGCTTTCTTGAGGTGAACTTACATATTGTAAGTGATCGAAGTTCATGATCATCTTTTGCATATCATACAAAAAGGATTCTATAACATGTTGTCGTGGTATGACCGGTATAGTGGCATAGATCACACTTACCTTGGGTTTGGTAGTGGCTTTTGACTTTGAGGAACTAGAGAGGACTTTGTTTCTTTGATTGATTCGGGACTTTTTGATGGATTCCATCTTATCGTTAGCTTCCTCACAAGTTCGATCTGTCTTTGGAATTTGGTCACCAGTGGGGACAGAGAGGATGTGGAAGTCTCAGTGGGGTAGATTTTTGTTGAATTGGTTTTGATGGTCTTTTCGGATGGTTCTACCAAGTCCACCTTTCTTTTGGTGAGTGAGGGTTGAATTGTAATGGAGTAAGCGAGAGCTAGGAGCGGCACCACGAAGAGGTTCCAGGGTGGAAGTGGTGCTTGAGACTGCAGACTGAGATGTGTTCAAGTATACTGGGCACATCAAGGAGTCCAAGCATGCTCTTTAGAGCTTGACTTTCGAGTCTAGAATCCTTCCAAAATCGAAATTTGGAAGCTTACTCTCAGGATTAACTCGTTCAATCCAATCACGGGCTTGGAATAGTCAACACATTGGTAATCATGCCACCAGACATAAATGGTTTGGGAGACTGGTCTTTGTTGTGAGAGTCAGGGAGATGATCTTCACCTATGACTCTCTTTTTGCTACTAGGGGCTCCCACAGCATCAAAGACTCTTTTGAGAGGGCCATCAGCTAGCTTGTCCTCTTCTGAGAGGGACATCAGTGCACTGACATGCACCATTTCATCATCAGATGAGGCGGCTCTTCATCCCGAAGGTTTCAAAGAACAAGGCCTTTGTTTTACCTCAGCAGATTTAACACTGTTTGTTGTTTCGAGGGATGGCCTCAAGCAATGCAAGATTAGCTTTGACTTTCCTGTACTTAGCTTCAAAATCAACGGTTTTGTTTTGATCAGATTTGTTTTGAAAGTTTTGATGAGACTGATAGATTTTTGTTGAAATTTGCTAAATCCTGAGGACTGATTTGAACCTAATGGTTTATAAGAGGGTTCAACAATTATTTTTGAAAAACAGACTTTTGCAAAATGACCTCTTTTGTGACATTTAAAGCATTCAGTGTCCTCATTTGCTTTAGCATTTGAAAAACCTTTGTTTCTTTTTATAAACCTCCGAGAGTTAGCAAGGAGTGCCCTTTCCTGAAATTCAACGTTCAGGTCATTTAGATACTCCTCACTTGATCTCTCATCAGGCTCATCATCTGAATTTTTCTGGAAATCTTGAACCACATTGTTAGAATAAAAAGCAGTTGATATTGGTGTTGAAGTGGTGGTCAGGGACTTCTTGACTTCCTGAGACTTCTTTAAGTCATGGTATCGTCTGTTGATGAGGTTTTCCTCATAGACAAATTTCCCATAAATTTCAGGAAGTTCAAGGTTCTGAATGTGATTAGCATTCCTAAGTCCCTGAGAGAAATTCAGCCACTTCTCAGGAACACTATTGACAAAACCAACAATGATTTCATGTTTGAACAACTTAACACCATCATTTGACAGTTCATTTAGCAAAGTTTTGTATCGGGTGTAAGTTTGAGACAGAGTTTCTGAGTCCTTAGCCCTGAAGGTGTTATACTTAAGTTTCAGGTCCATTATCCTGTTTTTCTTGGTATCAGATGGGCCTTCATGACTATGGACTAGGTCATCCCAGGTTTGTTTAGTTGTACTACAACTTATAAGCTGACTCCATAATATCATCGGAAGACATGATATTATGATACTTTTGAGTCTTTGGTCCCTGGTTGACCACTCTTCTCTCATCCTCGAGTCCACGAGCCGGAGTTTAGGCAAACCTTCAACAGTCTTTGGGATAAATAGACCTTCATTTATACAATTGATATAATAAGGTTCCATCCCAATCAAATAGCAAAGCATACGCTTTTTCCATTTGTTGAATTTTCCAACTTCAAGTCTAGGGGCAACAGCTGAATAAGCTCCACCCTTTTTATCGACTAGTTGGGGTACATCAATTTCAGCCATTAGGATCCTAATTTAAAAACGTTTTAGAGCGGCTTAAGAAAGGTTTTATAATCACCCTCGCTCTGATACCATTTGTTGTTCCCTATTCACTATCGTAAAAACAGTTAAGTATTAAAAACCGATAATAGTGAATCAATGACTGAAGTAAGATGTAAGCAAAACACACTGATAAATTTTCAACATAATATTCTTTATTAGAAATCAATCAAAAAGAATACATTACCCAAGTACTTTCGGAATAGTACTTGGGATTGAAATGACAAAGGGTTGGTACTCCTCACTAAGCTCAGGCTAAGTCTGAGCACAACTACTATGGAACCACTGAGCTATCTCAAGGACTGAGTTGTTTTTGGAGGAGTGAAAGATGGCTTGTGTGTGTATGTGTTTTACAATTCACAAGCTTGATCTTTCACTCCATCTCTTATGCTATTTATACAAGTATGAGTTTTAATTCTATCCTAAGTGACAAACTGACATTTTGCAGAAGACAAAATACTGATGTATTTTGTCTCTATTTACAAAGACTATTTTAAGTAAGAGACAAGGCACTTCCATAAATTAGTGATGACACTAAGCATGATAGTTTGCCATTCTGGGAAAGTTGACTTTGGTTGATACGAACTTCGTCTTATCTGATTCGAACTTATCCCGCCTTGTCCCGCTCATTCTTCAGTCTTCATTGTCTTCAGTCTTCTACTTCAGTTTGTCTTCAGTGTAAGTAGTTGGTGAAGAGTTTAGGGATTCAGTGAGTTATTGTCATCACTCACTGAATCCACCATCTTCTTCTTGACTCAGTCTTCACCCCTTAAGTTCCGCCTTACTGAGTGGAGAGACTTCTTCTTTGCCTCTTACCGAGTATCCTGAAGATGGTTCACTGAGAGACTATGCACTCAGTGACCTGTTAGTGTTTAATTGTCTAAACACTTAGGGCCCGCTTGGTTCAAAGTGGGGAAAGGGAAAGGGAAAAGGAAAGGGAAAGGGAATGCAAAGGAATGAGTGAGGTGGGTAATCAATCCCTTACCCCTCAATTTATTCTATAATGGTTCATTACCCATTACGGGGTAATCAATCCATTACCCCTCCCTAACCAAGCATTATATTATGAGTGAGGTGGGCCCTTTTGAATACCTTACCCATTCCCCACCCCCTTAACCCCCTAACCAAGCACGCCCTTAAGGTATTTTCTATTCAAATCCTACATTTAAGGGGTTTGGGTATTTACTGAACCCAACACAATTAAAATGAGGGGAGTTGTACACAACTAAAGAAACTGTCATTTGTATACGATTCATTTTTTTCCTTTTTGACGTCTTTATACGACTGAATCAACTTTGATATATAATGAATCATTTTCATTTAGTGAATCAACCAATATAGCGGTTTTCTTTCCTTGTGCTTAATTTTAAGTCAAACTCCAATATGTAAATCAAAACCAAATTAGTGAACATCACACTCTAGTATATAAATCATAACCATATTCTTGATTCAGGTTTTGATTAGTGAATCATAATCGAATAAGTGAATCATTAAAAAATTGGTAGTTATTGATATTGAATCTATTCGAATATGTGAATCGATAGTTGGGTTCGTTTCGTTATATCTTTTTGAATCATTAATCATTGAGCAATAACGATTCAATAATGAACCATTTTTAAGAATTTAAACGATGTCACTTACATGAATTTATGCAGAAAAAATCAAAATCTTTAACAAAAATTCAAAAGTAAAATAAATGTTCATATGTATCAAACTTTTATGGAGATATAAAACCTATGAGATATATGATTATTCAAATTTAGATTCATGTGATTCAATAAAAGTAAAACTAACGATTCAACAATACGAAGAGATTACTTATAAAATTGAAACCATGTTGATCATATAACACATAGGAACTTGGTCCAAAAAGTAAAAGAAATAAAAATTGGATCAAAATTTGTTATGATGTATTTTAGATTGAAAACATTTGACAGATCACAACAAAATTGATCCAAAAAAAAAAAGAAAAAAAAAATAAAGAAAAGAAAGAACCAACCGAATGATCTTGCAGTATCATTTTCTTTAAGTTTGATTTTCAATTTGTGAGGTAACCATCTTCATCATAGGAGCAGGTAGAAAAAACGATAATGTAGGCGCAACTATCATTATCTAATGTGGTTATGATTAAATATATTTTAATGAGAGTTGTATAATCCCTATCATACCTTTGAGTTGGTTTTATGAGATAAGTGGCCATTATCACTTCTCATTCTTCTCAATTTAAAACTCTTCTCAATATATATATATATATATATATATATATATATATATATATAGAGAAACGTTCAAATAAGAAGTGTTATTTTTGTGAGAACGCGAGAAGAGATCCTGACCCTCCATCTAGTCCCTTCTTTTTTTTAATCTAACGGCTAAAATAAATCATAATTTCTACCTTACCCCACACTTTTTTCCGGGCTACTACAAAACATAAAAACACACACAAAACTCACTTTTGAAAGTGTGAAAAACATAAATATTCTCTCAAGCTCTACACGGGCTTCCACCACGTCCACCACCGATCACCACCGTCCACCGATGTAATCATCGCCTATCACACCGTCACCTCAGTCGCGCCGATCACCACCTTCCACCGACGTAATCATATTCGATCACCACCGTCCACCTAATCATCGCCGATCACCGTCCACCGCCGTAATCGCCTCGATCACCACCATCCTCCATCAATAATCATCATCATCATTATTATACGGAGGTATTGATTAAGTCTGAATTAAGCTTTTAATCATATGTATTTATTTTTAATTCAGTGATTATAGATAGATTTTTTCCTATGGTTTATGTGTTTGATTTTAGTTATTAGTTGTGTTCATGAATAATTAGATGAGTACTTAAACTTGAAGAAAATGAAAGATGAACTTGTCTTTTGCTGATGGGTTGTCAATGTACATTATGTGTTCGATGAAATGCTAGTTCTTTTCACATGTGAAGATATAAGGTATCGAATAACTTCACATGTGAAGATATAAGTTATCGAATACACTCACATGTGAAAAGTTTAGTAAGTATATGATATTTTTCTTCTGCGTGAAAATATAGAAGATCTTTTTCTTCGCACGTGAAAATATAGGAGATATATTTCTGCGCATGTGAAAGTTTAGTAAGTATCTAATATTTCCTAACTCTCGTGGAAGAGGTCCAGAAAATTTGTTATTATTAAGACAATATTTCTAGATCTTTGGAGTTTACCAAAAGACTTTGGTATGGAACCATTGAGCTGATTATTACTAGCTAGCAGATTGACAAGGGATATCATGTTTCCAATATCTTCGTGAATAGGACCAGAAAGATTATTCGAGTGGAGCATCAGAACTGTAACAGATCTAAGGGAACCCAAAGAATTTGGGATCAAACCCGTTAGATTATTATGGCCAAGTAGTAACGAATTAAGTGAAGTCAAACGACCTAGTTCAGGAGGAATGGGACCATGTATCTTATTAAGATACAGATAAAGAATAGTCGACTTGCTCAAATTTCCTAAAGTGTTTGGAATAGGACTGTAGAGATTGTTTATCTGCAAATGCAACTCATTTAACAGTGAGAGGTTTCCCAATTCATAAGGAATGGAACCACTTAGCTGATTAGTACAAATGTTTAGTAGCTAGAGATTTTCCAACTGAGCGATTCGGCTGGATGATTCCAGAAAAGTAATTATTATAAAAATCAAGGTAAACAAGTTTTGATAGGTTACTCACTCCAAGTGGGATGACCCCGAAAAAGTTGTTTACACTTAATTCAATATGAGTAAGGTTGGGGAATGATGGAAAGGAAAAGCTATCTAGTGTACCCGTTAAACTCGAGAATGAGAGGTTCCATCTGTTTATCGTTCCATCAAAATTGCAAGAAATTCCGTACCAACTGCAATCGAAAGCGAATGCAATACAATAAAAAAGTCAAACTCCATAAAAGTCAAAGATACAACAACTGTTTGCAGCCTTTCAAGTTCTAGTGACGTTTCAGGAAATTCGTGACTACTGATGCTGGATTGGGTGGAAATCGTTCTCTAAACCCATTGGATCAAAAAGATTTCAAATTGGTGTATTCTTCGCTTTTCACAAGAGTTGGTAGACAAGAAGAGGCTCTTAGTGTTATTAGTCAAACCATAGCTCGTTGCAAGGGTGGATCGGGACCAAGCCGGGTGGTATCGGTTAACCGCTTTTGTGGGGCCGGATAGGGTGCTAAGAAAAAACACCGCGGTTGCTCTTCTGAAGTATTACTTGGAAGCAGTGAGAATCGATATCTGTTGATTTAAGTAGTCTAGATTTTATGAACGGTTATGATTTGAAGTTGAGAGGGAAAAATGTAGTTGATTTTATCGCTGATGAACTGATCAAGAAACAACTATCTGTTGTTTTCCTTGAGAATGTCGACATGGTGATATAGTGAGTCGCATCATTTATATCGAGTTGTAACTACCGGAAGGTTTTCCGACGCTCATGGTAGAGATGTAAGCATTAACAATGCTATCTTTGTACTGACTTCAAAATTATTTGGAGTAAATGAGGTGGAGGGTGATCCGTTAACTATCTGAGAAGAAAATGTTTTGAAAGCTAAATGTGGGCCCATCCGTGTGTCCGCCGGGTTTGACCTTGGTGACATGAAACCGAGCCCAAAAGTGGTTAGTGTTACACCGGTATGCAAGAACAAAAGGAAGTTGGATTGTAGTCTCTACCTGGACCTAAACCAACCCGCATATGAGAGTGACACAGATTATGATTCTGCCCCTGAGAACTCAAACGCGTGGTTGGAAGATGTTTTTAAGCATGTGGACGAGAAGGTAAGTTTCGAGGCGTTTGACTTTGACCTTCTTGCTGAGAATATTTTGAATCAAATTGGGGATTGTTTTGAGAAAACTGTTGGGTTGGATTGTTCGTTAGAAATTGATTATAAACTTATGGAGCAGATTCTTAAAGCTTCATGCTTTTTAGAGACTAAGAAAACTGATAATTGGATTGAGCAGGTTCTTGGTGAAGCATTTGTAGAAGCTCAGAGGAAATACAACCTCGGTTCTCGGTCGATCTTGAAACTTTTCACACCGAGATCTTTGGAGGAGCAACCAACGATGTCCTCCTTCCGATAAGATCATAATGACATGATCAAGATTTCGTTGTAGTGTATAATGTATCATGTTAGTAGTAGCCGTTAGAGAGTGATTTTTTCCTCGTTCTTAGCATTTTTTTTAGTGTATGAGCGTGTTAGGTTGTGCATGGTGTCATGTTTTATGTTAGATGGTTTTCTGTATGTATTATAGATGTATGTTATAGTTAAAAGATTGTAATACTTGTATGTTATTAAATATATGTATAATACTAAAAATGTTTAGGAGCCGGAGGTATTTTCGGAATCGGTCTTCATACTTTAAGGTTTACCCGAGGTAGGGGACTAAGAGTGTAATTGGTCTATCTTCTACCTGTAACCCGACTCTATAAGAAATCGGGTCTTTCGGGTTATGGGTTAGTTGGGTTGGTGTATCAGGTTATCTGGTTACTTGTGAAGGAAAAATATAAGGCCAATAATCAAAAATTCCTAATGCTATCGAAGCAGGAATGTTGGACTTTGGCAGCAAGTGTTTTATAATGTTAGGATTGCTATATATTCAAGGACGAATATATGTCATAATTAAACGAAACTATTTGTAAATATATATATATATACTAGCCTAAGGCCCGCCCGATAGGCGGCTAGCTTTAAATCTAATTATGAAAAATAAAAATGTAGTACCAAGATATATTAAATATAAATAGTTAACGTAATAGGCCATTTTTATTACTTAATGCATTGACTACTACGGTTAATATAGAAGATCTTTTTCTTTGCACGTGAAAATATAGGAGATATATTTCTGCGCATGTGAAAGTTTAGTAAGTATCTAATATTTCCTAACTCTCGTGGAAGAGGTCCAGAAAATTTGTTATTATTAAGACGCAATATTTCTAGATCTTTGGAGTTTACCAAAGACTTTGGTATGGAACCATTGAGCTGATTATTACTAGCTAGCAGATTGACAAGGGATATCATGTTTCCAATATCTTCGGGAATAGGACCGAAAGATTATTCGAGTGGAGCATCAGAATGAGATCTAAGGGAACCCAAAGAATTTGGGATCAAACCCGTTAGATTATTATGGCCAAGTAGTAACGAATTAAGTGAAGTCAAACGACCTAGTTTAGGAGGAATGGGACCGTGTATCTTATTAAGATACAGATAAAGAATAGTCAGCTTGCTCAAATTTCCTAAAGTGTTTGGAATAGGACCGTAGAGATTGTTTATCTGCAAATGCAACTCATTTAACAGTGAGAGGTTTCCCAATTCATAAGGAACGGAACCACTTAGCTGATTAGTACAAATGTTTAGTAGCTCGAGATTTTCCAACTGAGCGATTTCTGCGGATGATTCGGAAAAGTAATATTATAAAAATCAAGGTAAACAAGTTTTGACAGGTTACTCACTCCAGGTGGGATGATCCCGAAAAAGTTGTTTACACTTAATTCAATATGAGTAAGGTTGGGGAATGATGGAAAGGAAAAGCTATCTAGTGTACCCGTTAAACTCGAGAATGAGAGGTTCAATCTGTTTATCGTTCCATCAAAATTGCAAGAAATTCCGTACCAACTGCAATGAGGCATAGATGGCATCGAGCGGTTTTGAATATTGGGAAGAAAGGATATCCATGAAGATAAAAGCGAATTGTTGTTCGGTAGTGGAGGCTTTCTTTCCATTTAAGAAAGGTCATAAATTTTTAGTGTCATAAAGAAAGGTCGTAAATTTTTCTTAGATTTTTATGAAAACTTATGTGACTTTGATTGAACTTTCCTATTAGTCCTCCTATTAAGTATGTAATGAAAATTGTAAACTTTTGGTTAAGTAAGTTAAATTTTATAACAAATATGTGACTTTTATCGCTAAGGTTGTAGCAGACATGATCCCAGTTTGTGGCTGATAATGTTTACTAGTTACTATGACAGGGTTTTATGCAACACTGCCGAACCTCTCGGACTGTGGTAGAAGGGTTGATCAGTTCAAAGAAATGGAACCAAAACTTCATCCGGATGTAAAAGAAGCTTTAAAGAGATTGTGTGAAGATCCAAAGACCACAGTTGTTGTCCTGAGTGGATGCCACCATTCCGTTCTCGATAAGGTAGTCTCATTCTCTATGTGTAAGTATGTCACTATTCACTCTACCGGTTCGTATGACTATCATATCATTAGCATATAAAATTTTATTGAGTATGCAGAACTTCGGAGAATGCAATATATGGTTGGAGTGCGAACATGGTGTATTTTAAGAACACCTAATAAGAAATGGATCGAAACTTACCGAAGTACAAATGGATTGGGTTGACAGCGTTAAGCTATTGTCTATCCTTCCATGTTTATGTACGTCGTCCACGTGCATACTACGGAATGCTAAAATGAAGTATGGTACCTGTACTTGTTGAAACATTTGGTTATTGTAGAAATAGTGAAGAGATAACAATCTCGAACCGTTGACTTATCAATGTGTCAATTCGGATTATATGTTATCTCTGATGGGTCAAACTGTAATTGAAAAAGTATCAACTCAAAAGGAAACGGGTCAAACAGATAGAAAGTATTCCAAAATGTATCCTCCTTTTTGTTATTTACAATATTATATTATTATCTAGATACTAAAAAATGTTATGGAGTACTTATTTATGACAAACTAATTAAGTATAATTAATTTTAAAAAAATTGAAAAAAGTGTTCCAAGCTAACTAGCGAGACCCATAAAAAAAACTTTCTATTTCACCTGTTCCCACCCAATTTTCCACCTCTATGGTAGTGCATACCCTTATCGAGAATTACAGATTTGTTACTAACCGAACGTGAGTTCACTTGTATAAACTTGATGTCGATTTCAGCATGTCTTTGAGTATTTCACTGAAAGAACACCTCGGTCTACCTTTGAGCTTCGTGAGACATCTTTAGTTTGGAATTTTAAGCATGCAGGTTGCCATCGTGCCAATTTATTATATTTTTCTTACACATTTATAATTCATTTTCCACTTTATAACAACATTATGGACAACAGATATCGAGTTTGGGAGGCTTCAAGCCAAGGACATGTTGCAGCACCTATGGATTGGACCCATATCAAATGCATCAGTGGAAGTTGTTCAAGGTGGCAGGTCCGTTGAGGTTCGTGCAAATGGAGTTACAAAGGTTCGTTGTTTTCTGGAGATGACACAATGGGTGGGTTGGGTCAAGGCTTAAAACGGTAATTTTAATGGTTGAAATGGGTAATGGGGATTTGAACAAAACAAGGTATCTTCAAAAAGTTACATTGTTTCATTGACGGTCAACCGATTTAAGCAAGCCGATTAGGAGATTTTTGCATAAAAATAGGCTTTGTGGGATATTTGACCATTTAACCCGTATCCTTTTAATCTGTTAGACTTGAGAGAGAGAGAAAACGTAACCCAAATCATATCAGTTATAAGTAAGTGGGTCAAAGTTTCTAACCACTTTTCTGTTGTACTTGTTTCTATATAACACAAATAAACGTGTTTTCACTCTTTTTGTCCAAACTTTTTAGGGTTCGTGAATTAAACGCATTTTAGGAGAGGTGGTACACTACAAAGATATGAAAGAACCGATTGACTATGTCTTGTGTGTAGGCCATTTCCTTTTGAAGGTATGTCTCCCAAAGGTCTTCTAGTGGTGATAGTACTGGTAACCTTTATGTTGGTTAGATATAGGGCTTAGATACATATGATTCACTCTCTGTGTACATCATCACTGTTTCAGGATGAAGATGTTTACACTTTTTTTGAACCTGAACCACCAACCCCATTGAGAACAAGCTTATCGAGTCCAGTTAACAGGTCATCTTTAGATCGAAGCGGATCCGGGAGAATGTGCATGAAAAGAGCAAATCCATTTTTAGCTTCAAACAGTAATGATAGCAGCACCGGGGATGTGGAATGTGCATGAAGATGTTTAGTAAGGTATAACGGAGTGGGCATCGGGTTCGTGAACCCGAGCGGCAACACCGCTCCGCCCAGCTCGGGTTCGGCCTGCGGGTTGTTTTTGCGAGCTCGGAAGCCGCGTGAGACCGTTGGAAAAATTGGACCGTTTGTTAGCAAGAGCCGTTTTACAACGGCTATAAACCCAAATAAAAAAAAAAATCACTCCTATTTAAACTAATATTTCACCTCTATTTTCAAAATAAAAACCCACAACACACAATAATCTTTCAAAAACACTAAACTATGGATCCAAGGAGAGCTAAAAAAACTTTCACCTCGCGTCAAGGTCGGTCTCAACCATCCCTGAATCAACCAAAACAAACTCCGTTAGGATTTAGCCAATTTTATTCTCAACCATCCCCGAATCAATTTTATGTTCCACAACCCCAATCTCCACAATTTTTCCCATATAATATGGGTCCTCCTCAATTGAATCCACAACACTACAACATCACTGCTACAAGCGAGTTTTCCCCGTTCGAAAACCTTAGTGAAGACGTAGTAATGCCGAAACACAACCACTACCAAATGAAGAAGACGAAGATGAGGAAGTTCAAGAAGTCGATCCTAGAGGGAAGAAAAGCTTTCGCGGGAGGAGGCCCGTGAAGTTTGGCCGGCACAAGAGGAGGCGTTGGCGAAAGCATGGGTTCAAATCTCCACTTGTGGTGTTGTCGGTAATGAACAAAAGTCCGACGGTTTTTGGAAACGGATTCTCGAGCATTACGAGGCAACTGTGGGTTCGAGTTCACGAACATTTCATGCGTTGAATACCAAGTGGAGAACAATGAACACGGCCATGGGTATTTTCAACGGCTACTACCTCCAAGCGGTACATAATCTATACTTTATTATTTACAATTACATTATTTTGTTTTAGCTATACTTTTTTATTTTGCGTAATCCGCAGTTTTTATTTACAATTAAATTATTTTGTATATAATGTAGAAACGTGCTAAGGCTAGTGGGTGCAACGACTTGGACGTGGTGAGGCAAGTTGAAATGGATTTCTACGGCAAAGAAAAAACAATTTCTTCATACCGTGGGAGGTTGTCGAGTACATGAGAAATGGGCCGAGCAAGAATGTTTTCAAGATATTGCCGGTGCTGCAAGCAATTCTTCAAAAAGGAGGTCGGGGGAGTATGACGCGGCAAGCAACACCATTCCCGACATGAATGAAGACCCCAGCCCTCCAATTGAATCAAGAAAAATGAAGAAGAAGCAAGCTGCATCCTCCTCGTCTATCTCAAGCGTTGTGGATGAAATCAACGCGCATTATACACAAAAAAGACACAATATTTGGAAGAAAAACGCGAGATGGCGAAACAATTGTTGGCTACACAACTCGAGGGGGCAAAGTTCAAGAATGCACAACGGGAGTTGAAGTTTTTGGAGCCGCATGATCACATTCGCGATCCCGCTATGTTGGAATTTGTTCTTACCCAGAAACGTGAACTTGCGGCCAAACACGGATGGGCTTGCAATTTTTAAATTGTAGTTTTTAAGTATTATGTAATGTTTTTATTTTTAATGAAATGATATGTTTTTATTTTAAATATTGTATGTGATTTTATGTATTTAAAAAAAAAATGGAATTCGGGTACTAGGGTACCACTCCCACTTGTTAGGGTAGTGTTAGGGTAGTATTGGGGTAGTTTTGAGTTGGAAGGTTTTTATTGGATAGAGGTGACGTGGCACCCTTAGGGTATTAGGGTTCAAAACTTCCACTCCCTCCCCCCTAACATTGAGTTCTTTCTTTGAAGGGTGTTTCCACGGGCGACATTATACCACTTACTGACGCAGATGTACAAACTTCTGGTGCAAAGGCAGCCTCTTGTGGAATCTTTAGCTTCTCTAGCTGCGGTTTCCGCTAAAGGTAAACATACTTATCTCTTTGAGCTTTAATTAATTTATGTTATTATTCACCAATTTAATTGTTAAATCTAAGATCATTTCTTGATTTGATACAGTTAAAAATGACTAAGGAGTTCCGACATCGTTTAATGTCCCTAATAGGGCAGTGATTCCTTTCGGTACTATGGAACTTGCAATAAAAGAAAATCAGTCAACAGAATTTTTTGAATCATTATTGGAACAGCTTGCAACAGCCAAAATGGATGGTGGAGAACTCGATAGAGTCGGTAACGACCCGCAAAATCGATCACCACTGTACAACTCCCTAACAAAATTATCCAAAGCTTAGGAAAATTATTCATTGAATTTATTCAAATAATTAAAATTTAAGTAAATGCCGCATATCCATGATAACAGCCCAAAACGAGAAGTCGCAATTTCTGGACATATTGGTATTCCACAGAATTTTGTAGTTATAGTCAACCTTTTTCTAACTCAGTCTTATATATAACTCGACATATTAAATAATTAATAAGTTCATGATTGAAGCTTTGATCTTAATTGATTTTTAATAGACGATCATTTAAGATTTATAAAAATATCTTCGTAGCGTAAAATTATTAGCAAGGATTGAAGCTTTGATCTTGCTAGCGTACTTTTAATACTAGAAGTGTAAAAATAGGAGATATTAATGTTTAATAGACGATTATTTAAGTTTTTTAAGAATATCTTCACATGTTAAAATTATGACTAATGATTGAAGCTTTGATCTTACTAGCATATTTTTATACTAGAAGTTATGATTATTTAAGTTTTGTAAATATATCTTCACATGTGAAAATTATGAAAAAGGATTAAAGCTTTGATCTTGGTAGCATATTTTTATATTTCTAAAAGTGCAAAAATAGGAGATATTGATGTTTAATAGCCGTTTATTTAAGTTTTGTAAGAATATCTTCATGTGTGAAAATTATGAGTAAGAATTGAAGCTTTGATCTTACTAGCATATTTTCTGTACCAAAAGTGCAAAAACAGGAGATATTGATGTGTAATATAAGATTCTTTATGTTTTGTAATAATATTTTCACATGTCAAAATTGAAACTTTGATCTTAATAACATAATTTTTAAACTAAGTGCAAAAATAGGAGATAATAATGTTTGATAGACAATCATTTAAATTTTGTAAGAATATCTTCGCGCGTGAAAATTATGAGAAATGATTGAAGCTTTGATCTTACTAGCGTAGTTTTAATACTAGAAGTGTAAAAATATGAGATATTGATGTTTAATAGACGATTATTTAAGTTTTGTAAGAATATCTTTACATGTGAAAATTATGAGTAATGATTGAAGATTTTATCTTAGTAGCATATTTTTTATACTAGAAGTGTAAAAATATGATATATTGATGTTTAATAGACGATTTAAGATTTGTAAAGATATCTTCACATGTGAAAATTATGAGTAAAGATTGAAGCTTTAATCTTAGTATCATGTTTTTTTTTTATTATTTTTTTAGAATTGCAAAAGTAGGAGATATTGATGCTTAATATACGATTATTTAAGTTTTGTAAGAATATTTTCACATGTGAAAATTATGAGTAATAATTGAAGCTTTGATCTTACTAGCGTACTTTTAATATTAGAAGTGTAAAAATAGAATATATTGATATTTAATAGATGATTATTTATGTTTTGTAATAATATATTCGCGCGTGAAAATTATGAGCAAAGATTGAAGCTTTGTTGTATTTTTATACTAAAAGTGCAAAAATAGGAGATGTTGATGTTTAATAGATGATTATTTAACTTTTGTAAGAAATATCTTTGCGCGTGAAAGTTATGAGGAAGGATTGAAGCTTTGATCTTACTAGTGTACTTTTTATACTGGAAGTGTAAAAATATGAGATTTTGATGTTTAATAGACGTTTATTTATGTTTTGTAAGAATATCTTCATACGTGATAATTATGAGCAAGGATTGAAACTTTGATCTTACTAGCATATGTTTTTTTACTAGAAGTGCTAAAATAGGAGATATTGATATTTAATAGACGATTATTTAATTTTTCTAAGAATATCTTCACATGTGAAAATTATGAGCAAGGATTGAAGCTTTGATCTTACTAGCATATTTTTTTATACTAAATGTGCAAAAATAAGAGATATTGATGTTTAATAGACGATTATTTAAGTTTTGTAAGTATATCTTCACATGTAAAAATTATGAGCACGGATTGAATCATTGGTCTTATTAGCATATTTTTTATACTAGAAGTGCAAAAATAGGATATATTGATGTTTTTAGACGATTATTTAATTTTTGTAAGAATATATTCACATGTGAAAATTATGAGCAAGGATTGAAGCTTTTATCTTACTAGCATATTTTTTATACTAGAAGTGCAAAAATAGGAGATATTGATGTTTAGTAGACGATTATTTAAGTTTTGTAAGTATATCTTCACATGTGAAAATTATGAGCAAGGATTGAATCATTGGTCTTACTAGCATATTTTTTATACTAGAAGTGCAAAAATAGGATATATTGATGTTTTTAGACGATTATTTAACTTTTTTAAGAATATTTTCACATGTGAAAATTATGAGCAATGATTGAAGCTTTTTAAGAATAGCTTGACTACTTGGTCACATGTAAAAATATTTATGTCTTAGATTTTTAAGACATGTCACATGTGAAAATATATGTCTCGTAACTTGGTCACATATGAAAATATATGTCTCATGGCTTTTTAAGATACACTAACAACTTGGTCACATGTGAAAATATATGTCTTATAGTTTGGTCACATGTGAAAGTATATGTCTCCTAGTTTTTAAAGATGAACAACATGGTCAATTGGTCACTTGTGAATATATGTCTCGTAACTTGGTCACATATGAAAATATATGTCTCATAGCTTTTTAAGATACATGAACAACTTGGTCACATGTGAAAATATACGTCTCATAGTTTGGTCACATGTGAAAGTATATGTCTCGTAGTTTTTAAAGATAAACAACATGGTCAGTTGGTCACTTGTGAATATATGTCCCGTAACTTGGTCATATGTGAAGACATATGTCTTGTAGCTTTTAAGATGCGTGAACAACCTAGTCACATGTGAAAATATTTGGTCACATGAAGAATTTTTTTATTCACGTGTGAATAAACTTTCTTCATTACTAAATACACTAACATTTATACATGATCATATATTTTTTCTTCACGTGTGAATAGACTTTCTACACTAGTAAATACACGTACATAAACTTTCTTCACTAGTAAATACACGTACATTTGTACATGATCAAATACTTTTTTTCTTCACGTGTGAAAATATATGTCTCGTAGCATTTTAAGATACGTAAACAACTTGGTCACATGTGAATATATGTCTCGTGACAGAAAGGATCTTACTTTGAATGCTATATACAAAACATTTATGTTTTGGATGTTAAATAAAATAAATTGCGTGTGAAAGGATGGTAACTCATGGAGCTCAGGCCCTGCGCCACCACCTCCACCTGGTACACCTCCACATGGTACACCTCCACCTGGTCGAAGGAAACCAAATGGAAATAAGAGCCCGTCTTCAGGCAATTCTAGCGATGGTGGTAAGAAATATGGGATTGGTGGTGGAGCTATAGCAGGAATTGGGGCAATCGTTGCATTCTTTTTGTTCAAAAAGAGATCCGGAAAATCGCCTAATGATATTGAAAAGACCATTAACTAGACGTTTGCTCCACCTGCTTCACCGCCACAGGGTACAAATCATTTGTTTCTTTTGTGGCTTAATTATTTTCATTGCACTGGCATGCGCGTCCAGAAAATGATCATTTATTTTTTTGGGGAAGTTTACCAACTAAACCAATACTATGCATTTTGGATATTCAGCTTACCTTACCATTAGTAACTTAAGTCTTTCTTTCTTACATATAATGGTACAAAGACTATCGTTTTGCCATTCGTATCGAATCTTATTAAGAGCAGCAGGAAGTATAAAAATGCAAACAATTAAAGGAACAACTCACTCACATGGTTGGAGACAAAAATTTAAACAGCCCAACTTCAGCAAAGAAACCCATCTGCAAAATTAAAATTACGCGTAAATGACAATTTTATTAAACATAAAAATAAATAAAATAAGTTATTCTTTCCGGTATACAACCTTATTAACCATAGTAATAGTAGCTCAAAATATTTCCCCTTTAAAGGGTTGAAAGACAACACACAAATACTTAACAGGAAAAGTAACAAAACCAGTTCGATCACTAATAATCCCTTTGCCTATATCCTCAATATCGGTAATGGTGACAACAAAACCATGCTTCCCACAAGTTACTTATACATTACTTTGCCCTCATGATTACTCATCCAGAAAATTTGATGAGTATCATTGTCATTCGTAGAACTTGTTACTGGAGAAACAAGGGATGCGTTCTTCTAAAATATCTTTCTTAAACTAAAAACAGTAGGATGCATCCTAAGGGTGACAAGTGTCGATGAGAACAAGGGTATTTTCGGTATCGCCTTACTCTGTAATTTTGCACCATATTTAAATGTTTTCATATTCTTAAGGCTGTCCCAGTAAGGTGTAACGATCGAGTGTGGCGATCGATTACATCTCGACCATCCTTCTGTGGCGAGTGTCGATCGAGGGTGATATTCCTTCTACTTGGTCGAATGGTCGATCGATTGAAACAAGAAACAAAACACAATTTAATTCACCTAATAAATACAAACCGTTGTGTAAAAATAAATAAATAAAATAAAATAAAATAAAATAAAAATCTATTAAACTATCCTATAAATACACAACATATTTACACACTTAAAACCACAAATCTCATTTATGATGTAAACATCATAAACTGAAATTGCCGATTTGTTCTTTAGTTCAGATCGTAGAGGTATTGAAGTGCCTTTAAAAAGTTCTTTTTCGGGACTTTGATTAGGTGCAACCACAATCCTAAAAGTCATCAAGTATCCGATAATAGAATTGAACTGCTTATGCTTCCGCTAAATCCCGGTTTAGATGTTTTAGCAGGGTTATTAGAACACAAGTTGGTGGAATTATACAGTACTGTATGATTTTCTTCGATACTCAATATCCTGTTTCAGAGTGATCTATTGTTTTTGCAAGGACCAATGTTTAGTCGACTGGATATCATTTCAAAAACCAAATGAAACTTATTAAGAACTCATGCTTCATTTAAGCTCATTCCAAATTGTCTTATAACTTCTTGCATTAAAAGTTGTACATTTACACAATAAGGATCATTGGTCGCTGCACTACATTACATTATGGAAGTTACTGATCCTTATAAGGGGCAAATAAGATAGATGAATTATGAGTTTGATAGTGCCACCTTTATATCACATCGTTCCTTCGTTCCGCCCACCAACACGTTTTTATCCTAAATTCAACAACAATTTACTATATTAGATATATATACATTGTGACACAATTATTAAGGCATGATGTGAAACAGTGAAAATTACATCTGATATTTATGCAATTTAATGCAGAAAAGAGGTGCTACTTACCACACCTACATCTGGATTTTCCAAATTAATGTTCGGATGGAGCCATCATGTCTGTATAGCCTACATAACGATGTCAATCAGTATTCAAACCGAATTTATCTAGTTATCATATTTAATATATAATATGATCTTATATTATTTACCTTAACTGTGGCTACTGCTTCGACAGCACCAAAAGCACCAAGCAAGTGGCCTATCATGGATTTTGTGGAGTTTATCTTCATCTGCAAGATTTAGTAAGAAAATCAGATTAAACCTAGTTCAACTACTAATTAAGTCATTAAATTTGATCAACCTTACCCCAGAATTTTCACCAAAACAACGAATGATAGCTTCATATTCGTTTAGATCACCAGAGGGTGTAGATGTAGCATGGGCATTGATGTATTTTACATCTTCTCTTGCAACCCAGTTGCGACAATGCCTTCTCTATACATAAAGTTATTCCCGTTCCTGATTTCGGTAACCATTATATTTTAGAAAATGGTTAATCAAAATAAAAAGTTTATAAGATAAGTATGTAACATTTGATTGTTCAAAAAGTATGCCACTTATAACAAGCAGTGAATAATTACTTACCATCAGGATGAGGCTCAGTCATGTGGTATGCATCACAAGTGAAGCTTCCCCCCAAGAATTCTACGTAAATCTTTGCACCTCTTGCCTACCAACCGTCTCTTTATTAAGTTTGCAAAATCATCTATGAAGGAGAAACAATTAATCTATGTGTAATCGAGATATACCTTAGCATGTTCTAGTTCTTCTAAAAGGAGAACACCAGCACCTTCACCCATTACAAATCCATCACGGCTCTGCTCCACCAAAATGACAATAAAAACAGATCAGATAATCAAGTTATATTCTAAAGAACAAAAATATAATAATTCATACCGCATCCCAAGGGCGTGACGCTTTAGTTGGATCACTGTTCCTCTCAGAAAGAGAATTACAAGCAACAAACCCGCCGAATCCTGCATTTTTGTACTCGTTTTTAGATAATAATTCGTAAAAAGAGTATCAAACACCACATGTGTAGTATTATGTCTCCATATCTATAGGAATGATAGCTGCATCAGAACCGCCAGACAGCATCATATCCTGGTAGTTTTCACAATATTAGTCCAGACAAAAAGTTCGCAGACGGTTTATCGAAAAATGAGACAACCAAGAATATGATGCTTACAGTTTCCCCTCTGATAATGTGATTAGCTGCATTTAGTACGCAAAAGTTACTCGTAGCACAAGCTGTAGATATCGAATAATTTGGTCCCATCCAACCCTACATATAACAACTAATCAATTAGCTTAAGTACGATATTTCATTTCAAAAACTTGTAGCAACTTAAAACTCAATATTACCAAATCCATTGCAAGTATTGCAGAACCCATATTCGTTGTGGCGAATGGTACACAAAATGGATTCATTTTCTTGTATGAGATCCTCAATGCTTCAATTCCATCTTGAAATACCTGTTGAAAAATATTTCAAATTAGCGCACAAAACTATCGATTACAGAAGAGTATGTTGAAATCCTGATACTAACCTTCATGCCTCCAAGGGCAGATCCTATTAGCACACCACATCTTGCTATGTCTAACTCTTTCATAACATCTTCATGCCTCCAAGGGCAGATCCTATTAGCACACCACATCTTGCTATGTCTAACTCTTTCATAACATCTTCAGTAACACTGCCATCTTCCAACGCCTTCTTGCCAGCCGTAAGCAAGTAAAGCATAAACTTGTCAACCCGTCTCGAAAGTTTTGGTGCAACCCATCCATCAGCTGAAAATGACTTAATTTCACCTGCAATTTTCTAATACCGACTAAAATTTAGACCAACAATAACACTAAGGGGATGTTTGGGACTGCTTTTTCCCCCTGCTTTTGTGCTTATCCGCTTCTTTTTAAGGAGAAGTGGCTTTGAACTGCTTCTGCTTATTTTCAGGTAAATAAGTGGATTCAGTAGGAAGCTGCTTATTTCTTCGGTTTTGCATAAACTAAATTTACTTTTCTACTGACCTATATAACTAACAACCCTCTTAAACATGAACTTGATTGGAATATCACTCATAACTATTTTTGCCGAGTATTTTTTGCATTTTATACAAAATAAGCAAATCTAAACACCATTTCCAAAGTACTTATTTTTAAGCAGAAGCATAGGCAGAAAAGCCAATAAACTGTTAGAAATAGATAACGCACTGTTAAGCCAAAATTAAGAGAAATCGTCTATGTGAAGAAATTCACTAGGGACAAAACTAAGGTGCGCATTCGGCCTCAAGAGTTCAAAGGTGTGAGAATGTTACTCACATCAAACTGCCCATACCAATATAATCTTGAAGGAACCTAGAAACAAAAAACCTCAAGAGTTCAAAGGTGTGAGAAATTTCACAACTCATATTCAGCAGGTCGTTTGCAGCAAGCATGCCAGCCTGAATCACAGTAAAAAAAAACTTGAGATAAATGCTCTTAACTCTTCTTCATAAGCCAATATTGTGTGCCAACTTAAAGCCAATCATCCACCAGATGCATTAGTAGGTAATTTCACTAGAGGTTTAAAAACTTTAAGAAATTACTCACCTTTAATCCATCCTCGTGGAACCTGTAACCTGAAAAGTAAGATATAATCAATAAAGATTGAGAAAAATTTCTAGTCGTGACTAAAGAAAAGGGAGTGACATTGATGAAATATATAACACCAGATATTATGGATGAATCTCACAAATTTTTGGTAGCCCCCGAATTCCAGTATCTCGCTTTATTATTTCTATGGTCTGTGTATTCTTGAATTGTGAGGATTTTGAGCATTAAAATGCACACGAAGAAGAACTATTCATGAAAAGAAGCTGACTAGAGATATATATCTTGAAGTTAAAGGCTAATTCACTAATATTGATCAGTGATATGTCATCATTACAAATTGCGATTTAAAACTGTCACTTCAGCATAAAACATAATGTTTTATTGTGTGGGAATGTTATGACTGCTTCAAATAGCGACCATGCCTAGCTACTGTTTTTTGTAGGAGAGTGACAGTGAAACAAACATAATGATAATATATAGTTGAACCAGTTCCGAACGATACTACTTTCGTATCTCAATGGCACTGTTTGACTTTTCACAAAACTCGACACAACCGTTGACTCATAAAGTCAATTATCCTTTTTGTGAGGTTTGTTGGATTATATGCAAGTATACAACCGTTGACTTTATAAAGTCCTCCATTTTCTAAATGTCTGGAAAATACGGACGTTGCAGAATGGGCGTCACAAGTTGATTCTGTTACTCCGCCTCATAATATATTTTCGTTTACAAATTGAAATTTTTTGCAAGGTATGTTTTAGTATCTTACTTTTTTCTGAAGGATCAAAACCTCGAGAGGAAGAAAAGTATGTACCTTGCTATGCTCCACAGAACTTGATTCCTCTCTTCCCTTGAATGCGATGAAGCTCAAGTGAAGCTTTTGATGCAGCAACTGATGGCATTGGATGTCCAGTTGTCCACTTTAGCAGCATATTATCTGGTGTTCGCGGTGGATTTAAGGTAACCAAAAAAGGTAGCCCCTTATCATCAATGCTCTGCATTTTAATGTCAGTTAAAAAATATATCATACATCTTCTCAGTTGTTATTAACTTTTTATTGAAAAATAGCATCTTAAATTTTCAATTCTAGCAAACCTGAAGCACATTTAACCAGTAAGTTAAGCAAGCTTTGTTGTCCACTTTTCCAAGAAAGTTCCATGAACTCCACGCTGATGGGTTCTTGGGTATTAAACTTTTGTCACGATGTAGAAAAATGTCACTGCAAAATATGAAAATAAATGTAGCTGTGAACTTCTATTCCAATATTTGAAATTATAGAAGCAAAAGGCATCTCAGTATACAAGTCCACTGATGAGTGTGTAAATACTCATCATTTTTGGGTCAATATGAACTGCAAAACGTTTAAAAATGCTCAGAAATGCATCAAAACACTGAAAATATTCCAAAAGTGCATTTTATATGTTTCAGATGCAAAATGTTCAAAATCAAATGAAAAACGAGCAAAGTTTGCATAATTGGCAGTTTCAGTCCCCGACTTTTCAGAAAATGGCAAAATCAGTCCCTAGGCATTTATTTTAAAAGAAAAGTCACCAGAGGTCCTTTTGGAATCATAAATTGTCATATTTAGTCCTTTGGTGAAAAATCTAAAAGTTTTAAGAAATTACAGTTTTGGTCCCTGGATTTTTAAAATGGTCAAAATTAATCCTTGGAATTTTCAAAAGTGTCAAAACTAGTCCTTGGTCTATTAAAGATTGGCAAAACTAGTCCTTGGATTACTCTTCATAATTTATAGATTTGGTCCCTTGGATTTGAAGAATTGCAATTTGGTCCTTGTGTTTAATAAACAACCAACCGGACCCTTCTAATAACCCAAGCCCAAACCAAATCCCTTGGCCCAAATCCTTTACCCGCTACCCATGACCCGAAACCAACCCAATACCCAATGTTTAAAATAATACCCCGCCCCCCTATTTCCCTGTCATCCCCGACAATAATGTCTGCAACTCCTCCACCTCCAGCCACCAACATCCACCCTACTTCACACTTTGTCTCCCCCCACCTCACCTAACAACCCAATGCATTTAATGCACCTTGTTCCTGTCCCTGATATCAAAACCAGTTTTCCCGCCAATTTGATCAAACGGCCAAAAAGTGCTCAAGACATCCAAGGGCTCAGATTAATGCTGGGATTTGCTCAGAGACACGTGGGGAGTGTTTTTTATGTATAAAAAGAAAGAGAAGCAGAAGGTTCAAGAGTAGTTAGTTTATTTTAAAAAAAGTGTATGTCGTTTTAATATTATTATGCCTTAATTAGTTCATCAATTGTATTTTTCAAGCTTTTTTGTACTCAACTTAGTGGTTCCAGTGTATTAAAACTTTTATCAAGTTTCAATTCAAGTTTTAGTTCAAGTTTCATATTTCTTGTCACTGTTGCAAATTTGGATTTCAAGTTCTTATGTTTCAATCTCTAGCAGCTTATTTATAAGCTCACATAAGTCTATGCAAGCTTATTATAGCTCTGTGTAAGCTTATAGTTAAGTTCTAAGCTATTTTGGAAATTGGTCAACACAAGTCAAACTTGGAGCAAAATTGGTGCAGGAATGATATGGGTTGGTTCAGAACTTGAAATGGGTAGAATTGGAAGCAATGGGTTGGATAATATAGGTTAGTGTTCTTGGTTTCACTGTGGCAAGCCATTGTGGCTAAGGACATATGTAAGTCAATTTCAAGTCATATGGTATAATCTGATTTTGTTGTTATAAGTAATTCTAATTTGTTCATTAAGGTATATTTAGGTTGGATAAACATAGTTTGATCATGGTTACATGTTGGATTAGTAGTTAGATCAATTTCATTTGCTAAAACAGTCAATTAAGGGGTGTTTGGTTTATAGCTTAATCTTTACTAGAGGTGTGTTTATGAGTTAAAATCTGTTAGTTCATGTTTGTTTAGTCCTTATACACTCATATCTGTCAACAACTTGTGTCTGCAACCACTGAAAGTCAAAATCCCATGAAATCTGTCCTAATCAGTTAACTGTTGTGATTTGTGAAAAGCAAGTTCTTGTTTTGAGTTTACATATCATAGATAAAAGCTAGCATAGTGTTATTTCATCCATTAACATCATTTTAAGTTCACAAAATTGGATCAAAACTCAAAAAAGTCAAGGTTTCATTTTCACTTCAAAAGTCAAAAACTAAAAATCATGTTTTGAGCCAACTGAGACTGATTTTTCTTGGGTTCATCTTTAAGCCACATTAAGTGAAATTTGTTGTTTTAAAAACCTCTATTGGTCTCTTTTTCTATTACCATTTTTTTATAATTTTACAAATTTCTTAAAAGCTCCAAACAGGCTTGTACTTTAGGTCCCAATTGCCCTGCTCCAACTCTCAGTCTTTCTTTGAGTTTTTCTCGAATCTTGCATGATTGTCACAGGGCTTATTAGAGCTTTTTAGGTCGGGATTTGGTTTATAAGGTCTCATCCAGGTCTTTTCCAAGTTCCAATTTGTAGTTTTCAGTTTTAGCTTAATTTGTAACTTGTGCTTGTGCTTAAAGTAGGCACCTAGAAACTGTTTTAAGCTTATTCTCATATCAACCAAATCTGTACATCTTGCCATTCAGAGGCTATGGCTTATTGTTTTTAGTTGAATTTTGGCTATTTTAGCATAGTAGAGCTGTTGGTAACATTTGGTAGCTTATTGTGGTTGTTGGCTTATTGAAAGTGCTTATTTCTAAGCACATTCCACATCAGTTTCATATTCATCCACATAAGCACCTGTTTTTCCATTTTTCCTAGCTTCCTTATATAATTTTAGAGTTTTCCTGAAATTTTCAGATTTTTCTAAGTCAGTTTACTATTTTTCTTGATTTTAATTGATTTTTAAGCATTTTTAATTAGCAATTAATACAAAAAATTAAGAAAAGTTTCAAAAAAATAATTTTTCAATTTTATTAAGTTAAGATAAATATAAAAAGCCAAAAAAAAATATTTTTCTAGATTTTTCTTAGTTAAATTTGTATTTTTAGATAATTTAATTAGTTTTTAATAGTTTTAAATTCCTAGAAAATCCAAAAATAATCAGAAAATTACAAAAATAGTTTTGAAAATTCTATTTTGATATTTTAGATTTTTCTAAGTCTTAATTTTATTTTTCTAGCTTTATTTCCTAATTTCTTGTATTTTAGGTATTTATTTAATAGTTAAAAATAGTTTTTAATTAATAATAATTAGATAATTAGTTATAAAAATAATTTTCTTTTTCTATAAATTTTCTTTTATCATTAGGTTTGTAAAAATATCATTCTCATATTTTTAGGGTTAATACTGCTTTAGTTTCATTTTTATTTGTACGTCACGTAGTTTTTAAATTCAGTTTTATAAAAACATAAAAACAAAAACATCATTTTAATTATAGTGATAGCGTTTATTTAATAGTTTTTATCTTTTTAATTTTCTTTAATTTGCATTTAAGCCGTTGTACTTTGTTGGCTTTTCTGTAGTTATAATCACTATCATAATCCCTTTTTCGTTCAAATTTCTCGATCACTTTACGTTTGATAATCCATTGCATAGCTCGCTGGGACATAACGACCCGGGGAAACCCTATACTCCCCTGATCTTCATTGCATTCGTGCTTAAGCAGTTTTAAGCTGATTACGGTCTGCCATTCACAAGTGGCAGGCTTGAGTGATTTAGCTTGACTGTTTGGCACGCATCATCCACTAAGATTTTCACTGTTTTGCTTCTAAGAAAATCCCAATTAAGTGCAGTGTGTAAAAGCATAAGGTCGAAGATATACATAGTCAGAGTCACATACCTATAGACATAATTAAAAGAGCCAAGTATTCTTGTTTCGTCGTGTGTAGCTTGTTCTCCTAACATCTTAAGAGTATCCGGTGCATGCGTGGCTAGTATGCATCCAGAATACCTTTCTTCCGATCCATCTTCGCACGTGATTAAGCAACCTGCTCATACTCAACATCAAAATCGAAACTTTTTAACCTAAACATATATATAATCTTTAAAATCATTTAAAATAACGAATATAACGAATGACCGGGACAAAGCCTAATATTAAGAGCAATGACTTAGTGACTTACCATCATCGAGTTGTGAAACAGATTGAACACCACAACCTGTTCTTATTTGGCAGCCTCTATTCTCTAGCTCTTCTCTGACCTTTTAGTCATACGAGCACATAATTAACTTTTGAATGTTAAGATTATTGTATAAAGAAGCATGATATGATAAAATTAATGAAATACCCTTTTAACGTAAGTCGTGAACGGCGTGATTATTGTATAA
The DNA here is from genome assembly GCA_910596185.1 of Chrysanthemum makinoi. NCBI lineage: Eukaryota > Viridiplantae > Streptophyta > Magnoliopsida > Asterales > Asteraceae > Chrysanthemum > Chrysanthemum makinoi. Next base: position 281,624,885 of record OU343224.1, read on the forward strand.
AGAAGCATGATATGATAAAATTAATGAAATACCCTTTTAACGTAAGTCTGTGAACGGCATCTGACAGATAAACCACTAGAGGCGACCAAATAGCTGATAAAAGATGGACAATAAGTAAACAAGCATTAATTATCCGAATGTGGTTTTATATCTCCCATCCTCAGATATGCCAGATTGACGTATAGTGTAAGTATGTAATACCTGAAGTAGATGGTGATTGCGGCAAAAAGAGAGTATGGAAAAGGCAGAAAAGCTCATAACCCCTTCTGCAGGGCAAGACCAGATGGATAAACATACTGGAACCTGTTAAAAATTAGCGTCACAAGGGCGTTCCCACCTAAAATTTGAAATTCTTAATATAATTATATTTTTGATCTCACAATGTAAGCCTTTTGAAACAATTCGGAGTAACCATGTGATTTGATGAAGTCTCCCAATGTTTGGTTGTGACTTATGTCTTGATTGTGTTCAACCTCTTCAAGGTACCTGGCGTGTCACTTACAAAGTTACCTTTGGCGTACGACGTTTGAACCTCATACCTTTAGACAGAATGATTTTTTTTGTCATATCTTTATAATGTTATGCTTTTTCTTTTTGGGGTTTGTACAATGTTATGGATAAATATGTCACAATGCAACATCCAAATTCCAAAGTATAAACTACCTCAAAACATCATGTTTAAACTTTGTGATTTCTCGAATCATCTGCCAAAAATAAAGGTAAACTTGACTATAATATAAAAGTCACAAAAACCAGTACAGCAACAACAACGATTCAGTGAGGACCTAATCGAACCAATTATCATACCACTTCTACCTTGCTCACCTAAGCACAAACTAAAACTTAAGCTAGATATTGAAGGTTCAACTGTTGAGAAAATTTACGCTAACTCGCTAACTATCAGGCAAATGTATAAAATCAATATCCTGATTCATAACTATAATCACAGACATAAAATGAACATATCAATCATACTATTAGTAACGTTCATAGATTTCAAAAACACAATTCCTAGACTCAAAACAATAAATAGTATAAGTACAAGTACGAATAATAAAGGTATATTTAGGCAGCAATAACACCTTAATCAGAACACTTAAGCTAAAACTAGTTATTAAAGTGTAGATCAGTCTCCATGGCATCATTAGAGTTAACATTCATCCTTTAATGCAAGGTTCGACTGATCCGCATTCGAGTGATAGTTAGCGTAAATATTCACGATCGGATCTAACAATAATTATACTACTTATCATTAAAGGTTTGACTGATCGGCATTCGAACTATGCTTATCTGAAGCGGAAAACTAACTAGTATTAGGCAAATGTAAGCGCTCATATCATCAATCATACCTCTAATAATAAATAATACTTAGAAGCTGAAAATCACAGTTGACGTACAATGTATCATAAACTAATACAACTTGCGTATAGTCACGTTTTAGATAAAAACTAGTTATCGAAGTAGTAATAATGAATAACTGTAATCACCTACACATAATGAACATAAGCTGCCGTAAACTAATGATTCCTAATAGTCGACTCTGAAATAGTACAGAAACTAGTTATTGAAGGATCTAAATCGATAACTCTAATCACATATACTATAAGCAAATAAGCTAACCTAGGGCTTGAAAAAGCTAATTCGTAAAGTAGAAGCAATAATTTGATAGTAATAAATAAGGTAAAAATAATTAATAATGATAAATAATGTAATCCATTACTTACTGATATTTTTCACACGCGAAGATAATGTAATCCAAACCTAAATCCGCTAATTGCATCAAAACTTCATTCCTAACTGATAATCTTCACATGTGAAGATATTATAACTAAACTTATATGCACTTATAAGCTCAAAAATCCATTACTTACCGATATTTTTCACACGTGAAGATAATGTAATCCAAACTTAAATCGGCTAATTGCATCAAAACTTCACTCCTAGCGATAATCTTCACATGTGAAGATAATATAACTAAACTTATATGCACTTATAACCTCAAAAATCCATTAGTTGATATTTTTCACACGCGAAGATAATGTAATCCAAACTTAAGTCGGCTAATCGCATCAAAACTTCATTCCTAACTGATAATCTTCACGTGCGAAGATTCTTTAACTAAACTTATATGCACTTATAAGCTCAAAAATCCATTACTTACCGATATTTTTCACACGTGAAGATAATGTAATCCAAACTTAAGTCGGCTAATCACATCAAAACTTCGTTCCTAACTGAAAATCTTCACGTGCGAAGATTCTTTAACTAAACTTATATGCACTTATAAGCTCAAAAATCCATTACTTACTGATATTTTTCACACGTGAAGATAATGTAATCCAAACTTAAATCGGCTAATTGTATCAAAACTTCACTCCTAACTGATAATCTTCACATGTGAAGATGCTCTAACTAAAATTAATTACACTAATACAATAATAAAATTAAATCAGTTCACTTGCGAAGATACTCTAACTAAACTTAAATTTGCTAATTATTTTCACAATTCAAAACAATTATTTATAAAAATTAATTAAATAATAATAAATTATGATAATTACTTGATATCTCTGTGTATTCCAGTGATATCACTCATTTCAGTTTCTTCTGGTTCAGAGTCATCTAGATCCATATCTCTTCATTAATATTCCGTTGATTACTGTGGTTGAACGACGGTGATATACAGCGGTTGAACAGCGGTTGATCGACGGTGATGATTCCGGTGAACGAAGCTGTAAGAAGGTTGTTGAAGGTGAAGAGGTGAAGCGATAATTGTGGAGGAGTGGTGGTGGTTTGAATTGGCGGTGAAGTGTGGTTTAAACGGTGGTGGTTGTGATGGAGAAAGTTGGAGAGAGCAGTTGTGTTTCACCTTCGGTGTAGTCAAATTGTGTGTTTTTTTTTTTTTTTTTTTTATATATTGAATATGATTTGGTAATTACAAAAATGCCCTCGGTTAGTGCAAATGGTGGGCTAATTTTAGCCATTAGATCTAAAAAAATGAGGGATTAAATGGAAGGCTAGGATCTCTTCTCGCGTTCTCACAAAAATTAGACTTCTCACAAGAAACACCCTATATATATATATATATATATATATATATATATATATATATATATATATATATATATATATATATATATATATATATATATATATATATATATATATATATATATGAGAATATATTAGCTACAATTAATTGTAGCTAAATAGCTATAATTTTGTGCTAAAAATGTAGGTCCCTGATTATTTTTGTGGGTCCTTATTCTTTCTTCTGAGTCCTTGAATCATTACTAGTGTATTATTTATGAAAAGGCTACAAAAATTGTAGCCAAGCTATCCCATATATATATATATATATATATATATATATATATATATATATATATATATATATATATATACATATACATATATATTACAAGTATTCAAGTTTAGATGAGAAGAAGAACCAACTCTAATGTGGAGAAGAACTTGGGCCGGTCCAGAAGACATGGCGAGGCATGACGGCCTACCCAATTCTGTTGTTGACCACTATTCATGGGCCGTTGAGCAGACTATCCTTGCCCATTTGAACGCTCCAGATGGGGAGCCTGACATTGTCTCCCTTAGCCCAATAAATGCCGAATTACCACGAGACTGTTGTTGTTGATTTCGATTTCAGGAATTTGAACAAACTTTTGGCTAACGTGGTGACCTTGCTTACTTGGGGTGGTGTTTGTGCTGGTGACAAGAGCTGTTAGGGATGAAAAAACCCGTCACTAGAGGATGATAGATCAGGCGTGATGTTAATTGGTTGTCGGGTCATATACAGAGAGGTAAAGATGTGGCGTAAACATGATTTTTCTAGGCAGTGCAATGTCCTTTTTGTAGGTTCCTCATCACACTTTGGATTATCGTGACAGAAGAGGAGCGTTTCCAAAAGTTAGGCTTTGTGACTATGATAAAGTTACTTCAGTAGTATAGCCCGTTTTATTGAATTTTAGTTAAAATTATATAAACCAGGTCGTTTGTCATTGCTTTAATAACTAACGACTTTTTTCAAACTCAAAATAATAAACCAGAAACATCTAAATTTTGGTAGCTCGTTTATATGGATGATTTGACAAGAAAAATACAAAAAACATAAAAGTAAACAAGGCAAATTGTTACCTTGGCAAAAGCATCGGCAAACCACCACTGACCACACCAAATGTAGGAACCATTCATATCTCACACTAATATTTGATGTTGCTGCTATGTAATTATATGGAGTATCAGGGTGTGTTTGTTTCATTAAGATGTTTTAGGTCTGAGTCTGACTACCACATCGTACCAGTAAGAGGTGGTTAGAAAGTCTAAATCTGAACGAAATAATGTTGTTTGTTTTTTTATAATTGTCCGAATGATTTTAAGTGCTTGTTTCTGCAATTTATTTATTAAATCAACGCAATACGATAATAAGTAACTTATGTAAATATGAAACAAGACTTTTTATCATAAATATAACATAGTTAATAAACAATCAAATATATTATATAAAGTTTACAAAACGAGTAAGAGACAGTAAGACAAGTCTCCCACCTCTTACTGAGTAAGATGTTATATGTCTAACTGGGTCTTACTCAAAAGAAAAAAACAAACAAGCAAAACGTCTGCCCTCCTATTACTGGTAAGAGTAAGAGGGCTAGTAAGACTTTTTAAAAAAAAACAAACACACCCTCAGTTGAGACAAGGAAATGCCAAGTATACCATATAGTTTACAAAAATGGATGTTTGGCTGGTCATTTAATAGTGGTTCAAAGTTCAAACCAAGGATAGCAACATAGTAGTCACCACATTGATTAGTACTACGTATTTCGTAATATATATAAGGGCTATATATGAAATTCTCCCTTCGTAATAAACCCCCAAAAACGAGAAATGCTAATTGAAAAGAACACTCCCATATCCCTCGCAAAACAAGTAAAAACTACATGAAATTTAATATAATTTATGAATTTGCCAGCCTAGCTTATACAGCTCTTACATGGCATAACATGAAGAATCAAAAAAATAAGTTAAGAACTGAAATTCTCAATAGATATTGTTTTATTTAATATATTCTTACAAGAGAACATATTCTCTTATTACAAAAGAATCAATTAATTCACTCTATATATAAACACTCTCTAGCTTATACACAATTAATGAAATATGCATATATTATCTTACAAAAGTATTTATGTTTTCATCCACATCTATCTGGAATTTCTTTAGTCACTTTTCGATGGAACTCCTGCAGTAGCAGCCACAGCAGCATCATCGGAACTCTGCACGAGCTCTGGTTTAATCTCCTCAAGCTTTTCAAGAACTTGCACAGCTTCAGGTCGTTCTTCAGGTGAAGGATCAACACAATGCATAGCTAATTTCAGAGTGTTAAGCAGCTCATCACCACCAACATTTGCGGGATCCCCCATTAATTCCAAATCAAAAACTTCATTAGTCCATTCATTCTTGAAAATCGATGCCACCCATTGTGGTAAGTCAAGACCATCTGTTGCCTCGCTGGGAGACTTACCCGTCAAAAGCTCTAAAATGATCACACCGAGACTATAAACATCAGTTTTTGTGTTTGCGTTCTTGAGCTTTGAAAGCTCTGGAGCTCGGTACCCTAATGTCCCTGCAGTTGCAACCACATTGGTGTTGGCTGCATTTGTCATGAGCCTGGATAGACCCACATCTGCAATTGCTGGATTCTTCTGTTCGTCTAGTAACACGTTACTGGAAGTGAGGTTACCGTGGACTATACTCTCTTGGCTATGAAGGAAAACAAGACCTTTTGTTATACCCACGATTATGTTCAATCTTGTTGGCCAATTTATCACGCTTTCAGGGCCCCGAGCTGCAAGAGAATCCAAAATTAACAAACTTGTATCAGATATTCATGAATCTCAATTAAACAATTTAGGTAAAAAGAATGTATCTTTAAAATTTAACCAAATTGTTAAAAAATTGTTTCAACCTTTGGCCTGTCATAATTGTTTAAATTAATACAAAAACTTTTACCATATCCAATACATCTCAAACCCAATCTGGCCAGTATCTAAATGTACCTGTGACGAACCCAATCTGGCACGTATCTAAATACAACACCTGACCCCAAGTATTAAAGGAACCCACCCGTAAGAAAAGTATCCGTTTTGACATGTATTTTAAAATTGACCCATTTTGACATATCTAAATTATCAAATATAGAGAAGTTGGAAGTAACATACCATGGAGGAAAGTAGCAAGACTTCCATGAGGCATGTAATCGAACACGAGAAGCTTCTCGCCTTTAGGTCCCAAGTAATACGCTCTAAGGGCCAAAATGTTTTCATGCCGAATCTTTCCCAGTTCAGCAGCTTCTGTTTCAAATTCCTTTTGCGCTTTGGTGACTTTTTCTCTTAGCCTTTTCACTGCAACCATGTTACCATCTTCTAATGTAGCCTTATAAGAGGTTCCATAAGTGCTCTTTCCCATTATCTCAGCAGTTGCACATAACAAATCATCAGCTGTAAACACAAATGGGCCCGAAAAATGCACCAACTTCCCACCGGTTTCTCCTGATTCCACAACCTCAGCCCCTGCCACTGGGGGTACCGCCATGGCAACATCGGTTTTGGTGTTCTTAGACTTTGATCTTGCTGCTGATTTCTTTCTAATTAGACAGCAGAGAAGTAAACAGCATAAAAGAAGCAAAACTAGCAAGAGAGCTCCAGCTGCTATAAGAATTATATCTTTTGTACTAAGCTTTCGGTTTTTATCTTGTTTTTGGTTTGAAGGATGAGCTTGTGATGAAGATGGAGAAGGTGAAATAGATACGGTAGGGCATGGTGTCGAAATACTGTAACCGCATAACTGAATATTACCCACAAAAGAAGTTGAATTAAACTTCTTCAAAAGGGAAGAAGGAACACTCCCCGAAAGCGAGTTATATGAAACATTTAAAGATTCAAGATTCTTCAAATGACCAATGGATTCAGGAATTTCACCACTGAAGTTATTTTGAGATAATCCAAGTTGGGTGAGAGAAGAAAAGTTTCCAACGATATTTAAAATTTGACCATTCAATTGATTGTTATCCAAAATTAGAACCGAAAGATTAGAAATAGTGATCGAAGGAAAGCTTCCATTGATGACATTGTTGGACAAATCCAACGATTGAAGCTTAGAAAGATTAGCAAATTCATTTGGTATAATTCCATTAATGTGATTATGGCCAAGATTAATCTTTTCAAGATTACTCATTTTGCTTAATGAAGTTGGAATCTTTCCACTGAGGAAATTATGATCAAGAGTCAAAGATGTGAGTTCACCAAATTTCCATGTGTCTGGAATTGGGCCCGAAAGATTGTTATGTTCTAAGGCTAGGAAAGCGAGTGATGGCAAAAGGGTAAAACTTGGTGGAATGGAACCAGAAAAAGCATTGTAACTAAGGTTAAATCTATATATTTTACTATAATTCGAAACAATGTTGGGGATGGTGCCGTTAAGCTGATTATTGCTTAAATCAAGATTCTGTAAAGATGGTGTAACAGATGGTGGGATTGAACCCGAAAGCCGATTATTGAAGAGATAAAGACCTCTTAAATTAGGCAATAACCATAAAGATTGCGGTATAACACCGGATAATAGGTTATCATGGAGGCTGATTCGTTTAAGCGAATGAAGGTTACCGAATTTTGAGGAGATTTTGCCACCTAATCCCTTCCACGGAAGCTGAAACGCGATAACACGACCTTGATCACACTTGATTCCAACCCATCCACCCGAGCAAACTCCATCTCTACCCTTCCATGTCCTCAACACACCTCTTAAATCAACAAGATCTTGTTTAATAGCTTGGAGAGCTGAATAATCGCCAAGCGTGACTGTTATCACCTCCTCGTTGTCGGATTTACCTGAAACAATATGAGAACAAAAAAGAATTACTAAAATGGTAAGCAACAAAAGTGCATTTTGAAATGAATAACTTCTCCACTGTGTCCGAAAATGACTACTAGAGCCATTTTTTGTTTCCATCAAGCAACAAACTGGGTTATGATTCAAAAGAGAAATGGGTTGTGCTTGATTCTTGATAAAGTACAATATCTTAGAAAAGAGAGAAAGAAAGTCTTGGTGGAAATTTAAAGAACGAATGAAAAAGTGTGTTTATTTATTTTGCAAAGTCATTGGTTTACGTTGAGAAGGGTGTAACGGCTAGTCACAAATAATACCAAACACATGAATCAACATTAGAATATTGTTCAACAATAATAAATGTTTTTCTTTGAAATAGGTGATTCGGAGTTTGACCATCTCCAACGGCTATTTTCTTTATACTCCCTCGGTACAAAAATTTCTGTCCCACTACAAAGAATAATGAAATCAGTACACACTTTTTAAGAGGAGGAATGCAACCGCATAAAATTTAAAAAAGAAAAAAAAGTTCATACAATGATTGTTTAATAAAAATGATTTGTAACAAAATAAAAAGTTTTGTGAATAAAAAATAAATAAAAATTTCTATGTGTCAAGACAAATCTTTCAGTAAAATTTTTTTGCAACATTTATTTGATTGTAGCAAATCTCTTTTAACAACAAGGAGTGATCATGGCTCAAGCCGTTTTGACACATCACTACGACTTTAACATTCTCTTTTTCACATTCACATATTAAAAAATACATTTTCACTTATCACTCAAACTAAAATACCTCGTTTAGGTCCCACCACTTTTTTTTTTTTTGAAACCAAATAAACTTTCATTTATTAAAATAAAATATTACATTTATATATATATATATATATATATATATATATATATATATATATATATATATATATATATATATATATATATATATATATATATATATATATATATATATATATAGAGGATCCGGTGAAGTAAATTAAAATAAGAAGTGGTGAGAAGTGACCCAAACCACGCATTTGAGATGCAACGACTTGCATTAGATGCATTTCTATTCATATAGATGCAACATCTTGAGTTTCGAAAGTTAATTTGATGTATAGATGGTGCAAATTGATTTTCATGATTTCAGCACGTGCAGAGGAACAAAAAACAAGAGAAATCATGAAATGCATCTAATATATATATATGCATCTGTAAAAGCTAGAAACACACTATGGTGCGTTATAATGCATCTAAGATTATAGGGATGCATCTAATTTAGGTCGATGCATCTCAGGATTTTGCGGATATAGTTCTTCTTATTCTTCTTATTTTAAGTAATCTTATTTGATTCTAACTCTCTCTCTCTCTCTCTATATATATATATATATATATATATATATATATATATATATATATATATATATATATATATATATATATATATATATATATATAGGTTTGAGTTATTATGAAAAGTTTCTTAGAATGAAAAGAATGAGAAAGCAATGTGGAGGTGACATGTGTCACCTTTGCCACATCATCATGCCACATCACCATACCCCACCCACCCCCACCCCTTCGGAAAAAAAAATCCCCGCCAAATTTTTTAATTTATTTTTTGGGCAAAAAAATTTTTTTTTCCCGCCAAATTTTTTTACTGCATCACAGTTATAAAGTTACTGCATCACAATCATGATTTTAGTGCATTAAGGTTATAACATTGATTTTAGTGCATCATAGTTGATGCACTTAACTATTAACTATGATGCAGTAACTTATAATAAAGATGCACCAAAACTTATTAGTGCATTAAGGTTATAAGTTATTGCGTCACAATTATGATTTTAGTGCATTAAGGTTATAAATTACTGCATCACAGTTCTAAAGTTACTGCAACACAATCATAATTTTAGTGCATTAAGGTTATCTTGATTTTAGTGCATCATAATTGATGCTCTTAACTATTAACTATGATGCAGTAACTTATAATAAAGATGCACCAAAACTTATTAGTGCATTAAGGTTACAAGTTACTGCATCACGGTTATAAAGTTACTGCATCATAATCATGATTTTAGTGCATTAAGATTATAAGTTACTGCATCACAATTATGATTGTGATGCAGTATTTTTATAACTGTGATGCATAATAAATTTTGGCGGATTTTTTTTTTGGCGGAAATTTTTTTGGGGGTTGGGTGGGTGGGGTATGGGGTGACATGTATACATGGCATGATGTGGCAAAGGTACATATGTCACATATGCCTTCTCATTCTTTTCATTATAAACTTTTCATTTTAACCTACCATATATATATATATATATATATATATATATATAGTGAAGGGTTATTTTCAGAACCAAAAAAAGGTCAAGAACTGCGAGAACCAATCTTGACCATCTATTTTTTGATCAATGGATATAAATGAGTGTGCCATAAATATAAATAACTAAAAATTTGTGCTTAATTTGTAAGTGTTGGAAGGGCATTATTGGAATATCAACTTATTTATTTTAAAACCACTCCACTACTAAATACGGATTTGCATAAGATTGCAACCAGTTTCTTTCTCTCTAAAACGAAACCACTGTCATCTTCCCCTTCTCACTAAACCCTAACTGCCCCTACCTCACACAAACCCTAACCGCTCCTACCTCAAGTCCACATCCCCATCCCTAAAATGAAGAAATTTACAGGTATTGACTTTCTTTTCGATCCACTTGAACAGCCGCACGATTAACATCAGAGGTTATATATTTAAACCTAGAAACTGCCCAAAAAAAACCTCTATGCGTCCAACCAAAAAAGTGAGCCATCGCCATCCATCTCGTCAATGTCATCCATAGATCTTCTCATGTTGTAAGTTTTTTTTTTTTTTTTTTTTTGGTATTCCATCGTAGGTTTTACTCATAACTGTTCTTCTTTTTTTTTATTTCGGTCAAATATGGACATGTATTTCATCACAGGCTTCACTAAAAAATCTGCATTTTGGTCATTGTGCACATGTATTTTGTATATAGTAGTCGGTTTAACCTTTGCATAGTTGTGCTTGTTGCGGTAAATAGTAGGCTCATTACTGAGAATCTAATGAAGGTAAGTCTATGTCGATTTGAGACGATCTTTGTTGTTCATATTAGTTTTATCTTTTGTCAAACAGCCTCAAGTCAGACATGAAACTTTTCGTATCCATGTTATCGCAACTGCGTGATTTGAGAGAAGCAAAAGAACTTTATTTGAGTTTGTCATAAAATGTTTTTTTAATCTTGTTTGCAGTCAAGGATTTTCAATTTGAGAGAAGCTGTTATAATTGGAAGTGTTCTTCAAAAGGTCTCTATTCCACTGCTTTATTCCAGGTATCACTACTTACTATTTTCGTACATAATCATTTTAATGTTTTATTTAAAGGACTAGAATGTAGACGTAGTACCTGGTGTCAAAAAATCAAATCTGCTTCTATCTGTTCTGACTTTTTGTCTAGATTATACCCTTGTTTCTTCTAAGATATTTTGCATGGTTCGAACGACACTTTATTTTTTAAAGTATTAGCAATGAAAAGTTGGTTATTTTTTTACAGGGATTGTAAGCATGGTTTTAATTTGCAGTCTTGTATTGATGAAATTAGCGGAAATGGAGTACGGTAGCACAAGAAGGTACGTAATGTTCAATAGTTTCATATGGTAATTAAAGTAGAGTTTGTGGATAGTGACTTATGCTTTCTTAAAATATAATGGTCTTCTGGTGCAGCTACTTTATAAAGCTATTAGTTGAAAAGATATACGCTTTGCCATATCGAGTTTTTGATGCAATGGTTTCACATTTTATGAGATTTGAGAAGACTCCAGGGACATGCCTGTGATCTGGAATCACGCTCTTCTTGCATTATGCAAAGGTTAGTTTCGCCTTTTTCCTCAAAGTTGTTAACTTTATAGTCTATATGAGCCGTACCAAGGTGAACCATCAACCTAATATCAAGTCCTATATGTGGACAATTGGTAAGTTATAAAGGTGTATAGTATGTTGGATTAGTGTGTGCGTAGCTTTCTAGTCTTTACGTATTTCATGACTTTAGAATTGTCACCTATTTTTTATATTAATGAATAATGCAACATCTGTAGGTACATACATGAACTGACAGTAGAACAGAAAGATGATATTAGTTATCTTTTGAAGAAGCATAGACATAAATTGGTATGTAATTATCCATAAATTAATATTAAAAAGTAGTCAAAGTACTATTTCTCAACATCAAAGGGGGGGGGGGGGTTCAGGCAAGGGTCAATTTATGATTCTGGTTGGGTTGGGGATTACCTGGCTGTTCCTTACTTTTATGCTAAAATAGTGATAAGTGTCCTTCTATGTTTTAAGGGGCGTGCATTTGTGTTTTTAAGGGGATGCATATTTGTTTTATGATTGGTATAAAATTAATGAATTTGGTTTGCATATGTGTTTCAGATTGTACATTTGTGGTTACAGGTACGAGTATAACGAGCAATATGAAGTGTGCACATGTGTTTTGTATATACTATCTAGCGACAAGATAGTTAGGATAAATATTTAAAGAGTGAAGACACAAGTGCACATATACATACAAAGAAATCAGGAGTGTCCAGCGAGGGAAAATAATGTGTATATACGGCATCAATTTTTTTTACTTTTAGAAATTTGTATTGTATATCACATGATTTTAAATTTTGTATATAATGTTTTTTTGTTTTATATTGTTTACAATACATGTAAAATACTTTTGTTTGTCATTCCATGCACACAAACACAAGTAAATTTACATTATCTAAAAAACACATATGCACCTTACCAAATACACGTAAACTAAACACTATAAACACGCGTAAATTTACGTTATCTAAAAAAAATACATATGCACTTTACTAAACATGAAATCTGAAAAAAAATATTATTCTAAAAATTAAAATAAACAATTAAATTCCTAAAATTTAGGAGGAAAAAAAATTTTACTAAAAGAAATAAAAAAAAAGTAAAAAATATAATTTTACTATTATACCCTTTTGAATTAAATAATAAAAATTAATTTCCAAAAAAATTTGATTGGTTGATGCTGGTTCTCGCAGTTCTCGACCTTTTTATGGTTCTGAAAATAACCCTTCCCTATATATATATATATATATATATATATATATATATATATATATATATATATATATATATATATATATATATATATATATATATATATATATATATATATATATATATATAGAATCTAGATCAAATAAGATCTAACTTAAAGTTGTTAAAATGAGATCAATCTAAAATTTAACAAGTGACATTCTCCTTATAACAAAATAATTTTTTTATTAGCTACAACTAAAAATGTTAAAGTTTTGATAGATTTCTTTTTAAAATTTACGAAACCTAGGTGATACACTTTGATTAGAAGTGTAATGTGTATTAGGTTTTTGTATGTGTATCAGATTTTGGAATATTTATTAGTGTAATGTGTATCAGGTGTATCACTAATTCAAACTCATGTATCATTTGGTTATTAGTTTCTAAAATGTTAATTTGTATTAAAATATTATATTATTGCGTATTATTGCTAAATTTTTTATTTATAAACGTTTTAGTGGTTTTTTAGACTTGATCTTATTTTTACAACTTTAAGTTTGATCTCACATTAACCATCCCCTATATATATATATATATATATATGATCAAATAAGAAGATTAATTAAAATAATAATAGTAAGAAGGAATTATAGCCAATCATTTTAAAGGCAGTTTTAAGGGTAGTTTTGTCTAACACATAATTTATATTGACTGAATTTAATATGACCCCAAAATAATGGTAACCGACTTTCTTCCATTTAATTCTTTCAATCGTCATATTAAGAATTCATCTAGAAACCTGCAACTATTAATTTCATCAAATCATTCTTTAAAAGTTAAAAGATTAATCGGTTATAGTATACACATTTGATTATAGTATACACATCGCAAATACAATCGATTTCAATATACTATATAGTTGCGCATCAATTTTTTTAAAAGCTGATAATAGATAAACAAAGCTCCAAACAAAGAACAGATGCATTTGATTTTAGGATAGTTACATGTAATATGATTTAATTTTTTAATAAATATATTGGATGCATTTTCATTAGATGCAATGATTAATGTTTACGAGACCGTGTATTTTTCATATCGATGCAGATGCATCGTAGTGTCGTACCTATAGATGCATGGTCTTTTATAACTATAAGAATAATCAGATGCAAGATGCACCTCAAACGATGAATTCTTAAAATGTGTCGTTAGTTATGTACGTAAATTGATTTACCACGTGCCAATGCAAACCCAAACTTAACCCATGCACCTATTAAAAATTTAGAAGCAATTGCATCTAATTGTTATTACCCATCAACATTTTACCACGTCACTGAATCCCATGCATCTATTGTTTGAATAAATTAATTGTTTTGAGGATTCTCAATTGTTTTTTTGAACGAAAGGATTCTCAGTTGTTGACAAAGGAATTATTGGTTTTACGATACTACCCTTTTGCGTTTGTTTAATTTGTTAAAATGTCACATTATTTACAATTTTGCCATGCCTTAATTTTAGCCATAGATCTTTGATCTAATGGTGTATATTACTTCTTATTATTCTCATTTTAACTAATATTCTTATTAGATCCTTACTGTATATATATATATATATATATATATATATATATATATATATATATATATATATATATATATATATATATATTTATATATATATATATGCTAGCGGCAATGCCCGTCCAAGGGCGGCCATTGTTGGGATTTAATTATCTAGTTAACCAAGTAACGTAAACGAGAACGCAACGGAATTAGATCTATTTTATGCAATTAGTAAACGCGTAATTAATAAACAATAAAAATAAAAGGGAAAAAGAAAACTAACCCTCATAGTCAACTGCAATTAATAAAACGAACAAGAAACCAAGTGTTAAAATAAACACCTCTACGAGTCCACAGACAAACACTTAATCACAAGTACGTTTGGTTAAGCTAGTCGAGAACTTTTACCCAAATCAACCCTTGAATACTTGAATACCAAGAACAAAGAAAACCAAGAACAAGTCTAAACCTTTATGTCCGAGATCACTAGTTCTGCCCGAGAACTTTCTTCCTTACACCCGATATCGGACAAAACGTGTCCGATGTCTTTTACCCTTCTGTCCGAGAAATCCAACGACCAGCAAACTTCAATTTACTGGTGCAGCCAGAAAACAAGAACCCTAAATGCTTCTTGGATTAATGATGCAAGCTTAGAATTCACTTAAACCAAACAAACCCTGATCGAATTTGATGAAAAATCCGATTGGGTAGAACCTAAAGTGGGAATCCACTTTTGGTAGAAGTTTAGGGATACTATGCGTGTGTTTTGATGCAAGGGTGTGTTTGTATTTATAGGTTTAGAACCCTAGTTGTACTTGGACTCAAAACTTGAGCTCCAAGTAAACTATCCAAACACCCACCGATCGTTAATATGGACTAGGCCCAAGGCTTCCACAAACCGACCCAAATTGCAAAGAAAAACATCCAATGGGTCGTGTGGAATGATCGGATCACATGCATGCAAACGGGTCAAATATATATTCAAGTATAAATGTTCGTTTACGTACCTTTCGTGTTTAACATGTGTGCCCCCATAGGCTCACACACTTCTAGTCGTTTTGCGTGTTTCAACTCCCACAAACCAACAGCTCCCACTTGGGAGTTGGAGTAGCATATAACACACAAAACCAATGACGGAAACGCCTAGCAAAGCTCTCACTCGCTTTTTAACTAAAAGTGTATGAGATATAGTTTCATAAAATTTCTCAATAGCATGGTCATTCAATGTCTTGCTTTAATCATCCTTTGTTATAGATACCGTTAAACCATGGATATGGATCCAAACTCATTCCATATAGTTAAGCCATTTAGAATCTCGTTATAGATTTTAATTCAAATATACCAAATGTAATCAAGAATCATCTTGCATTACCCTTTGGGTTTGGCAAAATAATTATCTGATTAAATGCGAGAGGCGCCATGGTATCTTTCTACACATATCAAGTGGAGTAACAAATCCTTTATTGACTATAAGTGTTGTGGATGCTGCTTCACATCACTCCGAAATATAGCTTTTATAACTACCTTATTCAGTTAGCGTTTTGCTTATACTTACAAAAGTGATATCCACACATAACAGAACTTGCTTGTATCTCAACTCTAAGGGTGAAATTAACAAACCATTTTTAATATTTTACTTATGACAAGGATCCAAAATTAAATATTTGAAAGTTGGGGTATCCAATATGTATCTCTAGTGAATACATATGAGTTTGGCGGGAACAATCCACATTCTCGCTAGAATATAACCAACACTCACATTTGCCTTACATAACAATATTCCCATATTGTTAACCGACGACGGACATATTTAGAATGATAAATCATTTCATGGATTAAACATGCAAATATGGAATAACAGATTATATGAATATAATAACAACTACCTCGTATCTTTATTTATCAGAAAGTAATAATTATCTTACAATTCCAAAATTATCCAAATACTAATTAACACAAAAATTTACATGAGACTACTAGCAGGTATTAAACCTATACCTCTAGTCAATTTAAAATGCTTAGGATACGCTAAAGCTTTCGTAAATAGATCTGCTTGGTTGTCATCTGTGTGAACCTTTGATATCTTCACGTCACCCATTTCAATGGTCTCTCGAAGATAATGAAATTTTGCGCGATAATGTCTAGCACCTTTGGTGATTCCGCTTTCATTAGCTATAGTAATGGCTCCAGTATTATCACAATACATATTTATGGGTTCTTTAATTGTGGGAACAATGTTCAACCCAGAAATGAATTCTATTGAATCCATCCGGCCTCTTTTAGATGCATCGAAGCACTATATACTCACGCTTACTGTAGATGAAGTAGAAAAATACTTTTGCTTTGTGCTTTTCCAAATAACAGCACCTCCATTTAGAACAAACACATATCCAGTCGAGATTTTAAGTCACCAACATCTGCCAGATATCCGTCGAGATTCGTAGCGAAACCCGAGCTCTTGTTTCGCTCTCTCCCTCCATAAACCAGAAACATATCCTTAGTATTGCGTAAATACTTAAGAATATTTTTAACATTAGTGCAAGTTGAAGTTCACCGGATTCTGGTTGAAATCGGCTTGTCACATTCTGAGCTAACGCAACATCGACGAGTACATCTCACAACATACATAATAGATCCTATAGCCGAAGCATAAGGAACTCTTTGCATGCGCTCTTTCGCAGCAGGTGTCTCAGCACCTTGTGAACTACTCAACTTAGGCTCCTCTTGCATTGGGATAGCTCTACGTTTGGAATTCTCCATACAAAATCTCTTCAAGATTTTCTCAATGTAAGCACTTTGACATTAACCAATCAATCGTTTAGATCTGTCTCTATAGATCTTGATTCCAAGAATATATGCAGCTTCTCCTAAATCTTTCATGGCAAACCATCTTCCAAGATAGGATTTTACATCTTGTAACATTGGAATGTTGTTTCCCATAAGCAATATGTAATCAACATATAGAATTAGGAAAGTGACATAACTCCCACTAGCTTTCTGTATACACATGGCTCATCTTGATTTTGAGAAAATCCAAATTATCTCATCATCAAAACGCTTATTTCATTGCCTAGATGCTTGCTTAAGTCCATAAATGGAACGCTTGAGCTTGCATACACGGTTAGGATATTTAGGATCAACAAAACCATCAGGTTGCTCCATATAGACCTCTTTGTAAAGATGTCCATTGAGGAAGGCGGTTTTGACATCCATTTGCCATATTTCATAATCATAAAATGCATCTATGGCTATGAGAATCCTTATAGCTCTAATGTCTACTACAGGAGAAAAGGTCTCTTCATAATCAATCCCGTAGGTTTGAGTGAAGCCCTTTTGTAAAGCCCCTTTTATCACTTATACCTTATCACAAACCCAACACTTATATCACGTTAAACACAAACTGATGATATGCATAAAGAAGAAAGAATAAGAACGTGGTGACTTGAATGATAGATCGTGTATGTATTTAGAGAGATAAAGGAAAGAAGATGAAAACAATAAGTTGTATATTGCTTCAAAGGAAAACACACACACACACACACACTCAAGCACACCCCTCAAATGACCATTTGAGGGGTATTTATAGTACAAGTAACTTAAAACCCTAAAAGGCTTTGCTGGGGCTTTTCGTGGGTTGGACATGGATTGGGCTTTGGATACTTAAGCTTCAAACGGCTAGCATAATCATAACGCCTAGCCATTTAGCTTAGTCCAATCCACGAGCCCGTTGACTTATTCTATCACGATATCTAACACACGTTACAAAGTTCCTAATCGTGAATGACCATCACTTCTAATAAAACTATTCAGGCTAACAATCTCCCTAAGTGGTCATTCAAATGATGCTCCACTTGATTAGGTCTTTACTTTTCTCGAGCTTGAACTTTGCGTGTAGATATCGAATAGTCTTGATTCTTTGTTCTTTCATGCTTTGTGATCGCTAATGTGGTTGTTCTGCCGTTGTCAACTTCGTTGGTTAGGTATCTCCACGTCTTTTTCCACCATGCTCACACTTCTATTTGTCTTTTGGTTACCAATGATGTAGTTCTCGAGTCTTTAGATTCATTGACGAAGAATCATCTTTAACTTTGTGTAGCCTTTGATTATGATGAGAACATTCATGTGTTTTTGGTATGAGCATGTGGCGATCCGCACGATCAATCTGCTCCTGAGCTTCCATAAGAAGAAAACATAAAAACAGGTTAGTAATAAGCGGATTCAGGCACTTACAAGTTTGAATTTCGAGGGTGTTAACAGCATAGTGTGAAAACACATCTCTAGTTCTCACAAAGGCCGCTCCTCGAACCGAGTCCCCAAGTGAGATAACGCGATATACCGAAGTACATCTACAGTTCAGATGAGTCGTTGAAGTACACCGAAGCATCACCCACTGACCAGACCGCTTGAGACACTAAGCGTAATCCACGGGGAGTTACCAAAGTGACATGCCGTCGTGGCGTATCGCTTGATGTTGACCTTTGGCAGGAGTTTCCATTCAATCACTAAGATCACGATGTGAAACTTCTCATAAATGTTATGGCAGATTGCTAAGACCTGCGTAGGACTCTAGAATATATCACTTGTGTCCTTATTGATGAACAACAAGCGATGTCATGTCATGTGTTCCTATGAGATCTTTTAATGAATCTCGTGGCTCTAGACTCAATGGTGCATATTGGTTTTCCTGACGGAGACTAGGAGAGGGTCTCCTTCAATATCAACAATCTCTAAGAGAAAGTCGATAGATTATGTAGGGTTCACAGTGAGAATGAAACAAATCCTTTTAAGAGGAATTGAGTGGCTAGAAGGTTTAGTGCAGCGCGTCACGTCGGGTCCATGACGTCTTTGTCTTCAATACCGTGTCAACTTAGTGACAACCAAAGTAGGATGAATTGAACCCGGTTTACGCCCTAAGGTTGAATATGGAGGGCTATTTCTTTTCACCATTTCTTTTACTTTTCTTTTAATTCTTCAACCCCTTCTTTCTCCTTTCTCACATTACTCCTTTTTCAATCATTCCTAAGGACTTCTAATACTAACTATTTTTGATATCCTTGGGTAGATCCTCCGGCTCTGTGGATCATAGGACCGATAATTTCCTATCCTTAGTCACCTTATAACTCCGTGACTGTCCTATTGTTGCCATAAAATCATTTTCTTTGAAAATCTCTCAAAGTGTTTATGATAGAAAACATGTTTGAAACACTCCGAGAGTTTTATATTATCGAAACACTCCCCTTCACATATGCTTATATTGTTTTAACCGAAATCAGCAGAGAGGTAGAGTTCGACTTTTGAATTGATCAACTTTCAATAGACAAGACCGATTCGAGACACGTTTACATCACTAGTGAACTAGCTTGAAATTATTACCCGCCCTGGTCAATTCCAAAGAAAGTTTCTCGAAATGGTACATTCTACTTAGAAAAGTCCTATTCGAGACAGCTTACATCACGGTTAGACCGACTTGAAATTATTACCCGTCCAGGAACAAGTCTTTTCGGGTACTGACTTTATATTATCGTCAATTCATTGGTTACACCTGAGTCGAGCTCATTTGAGATTCAAACACCGATCATTAAACTTTTTTGATCACATTTTAATCACGTTTCTCCCCTTCAAAAATAGCATATCTATGATGTTTTTGAAACACAATGATTAAAAGATATGTTTTTCGAAAAGCATTTGGAGAGAAACTGATTTAGCATGAATTTTGGAACAATTTTGGTTTAATACTCCCCTTAACGAAAGCATATTTTTCATACGTGAAAATTTAGAATCAATTAGGGTTTAGAGGAGTTATCTTGGTACCAAATGTAGGTTTTGAAAAATCTTTTGAAAAATTTCGAATCAATGGTACGTAAGATGAGAAGAAGATTTTGAAAATCTTTTGAAGATATTTAGAGAAAAAATTATCTTCATTTGTTTTAGGATAAGTGCTCGATATTTATGAAAATCGATTTTGTAGCACTTTCCTTTCTTTAAAGATCGGTTCATACTGAAGTAATCAAGCCATTATGTTTTAGGAATAGTGCTTGAAAAATATTTAAAACCATTGTTTTGGTTAAGCACTTTCCTTTCTTTGAAGGGTCCCTGAATGATGTGTCCAAACCATTATGTTGAAGTCCGGTTTAGATCAAGTATACTAAAGCCATTATTTTGAAGAAATTTTTAAGAAACGACATGTTTTAGAAAACATTTAAAGAACTCTCGCTCAAGCATCTGTACATGCCCGTATCATTGTTGAATGAAATTTCTAGAAACGCATGAGAATATTGATTATACAAGAGACATGTCGAGAAGAATTTTTGGATTTTTGGTTTTATATTGTTTTTGAATTTTTGAAAATTTTCTATTTTTGTATTTTGCTTTTGTTGGTTTTATAAAAGAAATGGAAAATCAAAAATAGAAGATAGAGAGAATGAGAAGAAGAGTTTACAGAATTGGAACCCTTTGATGAGCTGGGTTCAGAGATATTTGAATCACCTGCAACCAAAGAAGAAGAGTTTTCACAAATAACAGTGTTAGAAGTACATGTTTCCTCACGGCGAGGGTGGTCACTATCAACGGTTGTAGTGGATTCGACTTCCTTAACATGATGAGTTTCACTATTATCTATGTTGGTGCAAGTGTCAACAATCTTTCCTGTGGGAATCCATCTAAGACCTATTTTGTTGAAAACTTTGCCCGTGGGTATCCACCTAAGGTAAGATCTAGGAGTTGTTTTCTTTTCAGATACAGCGGAAGACTCATTTTTTGAAAAACTGCGTCCTGAAGAGATCCACCGATTAGGTTTCCTTTTTGTAAAGATCGTTGTAAGCTCTTAGACGAGGTCTAATATTATATCTAGGAACACATAATAATAAAGGCGGAATATTCAAACATAGAATCAATATTATTATGAACAAGGTTTTCCATTCACCATCTCTAACTAAACAATAATAAAGATCAAAAACTTGATCTAACACTAACTAACTAAACCCTAGTATGCTTTTCCCAATCCCTAGGTTCCCCACACACACACACCTTTAGACATCTACATCTTGTACGTAATTACTAAAACTAATGACCCTATGTCTCTTTATATACTAGAGACATCTAGGGTTTACAAGAGGAATCATAATACAATTAGGAAACAATACAATTAGGAAACTAAATATTCTTTTAAGCATATCTTCTAGAATCTTCCAAATCCTCCATCTTTTTGTAGTTTCCCTTCTTGTCACTTTAAGTCCTTGATGTTTCATTCTTCTTGTTTTGTATTATCAAATCTATAATAGACCCAACAATCTTCCCCTATTTGATGATGACAAAACAAATACGATTCTTGTACGAACTTCCCTAGACGAAGTAGCAAAAGTTGAGATAATTAAATCTCACCATGAATGAAACAATCTTCCCCTTGACTAAAACATGTCACTCAAACATCTCTTCCCCTTTTTGTTATCAACAAATAGAGAACTTATGCAAATAATGATCTTAACTACCACGAACCAATATCATACTTCCAATCTAAGACTTCCAATGCTTAAAATCACCCACCATTACGCACCATAAGAAAAATGGATCCAAAACAGTAGAAAACTTCAACTAGCAGTAGTAATAATGATCAACAATAGTAAAAATCAAACACTTCCCCTTGAGTGATGCAAGTAGATGGTTAAACATTTAACAATAAGCTTCCCTTAAAAACCATATGTTAACCATTTTCTTGATTCTTCAAAATCTGTAAGCTCCTTGTAATGATCACTTTGTGAAGAAAACCAAATATAACGAACTTGATGAAGGAGTAGAATTTCCCAAACTAGTGTCTTAAATCTTTACTATCCACGGAACTCCATACTTATACGGACAAAATATAAGTAGACCGCAATCTCTTGAAAAGAATCCTCAACTAGTATGAGACACTGAGCACTACAATGTAACTCCTTCAAGTGATAGCCAATGTGTGCATAGACCATCATAAGAAAAATCACACATTGCTAGATTCATCAAGCTAGATGATAAGAACACAAACCAAGTAATTCCACTTCACCTTCAAATAAGTGATAAATAATCATCTTCGTAATCAATTCTTCAATAAATCTCCAAAACGAGCCTTTTTAAATCCTTTTAAGAACAAATAACCAAACTCTTTGTGTGTGTGAACAATAACCTGTGTGTGTGTCGTCCAAATATCATGCTCGACTTCCCCTTAAATTCAAATCTTCTCGTAATAAACCATGAGCAGTACTTTGGGAAGGAGCGTGAGATTTTCATATAAACCTGCAGATTTCTCAGATAAACTGCACTTTGAGAAGGAAACGCAGCGAACAAGACTTTGAATTAACAAGACTTTCATTAAAGCGCAAGACTTTAAAAAATTCACCAAAGCAGTATTTCATCTTCGTCAAAGCATCTTAATAAGAACTCGAACAAGACTTTGAAAAATAATACGAAGCAAGACTTTGAGGCATAAGTAGTACTTTAAAAACTCCAACAAGATTTCGCCCAAGCAAGACTTTCATCAAGTTCATAGTACTTTTAATAACAAGCGGATTGAATTCCAATTTGTGTACTCCTCGTTATTATATTGGATCCATCATATAGCAACATAAAAATCCAAGCTTGACCAACCATTAATCCCATAAACCAATCGAAATACCATACTCTAGGAGGGACCCAAAAAAATATTAAATACGAGCCTCAATAAAAATTCGGTCACTAACCTCCACGTGAATCATGCGCCAGATAAACAAACCTCCAAACTATATAAGCAAAGACTAGGTTTCTTTGTTAACAATCAACTTTATCCTTGATCTCACCTAATAGAATCCCATGATAATCGCAGTTAACCATGTATTTTATAAACCATGACCAGCTCTTTCATGTAAACAAACATGCTTCTTCCATCTGCTCAATATTCATTACCATTCGAATATAATAATCCATGTATAACTTGCGCATAAAATTAAAGGGCAAGACAAGTGAAGTGAAAGCGGCGATTTCTGCTGTAACCAAAGAAGACATTTTGATTAAACCCAACGACCAATCCATAGCTTTCAAATATCATAATCAAATTCCAAACCTGCTTCTTCCATTAAAAGTATTTTGTACGTTTAGAGCAAAGTAATAGCTACCTCCATCGTTCTATTGGCCAATCAATAAACATCACAAAGTTTGTGTGGACCACCAGTACCAAGTGTATAGATCGTTGTAAGCTCTTAGATACCACATGTAAAGATCGTAGGATTTATCACAAGAAGGAAACCTACTAAAAGATGGAAGGGCTTGCTTGCAATGAAAGTTTTATTATTTAGTCCTTATCCTCTAGTATATAAAGAGGACATAGGTGTAGGTTTATTAATTAAGTCTTTAATAATGTAGACGTCTAGTAAAGGTGTGTGTGGTCCTAGGCGATAGTGTTGTAAACTTAGGTTATTAGTTTAGTTAGTAGTTCCTATAAACGTCTAAGATTAGTTAGTGTTAGTGAATGAAAACCTTGTTCTATAACAAAGTATTGTTTTGATTATTCCACAAGTGATATGTTTATTATCTTAGACGTTCCAAGCAAGACTTTGACTATTTGACTTCTTCCAGCTTTTCACCTTACAGATTTCATATCTTCATATTTTGATTCTCAAAGACTTTCATATCCCAACAATCCTCCCTAACTGAATTCTACTTGCTTGACTTCAAGTCTTTCTGTGAATATATCTTTAATGCTTCATCTTTAAAACGGATTGTTCTTCACTTTTAGATTATATCTCTGAGAGAATCATGGCTTTTCAAAGTATCTCTTTAGAATTGTTTTCTTCATACAAAGATCCAAGAATCTCCATCTTTTCAAAGAACACGGAACATATGACAATTTGTACAATGATTCAGTTTAAGTTGCATACTATTCTCATCACTTTCAAAGTGAATCATTGAAAATTCAATGGATTTAGAACTCTTTACCAAAGCCATTATCTTTGGAGTAGCCAAATGTTTTGGTGTGTAAGACCATGGTACATTGATAACCATATGATTTTTTTAGCAAATCACCTATCAACAACATTTGTTTAGTCTTTACCAAAAGTCAACCCTTCCGGACTAGTTAGTTCTTTTATCTAATGGTGAACTAATTACCAATAATGGTTTTCCACTGCCTTTACCACAAGCCATTTCTTGTGGGCTAGCCAACTCTTCACATTTACTGATATGGTGAGTTGATGACCATCCAACTTATTAGCAAGTTGACAACTAAAAACGGATTTGATATATCTTTACCCGAGCCGTTTGCTCATGGATTAGTCAATCCTTTTGTAACCATGGTGGATTGATAACCTATTGATGTTATCATCACAAAACCCATTTATTCAACCTTTATTTCAAAAATATTTATTATTAAGCAAAAGGTTCTTCTAAAAGTCATTTAACGGATTAGTTCATCAGCAAAGACTTTGATGAAAGTAATCGTCGACGTCAGCAGAGACTTTGAATAAAAGTACTGATATATCAAAAAGCATTTATTCAAATAAAATTCATACCGCTTAAAGATCATTTTCAGAATGGTAGTCCGGTTTATAAACAAATTAATCACCATGCAAGCGCTTTCATCCAAATTCTTCTACTTCCAAACCATGTTCAAGCATTCTTCTCATTAGATCAATCAGAAGAGGATATCTTCTTTCGAAACATGTGAATCATTGTTCCATTTTCTAGCTCAGACATGAACTCCATTCTTCAAAGAATCTCCAAAGAAACTATTTCAGCTTTTTCTTGATCCTTCCAAATATCATCAGGGCTTTCTTCATCAGCTTCCTACATAGTTACAAGATCCTATGTAAAACCAATCCAATACCTTCTAATGGATGATCTTCAAAAATACTTTTATAACTTGATATAAGTAGAATAGATCTACTCTATCAATAACATGCAACAAATCCTATAACCTTTGAAACCTTAAAACTTTTATCTTCCATAGAAAACCATGTAATTTCTTCATTTTTGGTTTCACTTAAAAAGTAATTCTTTGATCCGCTCATCTTTAAATCATCATCTTCCTTGGTATAATCAAAATCTACCCACTGAGATAATTCTTCAATTCATCACTAGTCTCGATCGTAATTCAACCTCTCTTTGAAAATTGAGCATCAGAACATCGCTTTTTTTCCTTTTCACCACCATTCTTCTTAAACATCTTTCTTCTTATAAGCTCTCCTCTCATATAATCTTTTTCATATCCACATAATTTAGCTTTTGCAATCCTTTAAATCCTCTCGCTTTTAAATATGCCATCATTGCATTCCTTTCTTTAGCTAAATTAGGTCTTCTCGACATGAATCTAATGTGTCGGCATCAGGTTCAAGAGTTTCAAGATCTAACTCATCTTGCACCTTTGAGTCGCTTCTCTGCTTCCTTTTAGCTTTGAGCTTGTCGCTCTTCTCTCTGCCTTTAGCATCTAATTTTTCTTGAACTTTTTTCTAGCAGCCTTCATTCCTAGCCACTTCAAATGCTCTAAGTTCTCACAAGTGAGCTTCTTTTTCTTGTCTCAACTGTAACACCTTTTCCCTTGTCTTTTGATCAATTGCGGGTTGATCGGCTTGGTTGTTCTTCTTCTTGTCTCTAATAGTAACCTCCTCTTTGTTGTGACAAATCAAATAATGTAGCAATTAATTCATCATCACTAGCTGAATGAATAGGTAGGTAAGTAGCTTCCTCTCCTCTTCTCTCTAACAAATGTAGAAGGACCCTCTTCATCAAAATTTAATACCCTTTGAGTTATTGGTGTTATTACTTTCTTCGATGTATCATGAAAATCAAGACTTTGATGTTCAAGCACCTTGAACACCAAGATTTTGAACTTGTTCTTCTTCTTCTTGTTCCTCAGAACTAATACTTACAAGTTCTTTCTTCTTTGTAATATTTTCTTCAGACTCTTTCTTCTTCATAACATCTTCTTTCAAATTTTCCTTTTCTAAATTCCTCCCTAAGTTGACGTAAGATGGTTGAGGAACCTTTTCTTTTAATTCCTTTCAAGAGCTTACGACGCTTATTTTCTCCTTAACCCATAAGTTGAAACCTTGAATATATGGTTTAACAAAATTTCTCAAACGTAAATAGTTACGCTTCAACTTCCTAATTGTTTTAGCTTGACGCGCAACAGCCTTGTTTAACCTAGCTAGCTCCCTTGTCAAAGCATAGTTATCTAACGCCAAATCTTCACGAGGTATAGAATGAGCATCACCTTGAGGTTGTAATGCCCTCCAAACAGAATAGAACTTTCAAGATGAAGTGGCGCTTCTATTTCATTGAACCTCGTGACTCAAGAAACATCACCTTGTAACGAAACAAGATCACGAAGCGCGACTTGCAGATGCATCTTTGAAGCCAGCATACGATCGGCAGACGTTCTTCTCCATCCTCCGCAACACGATCACCAATGTACAATTTCCATCATGGATGTTGTTAAAGGAATATCTCCACCTCTAACAAGTTACTTCTCTAGCCATGAAAGTATAGATTTTAGGTTGTTGCACAATAACAGTAGTAAAGCGCAGGTTTTGGAACATCACCAATTGCTTGTTCAAGAAAACCTATAAACCTTGGATACATCAACCAAGTTGCCCGTGATGATATATGAGAGCATTCCATCCAAAATAAGTCGTGAAAAGTTAAACACTCGTCAGTAGCTAAGCCAACCACCGCAGACGCAATATTGACCCAACCGCCTCCCAAGAAGCTTTTAGAACTTATGCAATGGAGCAAAACATGAATCAAAACTTCCATTGAGGACGAATAATGCCTTCTTAAAAGTTTGTTCACCAAAGAACCTTCATAGCCCAAATTATGAAAAGTATCCCAAATCGCTTGCTTGGCAAATCTAAAAGCCCCTTCTTCATCTCCAAATAATAAATCATCACGAATGGAGACCTCAGAATCTTGATAGTCTTTCCAAAGAATCGAGGATCTAATATAATATTCATCCTCCATATTCTCTCTAGCATTAGCCCAAAATCTTGAATCCATGGTTCAATAACATCCGCTCAACTAAAAGAGCATAACTAATAGGTGACCCAACTAGATAATCAATGATATCATAGAAAGCCACACTGGGCCTTATCCAAATTAGCCACCATATTGTGCTTCAAAACGCTTAAACGATTCACCATTGTTGAAAAAGTAATCACAATAGAAAGATTATATCTAATAATAAAAAGATGGTAATTGGAAGATAAGTATGGAAAAGAGGTAATGAATAATGGAAAAGGGAAAGAAATTTATAGGTAGGATTTTAAAAATCACCTTCCAAAATAAAATAACCGCTGGCTTTAATTACCCTCCAATATTACCGTTGAACAAGACTTAATAATGACAAACGATTTCACATAAGTGATTTTCCCAAGCAAGACTTTCCTAAGTAGTACTTCTTCAAAATACAAGACTTGCCAAAAACCTTCATATAAACTAAGTAATACACAAACATCCTCAAGCAATACAATGTGACTATACCTAACACCTTATAGTCCCCCCCTTAAACATAGCTTAGTAGTTAATCATTCCAATGCTCACGACCAAGTGATTGAATCAGACACATCAAAACCAGTGAGTAAATCACCTACATTGTCATCTCAGGTGAACTTTAACCACATTAATAAGCCTATGCTCATAGCAATCCTCGATAAAGTGATGCCTAATCTGAATATGCTTTGTCTTGGAATGATACACATGATTCTTCACAATGCAAATAGTACTCTCATTATCAATATTGATAGAGTATTTTAAAATTGAACCCATAATCCAAGAGTTGATTCTCGTGATCCATAAAACTTGACCACAACAACTTCGGGCAGCCATATATTCACAAGAGATGATGTTGCCGTTAATTGTCCTGCTTCAGCATTGCCGGAGACTAACCTTCTTCCAAGATATTGGCATCCACCAGCCAGGATCTTCTATCATAGTTATCACCACAGATAGTCACTATCCAAAAGCTTCTAATGAAAAGACTTTAGGATACCACAACCCCAACTTAGGTTGTTGTTTCAAATAACGTAAAAATTCTTTATGCATTCATGTGAGAGATCTTTGGTGAGACTTGATATCTTGCACATAGACAACCGCAAACATATCGTGCCTTGATGCAAGAAGATACATAAGAGAGCCAATCATAGATCCAGATAACTTGACTTCAACAAAGTCAGTCCATCTTCATCTTTTCCCAATGAATTGATAGATTTAATAGTGTAGTAAACCTTCATATCATCAAAATTAAACTTCTTAAGTATGTCTGCAACATACTTGTTTTGGCTAATGAAAATTCCGTCCTTGGATTGCTTAACTCAAGTCCCTAAAAGAATGTTAACTCTCCCATTGAACTCATTTGAAACTCCTTCCGCATCGTGCTCAAACTCTTAACCATAGATCTGCTTTGGTAGCCCCAAAGATGATATCATCCACATAAACTTGAACTAACATGATATCCTTCTTGTCTCTTTTGATAAACAATGTCTTGTCTATAGCTCCTCCGTATCCATGTTGTAATAAGAATGTAGAGAGCCTCTCATACCAAGCTCTGTCTGGCGAAAGACATATATAAAGCCTTAACCACCTTATAGACTTTGTTGGATGCTTAGGATCTTCAAACCGGAGGTTGTTTCACATACACTTTCTCGTAATAGTACCATAAAGAAAGGCACTCTTGACATCCATCCGATATACCAAAACCCATATAAAAGCAAGAAAGATTCTAATTGTTCAATCCAACAGGAGCAAATACCTCATCATATCTCCCCTTCTTCCTGCCTATAACCCCAAAGCAACTAATCTTGCCTTGTTTTTGATAACATTGCCTCTTTGATCCCTTTTAACTCTAAAAACCTACCTTGTTCCAATAACTCTCTTCCCATCCGGAAGATCACATAAAACCCAAACCTCTTGAAGTTTAAATTGTAGAAGTTCTTCCCGTGATAGCTTCAACCCAACTTTCTTTAGTCAAAGCTTGAGCAATATTCTTGGGTTCCTCTTGAGAAATAAAACAAGTAAATAAGCGTGTTTGATGGTCCTATGATTTAGTTGCTTTTGTTTATACACAAAGCTAAGTAAAGCATTGTGAGGTTTTGTGAAACCCTTAGCTTTGTATCTTGTCATAACTCCGTATGTAGAAGGACCAATGATTTGATCAATGGATGAGTCTTATGAATTGTAAGATTGGTGACTGGAACTCAGATATGTATCATCCAAGTTAGTATAATCAAGACCTTCATTGAAAGTTGTGAAAATACCTTCATCTTCAAGCTCATCATCGTGATCTTCTAACCTGCATGGTAGGTTCATCCAAATCATCTAAAGTATTGTCATCAGATGCAAGAAGACTTTGATCAGTATCGTCTAGTACCGTAGAAACTCCAGACCGGTTCTTCTTCTTTGCCTCTTCATAAGCTCTCCTTTGTTCATCTGTGTAAGAATGTGCTAATACATCAAGAAGCATCTCGATTGAGTTCCTCTGAATAGATTGATCCCTCAGATAATGAGGATTGTGGTGTAAAGATTTGTTTGGAGAATCAAGACTTTGCTTAGGAACATCAAGATTTTGTTTTGGACTCTCGTGAACTTTAGCAGAACCGATCGTGTCTAATATGAACATCATGAACAAATATTGAATATCTTCTTCATGCTAGCAAATGTTGATTTTCTTCTAACAACATAGTTCATGAAGGAGATAAAATCTCAAGATCAAACATCCAATCAAGACCTTTTCCTTTCTCATTGTCTTGATCTTCTAAGAACTCAACATGAAGACAATCTTGGATCCTCTTAGTAACTCTCATGTATACTCTAAAGCCTTTATGTTAGTGCAATATCCCAATAAATAACCTTCTCGCTTGCCATCAAACTTCCCTGCATTATCAATGGTATTCAAAATAGTAAGAGGACATCCAAAGGCTTCATAAAAGCGAATGTTGGGTTTATTGCCCATCGCAATTCAGGGTGTCTTCATCGTGGTTTGGTGACGTAAACCCTGCTGAGTACATAGCATGCAAGATTTACAGCTTTCCAAAATTGAATAGGAGATGGGAATCTGCTAACATAGTCCCTTGCCTTCAATCAAGGTCCTATTCTTCCTTCCTCTCACACCATTTTGCTTGTGGTGTTCTAGCAATACTCCCTTGATGCCTTTATTAGCACAAAAGTCATCCATAAGCTTGTTCTTGAATTCTGTTCCATTGTCACATCTAATACCTCTAACCTTGAGTCTTAATTGGTTTCTGCTGTATGAGAGTCCTAATAGCATCAAAGGTATCATCTTTAAAGCCCAAAAGAAACCCAACTCAATCTACTACAATCATCAAGAATAACAAACAAGATTTCTTCTTATTTAAACTTGCTTAGACAGTCCAAATAAATCCATGTGTAATAGCTCCAATGGTTCCCTAATATTTCTTTCATCAAGCTTCTTGCAGGAAGCTTTGTGTTGTTTACCCTTCTTGCATGCCAAACATGATTGATCATTCTTGTAAGTCTTTGAAGGTATTCCTCTAACTAAATTGCTTTGACCAGCTTTGTTGATGTTCTTGAAATTTACATGGCCCAATCTTCTATGCCATTGATGTGCCTCTTCGGATGTTGCTTTAGCCACCAAACATGTGCTCTTCCATGGAATTTAGACTCTTCATGTCTAAACTATACACATCATTTGTCCTTGGTACTCTAAGAACTACCAAGTCATCACAATGTGTTTGAAGTCGATGAAAGAATAAGACATTCTGTAATTGAATAGGATGCTTTTATCACAGATTGAGAAACCGACAACAAGTTAAACTTTAGCTCTCACATATCTCGACATTCTCAAAGTCAATTCTTCCAGCCTTTAATTCCTTTCCCAATCCTTCCTCCATTGGGATCATTCCCAAATGCAACTTTTTCCTCCACTAATATTTCAAAATCGCATGTGATCTCTTTTTATCACATACTTCCAGTAAACCACTATCCACAATAAGATGATCTTAAGCTCCTCTTCTCGGGTTGCCACGCACACAAAGAAAAGAGTTAGAAACTCTAGGAACCCAAGCCATTACATCTTGGTTTCTTGTGGAGTTACAAACTCAAATTCCTTGAGTATGTAATTTCCACTATCTTTCAAATGGTGATCCAAAATTATCTTTTGAGTTTTAGCATGTGGATTTTCAAAACTTTCTGGTTTTTCAACGTAAATCTCTTTCACCGCTTTATTAGCATTTTCTTGTGTCACAAAATAGTGATTCACTTTTTGTTGAACGTATCAGGTATTCTTACCAGCCTTTTACCCATTCTTTACAGTGGTCTCTGGATCTAGATCCCTATATGAATTGTGAGACATTCTAGGTTGATATTGAGATCTCCTAGGATTCCTATTCCAAGCAGTGTTATCAGTACCTTGTCTCTGAGCAGTAATTTGGAAAGTACTGTGATAAATCCTATAGATCTTATCAAAGTTTGTGGCTACTCCAAAGATAATGGCTTTGATACCACATGTAAAGATCGTTGTAAGCTCTTAGACGAGGTCTAATATTATATCTAGGAACACATAATAATAAAGGCGGAATATTCAAACATAGAATCAATATTATTATGAACAAGGTTTTCCATTCACCATCTCTAACTAAACAATAATAAAGATCAAAACTTGATCTTTAACACTAACTAACTAAACCCTATGCTTTTTCCCAATCTCTTGTTTCCCACACACACACACCTTTAGACATCTACATCTTGTAATTACAAAACTAATGACCCTATGTCTCTTTATATACTAGAGACATCTAGGGTTTACAAGAGGAATCATAATACAATTAGGAAACAATACAATTAGGAAACTAAATATTCTTTTAAGCATATCTTCTAGAATCTTCCAAATCCTCCATCTTTTTGTAGTTTCCCTTCTTGTCACTTTAAGTCCTTGATGTTTCATTCTTCTTGTTTTGTATTATCAAATCTATAATAGACCCAACACTTTTGATGTTCATCTTGTCAACGGGTTTGTTTCTATTTGGTGTCTTAGTGGATTGTGCTTTGGCACGAGAATTATCTTTCTTGAGATATTGTGAGACACATGCATCATGATTAGATTAGAAAGACACATTTTACATGTAGAAATGCATAAATTCAATATTCTTGTGTAAAAGCAGCTTTTTTAACTTTGTCACTACAAGCTTTTGGACATTTCTTGTCTGAAAAGACTTAGAATTCTAGTGTTGTTTGCTGGGCATAACATTTTCTTGGAACTACTCTTAGATGCCAATCCCTAGTCTTTTGTAGAGTGTTCCTAGGTAATGGTTTACTACTACTAGCAGGGCCTTGAAATCTTGTAGAATTCATCACCCTAGATGTTGCACCTAGAATTCCCTTTTGAAGTTTTCCTAGCTTCTTTTCTAGATAGTGATTGTTGACCATGTTGTTAGAACCACAGATTTTTAACTGGATTTTTGGTCACATTCCGTACTATTCCTAGAGATGCTGTGTTATCACTTTTGGTGTTTAAAGAATCTTTTCTTTTTCAAAACTTTTGACAATTTCTTTTAATAAGGTGGACCCGTGGATGACTTTTGACAAATCATTTTTCTCGACTGATTTGGAGGAAGTGAGAAATAGACATTTTTGTTTAAAACCGGTTTGGGAACATTTGCCTTCTCTCACGATGCTTTTGCAATCTTAGTATCCACAATTTTTCCTTTTGACATCCCAAATGAGCTCTCAAAATATCATTTGCTCTTTCATGTCCTTTAGGCACGCCATACCTACAGCTTTATACTTGCATTCCTCGATTTTTGATCAAGTTGTTTAAAATAGGACCCGCTTTTTTTAAGTTTTTCAAGAGCTTTTTCATATTTTGAAACAATTGTGGAGGTCTCAGACTGGAGTATTTCATGATCTTCAAACTAATATGTTTGCAAAATAATGGACATGATATCGGAGTCTAACATCTTCAAGAGAGTCATTTAAAGTTTCCAAAACTTTGATTTGTTCAACACTTTCATTAGCTTGCTTTACCAGGATTTATGGTCACTTGACAAAGTCATTTGTTTCTTTCAAAAACGCTTGTTTTGAAATGAATTACCTCCTTGCTGATGCACATCACATGAGGGATTTGAGTTTCAAAAACTTTCTTTGTTCGATGTCAAAACTAGAGAACCGGTTGTTAGGTGTAATAGTGGTTTTAGTTTTAACAGTGTCTTGAAGATCCACAATTCTAGTCTTTACATTGTCTAAATACTTCTCTCTGCATCACTTGTGTTAAAAGTATTGTTTGAAGACATTTGTTCAATGTTCAAAAGTGATTTTGAGACAACATCGTTTTGAAACATATTTTGAAACAGGTGTTGACTCTTTGTTTGAAACATTTTTTGTGATGGAGAACTTTGACTTTTCTTTTTGATTGACAAAAGTAATTCCGTTAATTTTGTTCCATTTGTTATAAACAATAGGTTTGATTTCGGATTCTTTGTTTCATTTTGATCTACTCTCCTCGGATAGTTCTAGCGTTTCAAGAGAATCACGAACAATAATGGGTTCATGTAAAAATTTCCATTGTTTAACACATTACGAGATTTCTGCTTTCTTGAGGAGCGAGGAAGATAGGTCGTTACCAAGTGCCATTCTATTATTAGTATGAAAATGCGGATTTACTTGATTAGAAAGCATCTTGATTGTTTGAGCAGAATGACCCGTTGTAAAGAAAAATTTTCCAAAGTTTTTATCTTTTCATTCTTATCAAGAATTTCATCAAGAAGAGAATCTTCTCGTTTTGAAAAATCAGTAATCAACTGCTTCTTCTCTTTTTCAAGATTAGAAAACATGTCTTTTTGTTTGGAAAGTTGGTTATTTAAATCTGAAATTTCCTTGTTTAAAGATTTAATTTTCAAGTTCGAATTCACATCAAGTGTGTTATACTTGATTTGCAATTCTTTTTCTTTAGAAACCAAATTTCGATAACCAATTTCTAATTCTGATTCTTTGTTTTTCTGAAATTCAAAGGCTTTTGCGTGCTCCTTGTAACTCTCAAGCTCAGCGGTCAATTTCTTATTCGCGGCCTTAACTTCGCGATTGACCTTACTCACTTTCTCAATTTCAATGCCACAATTATTGATTAATGATTCAAAATAAGCACGTGTTTGCTCATCAGTCTCAGTATTTTGTGCCACACAGCCTCCACTAGGATCCACATCTGGAGTTTCAGAGTTAGTATTGCTACAACTCGGATTGTCCATGTATGTATCATAAGTAGGTGCTGATGTCACAGAATGCTGTTCATCATGAGTAAACTGATTAGCAACATTACTATAATTTGGTACCTCATTGAGTGAATCTGTGTCATAATTTGGAGGTGAGTCAAAAGTAGCACTTGATGTTGTGTCCTGCTGGTTGACTGTAAGACAGTAGCTTGTATTATCATTTGCTTTCTGCGCCCCCTGGATACTAGATTCGTATTCCTTAGCGAGTCAACTCTATTCCCAATTTTTCTTTCTTTGCTAACAGCACAGTACTGAGGTTCGGAGGTAGCATCTTTGAACCGATGCCCTGAGTCTTGGCTTTGAGGTTCGGAGGTAGCATTCTGAACCGAAGTCATAAAACAGTTATTCCCATTTTGATATCTCATATTCTGATTCACAATCTGACCCCCTTGATGTCCATCAAATTGTGCTTTTGCATATTGCATCGATTCCCCATTTGTATACCCGTAGCAAATCCATTTTGATTCCCAATAACATCAACCATTTGTCCTCCTTGACCCATATGCATACTTGGTTGAGCAAACTGCGGATTATGCGATGAAATCCATTGGTTGTTGTTATTTGGTGTAGTGGGACTAATGTTTAATTCATTGAAGAATCCTTTAAGAAGCTTTATGAGCGATCTTCCTGGTTGCCATTGATGAAGGTATGTATGATAAAGTTGATGTAGGATCGATTCAACGATAAAGGAGTTGTGGTTGATGACGATTAAGCCCGGTTGAGGTGTTTCGGAAAGTCGTACTCGTAACCTTGGTTCTTAAAAATTTCGCCCAAAATTTGAAATTCACTATAAAAATCAATTCTAAGGACGTATGAAAATTTGAGTTATGACAATTTTGACGCCAAATTTGACCCGAAAAATTTGAATTTAGACCTAAAAATTTGAATTTTTGACCAAAATTTTCACAGTTAAACCAAAATTTGAATTTCGCGTAAAAATTGAACGTTTAGTCTCCTCAAAAAATTAAATTTTACTCAAGTTTTCCCGCCAAAAAACTCAATTTCGCGGAATTTTTTTTTTTTTTTTTTTTTTTTTAAACTTTATGCGTAGAAAGAGCTTAGGCGTAGAAACACGAAGTTACGAGTAGACGATGCTTAGGCGTAGGATCTTATGCGTAGGAAGCTTAGGCGTAGGATCTTAGGCGTAGGATTCCTTAGGCGTAGACCAGTATCTTACGCGTAACCTTAAGCTTATGCGTAGACAAAAAGTTACTCGTAAACCTTACACGTAATTGTGAAGTTATGCGTAGAGTTACTCGTAAGCTTTTAGCTTATGCGTAAACTATGGTTAAGAACCAAAAATCCTTTACACTGTCACAACGTAAGGGATATCCACAAGTCGAAGTGTTCCACACACTTATCCAAGTGAGGAAGCACGAGTAACCTTGATGCTCGAAGATTCTTAGCCAAAAAGTTATGAGTAGAACCTTATTCGTAGTTTGACTTTCTTACGCGTAGAACTAGGGTTTTGACCTACTCGTAAAAAATTTCCAATGATTCAAACGATTTCTCTTGCACAGATAGCCTTAAAAACACTCGAATAACCCAAAAGTGTTGACCTTTTTCACCCAAAGTGCTTATAAAAGTTACGAGTAGAAATGACCACCTTCAAAAACACGAGTTTAAAAATGATGTAAAACGTGTAAAGCTTCAAACTTTTTGCAAAAAAATGAAACTTTAGCACCAAATAAACCTTAAACCACAAGAATCTTGAATTTTTAAGTGCAAAAATTAAAGCTTTATGCGTGACACTTTTGAGAACGAAACTACGTGTAACTCTACACAAACAAACTTCAACCAAAACACTCCTAAACCATTGTTAGGCGATTGATACCAATTGTAAAGCCCCTTTTATCACTTATACCTTATCACAAACCCAACACTTATATCACGTTAAACACAAACTGATGATATGCATAAAGAAGAAAGAATAAGAACGTGGTGACTTGAATGATAGATCGTGTATGTATTTAGAGAGATAAAGGAAAGAAGATGAGAACAATAAGTTGTATATTGCTTCAAAGGAAAACACACACACACACACACACACACTCAAGCACACCCCTCAAATGACCATTTGAGGGGTATTTATAGTACAAGTAACTTAAAACCCTAAAAGGCTTTGCTTGGGCTTTTCGTGGGTTGGACATGGATTGGGCTTTGGATACTTAAGCTTCAAACGGCTAGCATAATCATAACGCCTAGCCATTTAGCTTAGTCCAATCCATGAGCCCGTTGACTTATTCTATCATGATATCTAACACACGTTACAAAGATTGGCGAAAAAGTTTGAACCAACTGAGATCTTGAGATTTTGAAAATTCGAGTCTAGTTTTAATTTGAATGAGTGTTGAGGAGATGGTGAGGTTATGGGTTGAGTCTAGATGTAGGATTGGTTTGATTTGGTTTTCGTTGTCTCGGACTAATAATGGACTGAAGTCGAAATGTTTTTCAGTTGGTATATGGTATGTTGTCGATGTGGTCAAGGTCTTTTGGTAAAGATTAGCGTAACTTTTTCCATTTGCTCATTAATTTCTACGCGTAACTACTTGCTTATGCGTAGGCATACACGTAACATGCTTATGCGTAGCCTTACGCGTAAAGCAAGTTATGCGTAAGCCTGCTGAAGCGTAAGCCAGACTTAGGCGTAAACGCATACGCGTAACATTTCATACGCGTAACTTCACAGCTACGCGTATCTCAACTGTAGATTCCCCTTACGCGTAAAAAAAGGGTTTTGACCCTTTGACTTTCTCCGGTGAGGTTTTCCGACCATGTTTTTCCGACCATCTTCATACAATAACCCAGAAACAGCATAAAAATGCTTCCTTTTGACTGTTTGACCATGAGAAGATGAACGGTTTGACCACTTTTGTTTCACAAAGATATTGGTACCAACAAAATAAAAGTGACTGTTTGGACCGGTGAAAGACCAAGACAGGTATATTCAAGAAAAACCATGACTTTTTGTTTAGACCAAACATAGGATACCAAAAAAAACATGAATAACAACTGTTTTACCCACAATATTCGGAAAAAAAATTTTCCGACCCACAAAAATACGCACAAAAACAGTAGATAAACATGAATAAAACTCACATAAATCATCAAAAAGTAACCTGGCTCGTTATACCAATTGTCAGGACCGAATATCATATAGATTTATGTGGTTTGGAGGTCTAGGTTGGTGGAAGAAGATGAAGATCTTCATCCTTTTAGTGAGAGAAACTAGAGAGAGAGAGGGAGGAGAAAACACAAGATTTTATTAAGATAAACACACACAACAAATAACCAAATGCTTCACCTCACCCCTCATAGAGAGTCATGAGGGGTATATATAGGCCCTATCTTTGCCACTTAAACGATACTAGTCCCTAAGGGCAAAGTATACTATGCATCTAGTCCAATTCACGTAAGTGACGTTATCTTTAGAAAAAGCGAGGCTAACACCTTTGCTACGAGACGAGCTTTAAAGGTGTATACCTTACCATCCATGTCGGTTTTCTTCTTGAAAAGCCACTTGCTACCAAAATGTCTTGCAGTTAGGAGGAAGCTCAACTAAAACCCATACATCATGGTCTTTCATGGATTGTGTTAGGTCACCATAAGTTAACACAAGGATCAATATGTAAGAAATATAGATGAAGGTGATCGGATGAACACACAAACACACACACACACGAATGATAATATGGAAAGCTTATGCGTAAAGTGTATTAAGTGAACAACCAACCTCTCAAGAGAGAGGATACAATGGGAAGGGAGCTAGGGCAACACATCTAGTCTCTTCCTTTCCTTATTGGGCTTTTGCATAGGCTCATGGGCTTTCTACATGAGCCTAGCCTTAATTACTAACATAAAAGCCTAATTTAAGCAACCTATTACATATTAATGACTAACACTTGAAATACAAGTTAGGAGTGATTCCAACAGATTGCATTTCCACATTCATCGCATCAAGCCATTTCTTGGATTTAGGATCCAGCAACGCAGCTTTATAGTTATTGGGTTCACCAAGATCCCCTAACTCATGTTCCTCAGTATCGATGTATAAGCACATACAATTAGGAGCACGGCATGTCCTTACGGACTTTCGAATTGGAACAATATCACTTTGAGGTTCATCAATTTCTTGATCATCCTCATCGTGATGAATGCTAGTGTCTAAAGAAGGATTTGTATCTTCATCTTGAATTATTTCAAGTTCTTCTAGACTCCCACTTGCTTCTTGATCCATGAGTTTGCTCTCAAAGAACTCAGCATTTCGAGCAACAGTAAGTTTGTTCTCTGATGGAAGGTAGAAAGAATATCCCATTTTTTCCTTTGGGTATCCTACAAAGATACACTTAACAGATCTGGGTTCAAGTTTGTCAGGTTTGGTAAGTGTATCACGCTTAACAAGTTCCTCACAACTCTAGACTTTTAAGTAAGACAACTTAGGGGCTGCCCATGCCATACTTCGTATGGTGTCTTATCAACCTTCTTAGTTGAAACCATATTGAGAATGCGTGCAACAGACTCAAGTGCATAATCCCAAAAGGACTTTGGAAGAGTAGTTTGACGCATCATGGAGCAAACCATGTCAAGCAGGGTTTGATTTCTCCTCTCAGATACACCATTATGTTGTGGAGTGTAAGGAGGAGTTCGATGGGAAATAATCCCATGCTCCTTTTGATGTTCCAAAAACTCTTGAGTCATATATTCACCTCCACGATCAGAACGTAATGATTTCATGGTCTTCCCGAGTTGGTTTTCTACTTCCTTTTGAAACACTTTAAATGTTTCAAACACTTCATGTTTATGTTTCAGCAAGTAAACATAACCATACCGACTATAGTCGTCAGTAAAAGTGACGAAGTAACTTGCTCCTTGCCTTGACACAATCTTAAATGGGCTACATACATCTATGTGTATTATTCCAAGTAGATCTTTAGCCCTTTCCACTTAATGTGTATAGGGTTTTCTTGTCATCTTACCAGACATGCATGAAACACAATTCCACTTGATGTGTATAGGGTTTTCTTGCCATCTTACCAGACATGCATGAAACACACTTTTCAAGTAACTTAATGTCAGTTGAGTTGAGAAGTCCATCATGTTGCAACTACCCCATGTGTTTCTTGCAAATGTGTCCAAGACAACCATGCCACAAGAGATCAGAGTCCAAGTTAGACTTGGCTCTTTATTGCTTACAGCAAACATAGAACTATCATTTGTATTTGAACAAGACATATCAATTTCATAAATACCATTACGAGGAATAGCAGTAAAATAAACAATGTTATTTTTAGAAACTGAAATTGCATTATTTGATTCAAAACGATTAACAAAACCATCGTCATACAAACGTGAAACTGAAATAATCCCTCTAGTAATAGAGGGAGCATAATGACAATCGTTCAAAACAATTACTAATCCACTAGGGAGATATAAATGAAAAACACCAATAGCTTCAACTCCTACCCATTGAAAATTACTTACGTACAGACTTAAAGCTCCTGGCTTGGGCTTCCTACTTCCCCTGAGACTCTGAGTAGTATTACAGATGTGAGTACCATAACCCGTGTCATATACTAAGGATGTATTAGGAAAAGAGTAGAGTTCTATAGTGAAAGTACCTGAAGAACTAGTTGCAAGAGGTTGTTTCTTCTTTTTCATCAACTCGGCGAGATACTGGGGACAATTCCCTCTCCAATGGCCCATTTCACCACATTGGTGACAGGTCGCGTCCTTCGTAGGATTATCCTTCTTGGGTGGTGGAGGAATCTTAGGTTTGGAAGCATTGTATGGTTTATACTCAGGATTATAAGCCATCTTGTGCTTTCCATTTCCTTGATTCCCCTTAGCAGCCTTAAACGATTTATTCTTCTTATGGTTTTTCTAGACCTTTCTCGCACGTATGTTATGTAGTACAGGTGCATCATCTTTCTTTGGCAACGTCTGCTCATGTTGCTTAACCATGCTGTGCATAT
The DNA here is from genome assembly GCA_910596185.1 of Chrysanthemum makinoi. Lineage (NCBI taxonomy): Eukaryota > Viridiplantae > Streptophyta > Magnoliopsida > Asterales > Asteraceae > Chrysanthemum > Chrysanthemum makinoi. The sequence goes on from OU343224.1 coordinate 281,665,637, forward strand.
TAAAGTTCTGCACAAACGAAATGTACTCTTTAGAGTGACCAATTAAGATCAAACTAACTCCATAGTTCAGAGTAACTGGGTGACCAAGACGTTCCAAATTGTCAATGTAGCTCTTCATCTTTAGAACATATGAGCTAACCGATTGACCTTCTTCCTCTGCAAGCGTGAAATTCAGGTGCAGTTTGTAGAAGCTCCTGTTCTGCCTATTAGGAGAACATGGACTTCAACTCCTGAAGCATGTCATAAGCACCAAGATGAGTTAGATTTCGTTGGATCTCTAACTCCATGGTCATGAGCATGAAGGCAACTATATCCTTTGAGCCTTTGACCCAAGCAGTGTGAGCTGCAAGAGCCTCAGCAGGGATAGGGTGGCCAGGAGTTGCAACAAGTGCAGCAGGTATGGGATGCTCCAAATAAGTTTCCTTATCTTCAGCTGACAGTATAATGCGAAGCTGGCGATACCAGTCAATGAAGTTAGGTCCACTGAGTTTTTGTTTCTTAAAGAAACTCCTGAGTACCGAATTGTTTCCGACTGAGGTAGTCATCTACAATTTAGAAAACTTCAAATAATTAGTATTTTCGATAATTACATTCTTAAAAGAATTAACTACCCAATTAATTACTAATAAGACTAAGATCCATCTTGCACTCCCACTTATTTACCAAAGTTTTGACCAGTGAGTAACTAAGTATGATAAGAGGTAAGCGACGAGCGTTAATTGCATAATGCAACTCTTAGACTTAATGAGACTGTTTAAGGCATTAGTAAATAAGTAATAATGTCAAAAGCATGTTTAATTCTCATCTTATGCCTCGGGTCCAAGGTCTATCCAAGCATAATCGAAATAAATCGACCAAGTAAGAACTTGCAAAACTCACCAAAGGTCTGACCAATGAGTAATAATTACCATGGGTTGGAATGGCCCTAAGGTCTGACCAAAGAAGTCAAGCCAAATGCATGTGTTCATAGTTGGTTGGCATCGACATAAAATTTTACACATAGGGTATTCACATAAATATGGTAAAATCATGTAAAAAGAAGCATGCAAAACAACTTTGTAACACTTATTTTAAAAACTTTTGGTAATGACACTGTAGTGATCATCATGGTTCACGGTAGCTCCAATCGAACTCGCAGGGAGGCAGAGGACAAGGTCAGCGCTAGGCAATAACCAGAAATCCTTTAGGTGTGACTGTACACACCTCCTTAAACCTCCTTTATTGTTTGTTCGAGTGGGTGAGTCGTACATCCCAAATGTCCATAGCGTCTAGTTTTAAAATTCATGAAAAACTTGTTTCAATAGTTTAGGTCACTTTATTTAACAACACAATTTTCCACGAAACAAATAGCAGGTCACAATAAGCATGATATTTAGGCGTGTAAATAAAGACCATTATTAATGTTATAATTACGATATGTATTGTTCCATATCGCATACAATTAGGTGTAAAAAACAAGTAACAATAATGCACATAAGGAATCACAAACATATAAACATAAAACATTAATATAAACACATATTTTTCTGAGTTCTCTCGCGAGTCTTCCCCAAAAGGAGAACCATAAGACCGTCACTAGGTGTGAAACCTAGATCGCCCCATACATCACAAAAAGCAATTGAGTGGGTCTTATTGCCGGAAAAACACATAAAAAGCATGGCAAACTTAATTAATAATTAATTATGCAATTTTATGTATTTAATAAAAATATGTAATTCTAATTATCAATATAATTCTAATTAACAATTAATTATAATTAACCTTTTAATTCTAATTAACAAATTAATTCCAATTAACAAATTAATTCTAATTAACAATTTAATTTAATTTGTGTCTGTATAGGTATTTTTTTATTAATAATTGACAAGTATTGCATTATAGTTGTCAAAACAAAAATAAAACGAATAACAAATTAGATTTCATGCAGCCTTTTAACATGTTTATTAAAGCGTGTAACCCATAATCACAAAAACGAGAATCTTCTTATCTTTTCATTCTTATCTTTTCATTCTTATCTTTGTAAGAAGCAAATTTTCCAAAGTTTTTATCTTTTAACATTCTTATCTTTGTAAGAAGCAAATTTTAACATTCTTATCTTTGTAAGAAGCAAATTCTTATCTTTGTCCATGTATGTATCATAAGTAGGTGCTGATGTCACAGAATGCTGTTCATCATGAGTAAACTGATTAGCAACATTACTATAATTTGGTACCTCATTGAGTGAATTTGTGTCATAGACTGGAGGTGAGTCAAAAGTAGCACTTGATGTTGTGTCCTGCTGGTTGACTGTAAGACAGTAGCTTGCATTATCATTTGCTTTCTCTGCCCGTCCTGGATACAGAGATTCGTATTCCTCAGCAGTCAACTCTATTCCCAATTTTTCTTTCTTTGCTAACAGCACCCTGTACTTGAGGTTCGGAGGTAGCATGCTGAACCGACGATGCCCTGAGTCTTGGCTTTGAGGTTCGGAGGTAGCATTCTGAACCGAAGTCATAAAACAGTTATTCCCATTTTGATATCTCATATTCTGATTCACAATCTGACCCCCTTGATGTCCATCAAATTGTGCTGCATATTGCATCTGATTCCCCATTTGTATACCCGTAGCAAATCCATTCTGATTCCCAATAACATCAACCATTTGTCCTCCTTGACCCATATGCATACTTGGTTGAGCAAACTGCGGATTATGCGATGAAATCCATTGGTTGTTGTTATTTGGTGTAGTGGGACTAATGTTTACTTCATTGAAGAATCCTTTTAAGAAAGCAGTTATGAGACGATCTTCCTGGGTTGCCATTGATGAAGGTATGTATGATAAAGTTGATGTAGGATCGATTCAACGATAAAGGAGTTGTGGTTGATGACGATTAAGCCCGGTTGAGGTGTTTCTGAAAGTCGTACTCGTAACCTTGGTTCTTAAAAATTTCGCCCAAAATTTGAAATTCACTATAAAATCAATTCTAAGGACGTATGAAAAATTTGAGTTATGACAATTTTGACGCCAAATTTGACCCGAAAAATTTGAATTTGGACCTAAAATTTGAATTTTTGACCAAAATTTTCACAGTTAAACCAAAATTTGAATTTCGCGTAAAAATTGAACGTTTAGTCTCCTCAAAAAATTAAATTTTACTCAAGTTTTCCCGCCAAAAAACTCAATTTCGCGGAATTTTTTTTTTTTTTTTTTTTTTTTTTTTAAACTTTATGCGTAGAAAGAGCTTAGGCATAGAAACACGAAGTAACGAGTAGACGATGCTTAGGCGTAGGATCTTATGCGTAGGAAGCTTAGGCGTAGGATATTAGGCGTAGGATTCCTTAGGCGTAGACCAGTATCTTACGCGTAACCTTAAGCTTATGCGTAGACAAAAAGTTACTCGTAAACCTTACGCGTAATTGTGAAGTTATGCGTAGAGTTACTCGTAAGCTTTTAGCTTATGCGTAAACTATGGTTAAGAACCAAAAATCCTTTACACTGTCACAGCGTAAGGGATATCCACAATTCGAAGTGTTCCATACACTTATCCAAGTGACGGAAGCACTGAGTAACCTTTGATGCTCGAAGATTCTTAGCCAAAAAGTTATGCGTAGGACCTTATGCGTAGTTTGACTTTCTTACGCGTAGAACTAGGGTTTTGACCTACTCGTAAAAAATTTCCAATGATTCAAACGATTTCTCTTGCACAGATAGCCTTAAAACACTCGAATAACCCAAAAGTGTTGACCTTTTTCACCCAAAGTGCTTAGAAAAGTTACGAGTAGAAATGACCACCTTCAAAAACACGAGTTTAAAAATGATGTAAAACGTGTAAAGCTTCAAACTTTTTGCAAAAAATGAAACTTTAGCACCAAATAAACCTTAAACCACAAGAATCTTGAATTTTTAAGTGCAAAAATTAAAGCTTTATGCGTGACACTTTTGAGAACGAAACTACGTGTAACTCTACACAAACAAACTTCAACCAAAACACTCCTAAACCATTGTTAGGCGATTGATACCAATTGTAAAGCCCCTTTTATCACTTATACCTTATCACAAACCCAACACTTATATCACGTTAAACACAAACTGATGATATGCATAAAGAAGAAAGAATAAGAACGTGGTGACTTGAATGATAGATCGTGTATGTATTTAGAGAGATAAAGGAAAGAAGATGAGAACAATAAGTTGTATATTGCTTCAAAGGAAAACACACACACACACACACACACACACTCAATCACACCCCTCAAATGACCATTTGAGGGGTATTTATAGTACAAGTAACTTAAAACCCTAAAAGGCTTTGCTTGGGCTTTTCGTGGGTTGGACATGGATTGGGCTTTGGATACTTAAGCTTCAAACGGCTAGCATAATCATAACGCCTAGCCATTTAGCTTAGTCCAATCCATGAGCCCGTTGACTTATTCTATCATGATATCTAACACACGTTACAAAGATTGGCGAAAAAGTTTGAACCAACTGAGATCTTGAGATTTTGAAATTCATGTACGAGTCTAGTTTTAATTTGAATGAGTGTTGAGGAGAGATGGTGAGGGTTATGGGTTGAGTCTAGATGTAGGATTGGTTTGATTTGGTTTTCGTTGTCTCGGACTAATAATGGACTGAAGTCGAAATGTTTTTCAGTTGGTATATGGTATGTTGTCGATGTGGTCAAGGTCTTTTGGTAAAGATTACGCGTAACTTTTTTCCATTTCAGCTCATTAATTTCTACGCGTAACTACTTGCTTATGCGTAGGCATACACGTAACATGCTTATGCGTAGCCTTACGCGTAAAGCAAGTTATGCGTAAGCCTGCTTAAGCGTAAGCCAGACTTAGGCGTAAACGCATACGCGTAGCTTTTTCCTACGCGTAACTTCACAGCTACGCGTATCTCAACTGTAGATTCCCCTTACGCGTAAAAAAAGGGTTTTGACCCTTTGACTTTCTCCGGTGAGGTTTTCCGACCATGTTTTTCCGACCATCTTCATACAATAACCCAGAAACAGCATAAAAATGCTTCCTTTTGACTGTTTGACCATGAGAAGATGAACGGTTTGACCACTTTTGTTTCACAGTATTTGGTACAAACAAATATAAAAGTGACTGTTTGGACCGGTGAAAGACCAAGACAGGTATATTCAAGAAAAACCATGACTTTTTGTTTAGACCAAACATAGGATACCAAAAAAAACATGAATAACACTGTTTTACCCACAATATTCGGAGAAAAAAAATTTCCGACCCACAGAAATACGCACAAAAACAGTAGATAAACATGAATAAAACTCACATAAATCATCAAAAAGTAACCTGGCTCGTTATACCAATTGTCAGGACCGAATATCATATAGATTTATGTGGTTTGGAGGTCTAGGTTGGTGGAAGAAGATGAAGATCTTCATCCTTTTAGTGAGAGAAACTAGAGAGAGGGAGGAGAAAACACAAGATTTTATTAAGATAAACACACACAACAAATAACCAAATGCTTCACCTCACCCCTCATGGAGAGTCATGAGGGGTATATATAGGCCCTATCTTTGCCACTTAAACGATACTAGTCCCTAAGGGCAAAGTATACTATGCATCTAGTCCAATTCACGTAAGTGACGTTATCTTTAGAAAAAGCGAGGCTAACACCTTTGCTACGAGATGAGCTTTAAAGGTGTATACCTTACCATCCATGTCGGTTTTCTTCTTGAAAAGCCACTTGCTACCAAAATGTCTTGCAGTTAGGAGGAAGCTCAACTAAAACCCATACATCATGGTCTTTCATGGATTGTGTTAGGTCACCATAAGTTAACACAAGGATCAATATGTAAGAAATATAGATGAAGGTGATCGGATGAACACACAAACACACACACACACGAATGATAATATGGAAAGCTTATGCGTAAAGTGTATTAAGTGAACAACCAACCTCTCAAGAGAGAGGATACAATGGGAAGGGAGCTAGGGCAACACATCTAGTCCCTTCCTTTCCTTATTAGGCTTTTGCATAGGCTCATGGGCTTTCTACATGAGCCTAGCCTTAATTACTAACATAAAAGCCTAATTTAAGCAACCTATTACATATTAATGACTAACACTTGAAATACAAGTTAGGAGTGATTCCAACAGATTGCATTTCCACATTCATCGCATCAAGCCATTTCTTGGATTTAGGATCCAAAGAACAGAGCTTTATAGTTATTGGGTTCACCAAGATCCCCTAACTCATGTTCCTCAGTATCGATGTATAAGCACATACAATTAGGAGCACGGCATGTCCTTACGGACTTTCGAATTGGAACAATATCACTTTGAGGTTCATCAATTTCTTGATCATCCTCATCGTGATGAATGCTAGTGTCTAAAGAAGGATTTGTATCTTCATCTTGAATTATTTCAAGTTCTTCTAGACTCCCACTTGCTTCTTGATCCATGAGTTTGCTCTCAAAGAACTCAGCATTTCGAGCAACAGTAAGTTTGTTCTCTGATGGAAGGTAGAAAGAATATCCCATTTTTTCCTTTGGGTATCCTACAAAGATACACTTAACAGATCTGGGTTCAAGTTTGTCAGGTTTGGTAAGTGTATCACGCTTAACAAGTTCCTCACAACTCTAGACTTTTAAGTAAGACAACTTAGGGGCTGCCCATGCCATACTTCGTATGGTGTCTTATCAACCTTCTTAGTTGAAACCATATTGAGAATGCGTGCAACAGACTCAAGTGCATAATCCCAAAAGGACTTTGGAAGAGTAGTTTGACGCATCATGGAGCAAACCATGTCAAGCAGGGTTTGATTTCTCCTCTCAGATACACCATTATGTTGTGGAGTGTAAGGAGGAGTTCGATGGGAAATAATCCCATGCTCCTTTTGATGTTCCAAAAACTCTTGAGTCATATATTCACCTCCACGATCAGAACGTAATGATTTCATGGTCTTCCCGAGTTGGTTTTCTACTTCCTTTTGAAACACTTTAAATGTTTCAAACACTTCATGTTTATGTTTCAGCAAGTAAACATAACCATACCGACTATAGTCGTCAGTAAAAGTGACGAAGTAACTTGCTCCTTGCCTTGACACAATCTTAAATGGGCTACATACATCTATGTGTATTATTCCAAGTAGATCTTTAGCCCTTTCCACTTAATGTGTATAGGGTTTTCTTGTCATCTTACCAGACATGCATGAAACACAATTCCACTTGATGTGTATAGGGTTTTCTTGCCATCTTACCAGACATGCATGAAACACACTTTTCAAGTAACTTAATGTCAGTTGAGTTGAGAAGTCCATCATGTTGCAACTACCCCATGTGTTTCTTGCAAATGTGTCCAAGACAACCATGCCACAAGAGATCAGAGTCCAAGTTAGACTTGGCTCTTTATTGCTTACAGCAAACATAGAACTATCATTTGTATTTGAACAAGACATATCAATTTCATAAATACCATTACGAGGAATAGCAGTAAAATAAACAATGTTATTTTTAGAAACTGAAATTGCATTATTTGATTCAAAACGATTAACAAAACCATCGTCATACAAACGTGAAACTGAAATAATCCCTCTAGTAATAGAGGGAGCATAATGACAATCGTTCAAAACAATTACTAATCCACTAGGGAGATATAAATGAAAAACACCAATAGCTTCAACTCCTACCCATTGAAAATTACTTACGTACAGACTTAAAGCTCCTGGCTTCAGCTTCCTACTTCCCCTGAGACTCTGAGTAGTATTACAGATGTGAGTACCATAACCCGTGTCATATACTAAGGATGTATTAGGAAAAGAGTAGAGTTCTATAGTGAAAGTACCTGAAGAACTAGTTGCAAGAGGCTGTTTCTTCTTTTTCATCAACTCGGCGAGATACTGGGGACAATTCCCTCTCCAATGGCCCATTTCACCACATTGGTGACAGGTCGCGTCCTTCGTAGGATTATCCTTCTTGGGTGGTGGAGGAATCTTAGGTTTGGAAGCATTGTATGGTTTATACTCAGGATTATAAGCCATCTTGTGCTTTCCATTTCCTTGATTCCCCTTAGCAGCCTTAAACAATTTATTCTTCTTATGGTTTTTCTAGACCTTTCTCGCACGTATGTTATGTAGTACAGGTGCATCATCTTTCTTTGGCAACGTCTGCTCATGTTGCTTAACCATGCTGTGCATATTAAAGTTCTGCACAAACGAAATGTACTCTTTAGAGTGACCAATTAAGATCAAACTAACTCCATAGTTCAGAGTAACTGGGTGACCAAGACGTTCCAAATTGTCAATGTAGCTCTTCATCTTTAGAACATATGAGCTAACCGATTGACCTTCTTCCTGCTTGCAAGCGTGAAATTCAGGTGCAGTTTGTAGAAGCTCCTGTTCTGCCTATTAGGAGAACATGGACTTCAACTCCTGAAGCATGTCATAAGCACCAAGATGAGTTAGATTTCGTTGGATCTCTAACTCCATGGTCATGAGCATGAAGGCAACTATATCCTTTGAGCCTTTGACCCAAGCAGTGTGAGCTGCAAGAGCCTCAGCAGGGATAGGGTGGCGAAGAGTTGCAACAAGTGCAGCAGGTATGGGATGCTCCAAATAAGTTTCCTTATCTTCAGCTGACAGTATAATGCGAAGCTGGCGATACCAGTCAATGAAGTTAGGTCCACTGAGTTTTTGTTTCTTAAAGAAACTCCTGAGTACCGAATTGTTTCCGACTGAGGTAGTCATCTACAATTTAGAAAACTTCAAATAATTAGTATTTTCGATAATTACATTCTTAAAAGAATTAACTACCCAATTAATTACTAATAAGACTAAGATCCATCTTGCACTCCCACTTATTTACCAAAGTTTTGACCAGTGAGTAACTAAGTATGATAAGAGGTGTGAGTTAATTGCATAATGCAACTCTTAGACTTAATGAGACTGTTTAAGGCATTAGTAAATAAGTAATAATGTCAAAAGCATGTTTAATTCTCATCTTATGCCTCGGGTCCAAGGTCTATCCAAGCATAATCGAAATAAATCGACCAAGTAAGAACTTGCAAAACTCACCAAAGGTCTGACCAATGAGTAATAATTACCATGGGTTGGAATGGCCCTAAGGTCTGACCAAAGAAGTCAAGCCAAATGCATGTGTTCATAGTTGGTTGGCATCGACATAAAATTTTACACATAGGGTATTCACATAAATATGGTAAAATCATGTAAAAAGAAGCATGCAAAACAACTTTGTAACACTTATTTTAAAAACTTTTGGTAATGACACTGTAGTGATCATCATGGTTCACGGTAGCTCCAATCGAACTCGCAGGGAGGCAGAGGACAAGGTCAGCGCTAGGCAATAACCAGAAATCCTTTAGGTGTGACTGTACACACCTCCTTAAACCTCCTTTATTGTTTGTTCGAGTGGGTGAGTCGTACATCCCAAATGTCCATAGCGTCTAGTTTTAAAATTCATGAAAAACTTGTTTCAATAGTTTAGGTCACTTTATTTAACAACACAATTTTCCACGAAACAAATAGCAGATCACAATAAGCATGATATTTAGGCGTGTAAATAAAGACCATTATTAATGTTATAATTACGATATGTATTGTTCCATATCGCATACAATTAGGTGTAAAAAACAAGTAACAATAATGCACATAAGGAATCACAAACATATAAACATAAAACATTAATATAAACACATATTTTTCTGAGTTCTCTCGCGAGTCTTCCCCAAAAGGAGAACCATAAGACCGTCACTAGGTGTGAAACCTAGATCGCCCCATACATCACAAAAAGCAATTGAGTGGGTCTTATTGCCGGAAAAACACATAAAAAGCATGGCAAACTTAATTAATAATTAATTATGCAATTTTATGTATTTAATAAAAATATGTAATTCTAATTATCAATATAATTCTAATTAACAATTAATTATAATTAACCTTTTAATTCTAATTAACAAATTAATTCCAATTAACAAATTAATTCTAATTAACAATTTAATTTAATTTGTGTCTGTATAGGTATTTTTTTATTAATAATTGACAAGTATTGCATTATAGTTGTCAAAACAAAAATAAAACGAATAACAAATTAGATTTCATGCAGCCTTTTAACATGTTTATTAAAGCGTGTAACCCATAATCACAAAAACGAGAATCTTCTTATCTTTTCATTCTTATCTTTTCATTCTTATCTTTGTAAGAAGCAAATTTTCCAAAGTTTTTATCTTTTAACATTCTTATCTTTGTAAGAAGCAAATTTTAACATTCTTATCTTTGTAAGAAGCAAATTCTTATCTTTGTCCATGTATGTATCATAAGTAGGTGCTGATGTCACAGAATGCTGTTCATCATGAGTAAACTGATTAGCAACATTACTATAATTTGGTACCTCATTGAGTGAATCTGTGTCATAGACTGGAGGTGAGTCAAAAGTAGCACTTGATGTTGTGTCCTGCTGGTTGACTGTAAGACAATAGCTTGCATTATCATTTGCTTCTCTGCCCGTCCGGATAGAGATTCGTATTCCTTAGCAGTCAACTATATTCCCAATTTTTCTTTCTTTGCTAACAGCACCCTGTACTTGAGGTTCGGAGGTAGCATGCTGAACCGACGATGCCCTGAGTCTTGGCTTTGAGGTTCGGAGGTAGCATTCTGAACCGAAGTCATAAAACAGTTATTCCCATTTTGATATCTCATATTCTGATTCACAATCTGACCCCCTTGATGTCCATCAAATTGTGCTGCATATTGCATCTGATTCCCCATTTGTATACCCGTAGCAAATCCATTCCGATTCCCAATAACATCAACCATTTGTCCTCCTTGACCCATATGCATACTTGGTTGAGCAAACTGCGGATTATGCGATGAAATCCATTGGTTGTTGTTATTTGGTGTAGTGGGACTAATGTTTACTTCATTGAAGAATCCTTTTAAGAAAGCAGTTATGAGACGATCTTCCTGGGTTGCCATTGATGAAGGTATGTATGATAAAGTTGATGTAGGATCGATTCAACGATAAAGGAGTTGTGGTTGATGACGATTAAGCCCGGTTGAGGTGTTTCTGAAAGTCGTACTCGTAACCTTGGTTCTTAAAAAATTTCGCCCAAAATATGAAATTCACTATAAAAATCAATTCTAAGGACGTATGAAAAATTTGAGTTATGACAATTTTGACGCCAAATTTGACCCGAAAAATTTGAATTTAGACCTAAAAATTTGAATTTTTGACCAAAATTTTCACAGTTAAACCAAAATTTGAATTTCGCGTAAAAATTGAACGTTTAGTCTCCTCAAAAAATTAAATTTTACTCAAGTTTTCCCGCCAAAAAACTCAATTTCGCGGAATTTTTTTTTTTTTTTTTTTTTTTTTTTTTAAACTTTATGCGTAGAAAGAGCTTAGGCATAGAAACACGAAGTAACGAGTAGACGATGCTTAGGCGTAGGATCTTATGCGTAGGAAGCTTAGGCGTAGGATATTAGGCGTAGGATTCCTTAGGCGTAGACCAGTATCTTACGCGTAACCTTAAGCTTATGCGTAGACAAAAAGTTACTCGTAAACCTTACGCGTAATTGTGAAGTTATGCGTAGAGTTACTCGTAAGCTTTTAGCTTATGCGTAAACTATGGTTAAGAACCAAAAATCCTTTACACTGTCACAGCGTAAGGGATATCCACAAGTCGAAGTGTTCCACACACTTATCCAAGTGAGGGAAGCACTGAGTAACCTTTGATGCTCGAAGATTCTTAGCCAAAAAGTTATGAGTAGAACCTTATGCGTAGTTTGACTTTCTTACGCGTAGAACTAGGGTTTTGACCTACTCGTAAAAAATTTCCAATGATTCAAACGATTTCTCTTGCACAGATAGCCTTAAAAACACTCGAATAACCCAAAAGTGTTGACCTTTTTCACCCAAAGTGCTTATAAAAGTTACGAGTAGAAATGACCACCTTCAAAAACACGAGTTTAAAAATGATGTAAAACGTGTAAAGCTTCAAACTTTTTGCAAAAAAATGAAACTTTAGCACCAAATAAACCTTAAACCACAAGAATCTTGAATTTTTAAGTGCAAAAATTAAAGCTTTATGCGTGACACTTTTGAGAACGAAACTACGTGTAACTCTACACAAACAAACTTCAACCAAAACACTTCTAAACCATTGTTAGGCGATTGATACCAATTGTAAAGCCCCTTTTATCACTTATACCTTATCACAAACCCAACACTTATATCACGTTAAACACAAACTGATGATATGCATAAAGAAGAAAGAATAAGAACGTGGTGACTTGAATGATAGATCGTGTATGTATTTAGAGAGATAAAGGAAAGAAGATGAGAACAATAAGTTGTATATTGCTTCAAAGGAAAACACACACACACACACACACACACACTCAATCACACCCCTCAAATGACCATTTGAGGGGTATTTATAGTACAAGTAACTTAAAACCCTAAAAGGCTTTGCTTGGGCTTTTCGTGGGTTGGACATGGATTGGGCTTTGGATACTTAAGCTTCAAACGGCTAGCATAATCATAACGCCTAGCCATTTAGCTTAGTCCAATCCATGAGCCCGTTGACTTATTCTATCATGATATCTAACACACGTTACAAAGATTGGCGAAAAAGTTTGAACCAACTGAGATCTTGAGATTTTGAAATTCATGTACGAGTCCAGTTTTAATTTGAATGAGTGTTGAGGAGAGATGGTGAGGGTTATGGGTTGAGTCTAGATGTAGGATTGGTTTGATTTGGTTTTCGTTGTCTCGGACTAATAATGGACTGAAGTCGAAATGTTTTTCAGTTGGTATATGGTATGTTGTCGATGTGGTCAAGGTCTTTTGGTAAAGATTACGCGTAACTTTTTTCCATTTCAGCTCATTAATTTCTACGCGTAACTACTTGCTTATGCGTAGGCATACGCGTAACATGCTTATGCGTAGCCTTACGCGTAAAGCAAGTTATGCGTAAGCCTGCTTAAGCGTAAGCCAGACTTAGGCGTAAACGCATACGCGTAGCTTTTTCCTACGCGTAACTTCACAGCTACGCGTATCTCAACTGTAGATTCCCCTTACGCGTAAAAAAAGGGTTTTGACCCTTTGACTTTCTCCGGTGAGGTTTTCCGACCATGTTTTTCTGACCATCTTCATACAATAACCCAGAAACAGCATAAAAATGCTTCCTTTTGACTGTTTGACCATGAGAAGATGAACGGTTTGACCACTTTTGTTTCACAGTATTTGGTACCAACAAAATAAAAGTGACTGTTTGGACCGGTGAAAGACCAAGACAGGTATATTCAAGAAAAACCATGACTTTTTGTTTAGACCAAACATAGGATACCAAAAAAAACATGAATAACACTGTTTTACCCACAATATTCGAAAAAAAAATTTTCCGACCCACAAAAATACGCACAAAAACAGTAGATAAACATGAATAAAACTCACATAAATCATCAAAAAGTAACCTGGCTCGTTATACCAATTGTCAGGACCGAATATCATATAGATTTATGTGGTTTGGAGGTCTAGGTTGGTGGAAGAAGATGAAGATCTTCATCCTTTTAGTGAGAGAAACTAGAGAGAGGGAGGAGAAAACACAAGATTTTATTAAGATAAACACACACAACAAATAACCAAATGCTTCACCTCACCCCTCATAGAGAGTCATGAGGGGTATATATAGGCCCTATCTTTGCCACTTAAACGATACTAGTCCCTAAGGGCAAAGTATACTATGCATCTAGTCCAATTCACGTAAGTGACGTTATCTTTAGAAAAAGCGAGGCTAACACCTTTGCTACGAGACGAGCTTTAAAGGTGTATACCTTACCATCCATGTCGGTTTTCTTCTTGAAAAGCCACTTGCTACCAAAATGTCTTGCAGTTAGGAGGAAGCTCAACTAAAACCCATACATCATGGTCTTTCATGGATTGTGTTAGGTCACCATAAGTTAACACAAGGATCAATATGTAAGAAATATAGATGAAGGTGATCGGATGAACACACAAACACACACACACACGAATGATAATATGGAAAGCTTATGCGTAAAGTGTATTAAGTGAACAACCAACCTCTCAAGAGAGAGGATACAATGGGAAGGGAGCTAGGGCAACACATCTAGTCTCTTCCTTTCCTTATTGGGCTTTTGCATAGGCTCATGGGCTTTCTACATGAGCCTAGCCTTAATTACTAACATAAAAGCCTAATTTAAGCAACCTATTACATATTAATGACTAACACTTGAAATACAAGTTAGGAGTGATTCCAACAGATTGCATTTCCACATTCATCGCATCAAGCCATTTCTTGGATTTAGGATCCAGCAACGCAGCTTTATAGTTATTGGGTTCACCAAGATCCCCTAACTCATGTTCCTCAGTATCGATGTATAAGCACATACAATTAGGAGCACGGCATGTCCTTACGGACTTTCGAATTGGAACAATATCACTTTGAGGTTCATCAATTTCTTGATCATCCTCATCGTGATGAATGCTAGTGTCTAAAGAAGGATTTGTATCTTCATCTTGAATTATTTCAAGTTCTTCTAGACTCCCACTTGCTTCTTGATCCATGAGTTTGCTCTCAAAGAACTCAGCATTTCGAGCAACAGTAAGTTTGTTCTCTGATGGAAGGTAGAAAGAATATCCCATTTTTTCCTTTGGGTATCCTACAAAGATACACTTAACAGATCTGGGTTCAAGTTTGTCAGGTTTGGTAAGTGTATCACGCTTAACAAGTTCCTCACAACTCTAGACTTTTAAGTAAGACAACTTAGGGGCTGCCCATGCCATACTTCGTATGGTGTCTTATCAACCTTCTTAGTTGAAACCATATTGAGAATGCGTGCAACAGACTCAAGTGCATAATCCCAAAAGGACTTTGGAAGAGTAGTTTGACGCATCATGGAGCAAACCATGTCAAGCAGGGTTTGATTTCTCCTCTCAGATACACCATTATGTTGTGGAGTGTAAGGAGGAGTTCGATGGGAAATAATCCCATGCTCCTTTTGATGTTCCAAAAACTCTTGAGTCATATATTCACCTCCACAATCAGAACGTAATGATTTCATGGTCTTCCCGAGTTGGTTTTCTACTTCCTTTTGAAACAACTTAAATGTTTCAAACACTTCATGTTTATGTTTGGCAAGTAAACATAACCATACCGACTATAGTCGTCAGTAAAAGTGACGAAGTAACTTGCTCCTTGCCTTGACACAATCTTAAATGGGCTACATACATCTATGTGTATTATTCCAAGTAGATCTTTAGCCCTTTCCACTTAATGTGTATAGGGTTTTCTTGTCATCTTACCAGACATGCATGAAACACAATTCCACTTGATGTGTATAGGGTTTTCTTGCCATCTTACCAGACATGCATGAAACACACTTTTCAAGTAACTTAATGTCAGTTGAGTTGAGAAGTCCATCATGTTGCAACTACCCCATGTGTTTCTTGCAAATGTGTCCAAGACAACCATGCCACAAGAGATCAGAGTCCAAGTTAGACTTGGCTCTTTATTGCTTACAGCAAACATAGAACTATCATTTGTATTTGAACAAGACATATCAATTTCATAAATACCATTACGAGGAATAGCAGTAAAATAAACAATGTTATTTTTAGAAACTGAAATTGCATTATTTGATTCAAAACGATTAACAAAACCATCGTCATACAAACGTGAAACTGAAATAATCCCTCTAGTAATAGAGGGAGCATAATGACAATCGTTCAAAACAATTACTAATCCACTAGGGAGATATAAATGAAAAACACCAATAGCTTCAACTCCTACCCATTGAAAATTACTTACGTACAGACTTAAAGCTCCTGGCTTCAAACTTCCTACTTCCCCGAGACTCGAGTAGTATTACAGATGTGAGTACCATAACCCGTGTCATATACTAAGGATGTATTAGGAAAAGAGTAGAGTTCTATAGTGAAAGTACCTGAAGAACTAGTTGCAAGAGGTTGTTTCTTCTTTTTCATCAACTCGGCGAGATACTGGGGACAATTCCTACTCCAATGACCCATCTTGCCACATTGGTGACAGGTCGCGTCCTTAGCATATTATCCTTCTTGGGTGGTGGAGGAATCTTAGGTTTGGAAGCATTGTATGGTTTATACTCAGGAGTATAAGCCATCTTGTGCTTTCCATTTCCTTGATTCCCCTTAGTAGCCTTAAACGATTTATTCTTCTTATGGTTTTTCTAGACCTTTCTCGCACGTATGTTATGTAGTACAGGTGCATCATCTTTCTTTGGCACGTCGCTCATGTTGCTTAACCATGCTGTGCATATTAAAGTTCTGCACAAACGAAATGTACTCTTTAGAGTGACCAATTAAGATCAAACTAACTCCATAGTTCAGAGTAACTGGGTGACCAAGACGTTCCAAATTGTCAATGTAGCTCTTCATCTTTAGAACATATGAGCTAACCGATTGACCTTCATCCTGCTTGCAAGCGTGAAATTCACGTGCAGTTTGTAGAAGCTCCTGTTCGCCTATTAGGAGAACATGGACTTCAACTCTGGCATGTCATAAGCACCAAGATGAGTTAGATTTCGTTGGATCTCTAACTCCATGGTCATGAGCATGAAGGCAACTATATCCTTTGAGCCTTTGACCCAAGCAGTGTGAGCTGCAAGAGCCTCAGCAGGGATAGGGTGGCGAAGAGTTGCAACAAGTGCAGCAGGTATGGGATGCTCCAAATAAGTTTCCTTATCTTAGTGACAGTATAATGCGAAGCTGGCGATACCAGTCAATGAAGTTAGGTCCACTGAGTTTTTGTTTCTTAAAGAAACTCCTGAGTACAATTGTTTCTAATCGAGGTAGTCATCTACAATTTAGAAAACTTCAAATAATTAGTATTTTCGATAATTACATTCTTAAAAGAATTAACTACCCAATTAATTACTAATAAGACTAAGATCCATCTTGCACTCCCACTTATTTACCAAAGTTTTGACCAGTGAGTAACTAAGTATGATAAGAGGTAAGCACGGCGTTAATTGCATAATGCAACTCTTAGACTTAATGAGACTGTTTAAGGCATTAGTAAATAAGTAATAATGTCAAAAGCATGTTTAATTCTCATCTTATGCCTCGGGTCCAAGGTCTATCCAAGCATAATCGAAATAAATCGACCAAGTAAGAACTTGCAAAACTCACCAAAGGTCTGACCAATGAGTAATAATTACCATGGGTTGGAATGGCCCTAAGGTCTGACCAAAGAAGTCAAGCCAAATGCATGTGTTCATAGTTGGTTGGCATCGACATAAAATTTTACACATAGGGTATTCACATAAATATGGTAAAATCATGTACAAAGAAGCATGCAAAACAACTTTGTAACACTTATTTTAAAACTTTTGGTAATGACATTGTAGTGATCATCATGGTTCACGGTAGCTCAATCGAACTTCGCAGGGGGAGGCAGAGGACAAGGTCAGCGCTAGGCAATAACCAGAAATCCTTTAGGTGTGACTGTACACACCTCCTTAAACCTCCTTTATTGTTTGTTCGAGTGGGTGAGTCGTACATCCCAAATGTCCATAGCGTCTAGTTTTAAAATTCATGAAAAACTTGTTTCAATAGTTTAGGTCACTTTATTTAACAACACAATTTTCCACGAAACAAATAGCAGGTCACAATAAGCATGATATTTAGGCGTGTAAATAAAGACCATTATTAATGTTATAATTACGATATGTATTGTTCCATATCGCATACAATTAGGTGTAAAAAACAAGTAACAATAATGCACATAAGGAATCACAAACATATAAACATAAAACATTAATATATAAACACATATTTTTGAGTTCTCTCGAGTCTTCCCCAAAAGGAGAACCATAAGACCGTCACTAGGTGTGAAACCTAGATCGCCCCATACATCACAAAAAGCAATTGAGTGGGTCTTATTGCTTGGGAAAAACACATAAAAAGCATGGCAAACTTAATTAACAATTAATTATGCAATTTTATGTATTTAATAACAATATGTAATTCTAATTATCAATATAATTCCAATTAACAATTAATTCTAATTAACCTTTTAATTCTAATTAACAAATTAATTCCAATTAACAAATTAATTCTAATTAACAATTTAATTTAATTTGTGTCTGTATAGGTATTTTTTTATTAATAATTGACAAGTATTGCATTATAGTTGTCAAAACAAAAATAAAACGAATAACAAATTAGATTTCATGCAGCCTTTTAACATGTTTATTAAAGCGTGTAACCCATAATCACAAAAACGAGTTGACTCGTGATGTCACTGTTGGGATTTAATGATCTAGTTAACCAAGTAACGCAAACGAGTACGCAGCGGAATTGGATCTATTTTATGCAATTAAGTAAACACGTAATTAATAAACAATAATAAATAAAAGGGATAAAGAAAACTAACCCTCGTAGTCAACTGCAATTAATAAAAGGAACAAGAAACCAAGTGTCTAAAATAAACACCTCTACGAGTCCACACACAGACACTTAATCACAAGTACGTTCGATTAAGCTAGTCGAGAACGTTTACCCAAATCAACCCTTGAATACTTGAATACCACGAACAAAGAAAACCAAGAACAAGTCTAAACCTTCATGTCCGAGATCACTAGTTCTGCCCGAGAACTTTCTGCCTTACACCCGATATCGGACAAAACGTGTCCGATGTCTTTTACCCTTCTGTCCGAGAAATCCATCGACCAGAAAACTTTAATTTACTGTTGCAATTCGAAGACAAGGAACAAGAAGAAAACAAGAACCCTAAATGCTTCTTGGATCAATGATGCAAGCTTAGAATTCACTTAAACCAAAAAAAACCCTAATCGGATTTGATGAAAAATCCGATCAGGTAGAACCTAAAGTGGGAATCCACTTTTGGTAGAAGTTTAGGGATAGTATACGTGTGTTTTGATGCAAGGGTGTGTTTGTATTTATAGGTTTAGAACCATAGTTGTACTTGGACTCAAAACTTGAGCTTTAAGTAAACTATCCAAACACCCACCGATCGTTAATATGGACTAGGCCCAAGGCTTCCACAAACCGACCCAAGTTGCAAAGAAAAACATCCAATGGATCGTGTATAATGATCGGATCACATGCATGCAAACGGGTCAAGTATATATTCAAGCATAAACGTTCGTTTACGTACTCTCGTGTTTAACGTGTGTGCCCCCATAGGCTCACACACTTCTAATTATTTCACGTGTTTCAACTCCCACAAACCAACAACCATGACTTGTGATGTTTTGCTTTTCGAATTGCAAATTTATTTTATTTTACATTTTGTAATATTTATGATGCACGATGTTGTTTTAAAAATAAGAGTTGTACAAACTTGGTTGTTTACTTTAAGTATTGCTTTACGAATTGGAAGATTTATGATGTACGATTGTTTTTTTTAATAACGGTTGCTTAGGCTTGTTTATTTTGTTGTTTTACGTATTTGTGAGTAGTTGTATTTAGTGGTTTTTTTTAAGAAGTTGGCCAAAGATGACGTTTTTTTGTATTTAAGTTTCAATTTAGTTGCAGCATCCGTTGCATATTCACCGTAGAGTTTTGATGATACATAATGAGATCCGGTATGAGATGAAATTATGAATGGATCATCATTTTGAAGACCCAAGCATGACGAACCATGTGAATGTTTATGGAAAGTTGAAGGAGTTGCAGAGGAATACCACTTCGGTTTTACTAAAATGCTAAGGTTCAAGTATGTGCATACCATTGAGGGAGTTGAAGGTGTTGAAGATGTTTTTCCCGTATTTCATGTGTGTTAAAGATTGAAATGTCCGATGTTGGTTGGTTATGAAGCCTTTTGTTTAGTTGGTTAAAGGGGTGGAACTCTGTTTTGAATGTTGTGAATCTTGTGTAGCATGTGTTTGCTGTATGACGTAGCAGATTATAACATGTTTAATATTTTGTTAATGTCTAGTTTGTTAGTATTGTGTAATCACTTTTCTTTTAGTTGTGTAAGTTGACATTTTAGGGAGTCGAAGTCTGTATTTTAATTTAGTATGTCATGTATTAGGATCGTATGTTTATAAAGTTTAATGGTGTGTTATGTTGTTTTTGTTGTCTGGTTTTTGGTTTATTCCTTTATTATGTAGTCGGTGTTAGTACGAATTATCGAATGTGAATAGACGAATGTTTTATAAATTTAATAACCGCATATTGTTTTGTCATTGTGTAGCGTTTCAGTTGTCCTTCTCTAGCCAATGTTTCCATAGCAGTCACGACACACGAATTTGTTTTGTCGGTTTTTTTTTTTTTTTTTTTTTTTTTTTTTTAAATGTTAGTTGTTAGGGATGTATAGGAGTTTGCGTTTATATATTGTTTTGATCCCTTTTTGTTGTTGGTACATTTGTTTCTTATTGTGTAATAAAAGGGGTTTGGTATAACTCTGGGTATATTTCATGTTACTATTATAAGTTGTATGGTAATAGATATGATTTCCTTGTTTGTGACATCATGTATGCATTTTCTTTGTATGTTTGTTTTTTGGTAATTTTGTTGATCGCTAAAAGATTGAAAGCAACTCGATAAGTACTTATCATGCATATCAGACGGTTGGTAAGTTCTATTAAGGGATGATATAAGTTTCCTATTCAAAAAAGAGGAATCACAAATAGTGTAGTAGCTTTAGTGTTCTCCAACTGACTAAAGACTGAAGCCTTTCACCTTGAGTAGCCAAATTGTCAACCACTGTTTGAAGCCATCCTGCAATACTTCTCAATGATCATATCTCATCCTTACAATATCAAGATGGCGTGAAGTTGGAAAGGTGTCAAATTCTTCATCAAGTTCATCAGGGTGAGCATTATGAGCACATGAGAGACGAGTGTCCATATGCAGAGGTTTTGTTGGTCTCCATTTGTAGTACCAAATACCAATCAAGAAAAGATAGAGGAAAATCATTTGAAGAATAAGTTCAGGAAACAAAATTAATATAAAAAACAGAATGTAAATGAGATTAGTGTTGGATTCTTCCAATTACATATTTGATCAAACCATTCTCCAATTGAAATCAACCCGCTTAAAACCCCCATGATTCTTAAGAAATTGGCTTTGCTTCTTCTCATACTCCACATGTGAGAACTCACGTCGAGCATATACTCACAAACTCCTTTCTTAACACTGGCTCATCGCAGGTTAGCCTTATTCAAACAATTTGAGTAGCTTGGTTTCTTAAGCTATTAAGTTAGGTGATAGTTAAGGGATACATGTAGTGTATTTTGGGCAAAAGTGGTTATGCGTACATAAGCATCATGTTTAGTAAAGATGAGCATGTAAACCTTACAGCCATATGAATCTCACCTATATTTTTGACCCCCAGATGGATGCAAAACTAAAAAGGGGTATGAATGGGTGTTACTATGTTCAGTTTCAAGAGTCGAAAGACGAATTCTAACCTTACCAATTCTCGAATCCTTAGAACCTCCAGCCTTATCCCCTCCATGCAGATGACAGTTGTCAAAAAAACCAATGGTTATCATAGTACATGAATCAAAAACCTCCCAAGTATACTGCTCGTTCCATTTAGGAGCAAAAGTGTCCACCATCTTTCTTGTTTTGATCCACTTAGTCCCATACTTAGTAACACAATAAGCATTTGTTGTCGCCCTTTTGTTTTTTGCCTTCATTGGTGTTAGCCCTTTACCACTCAATATTCCACCCTCAATAACCCCCAGTGTTATTCTTACAAAGCTGTTTAGTTGTGGGTCTAAGGTCACTTTCTGTCAGGAAAACTTGACGACGTTAGAATTAACACCTGACGGCGTCAGGCAATGTGGAATCAGATTCTTAGTTTCATTTTTTGTCTAAGTTGTGATTTTTGGAAACCTTAAATTCTTAATTTTATAGAAAAATTGCAAACATCCATTCCACAAGCATTATATCTTATTTGCTTTGTTTTTATTTCTAAGTCTGGAATTACATCTTGTTGTGGTTTTCTTTGTTCGGTTTGATGCTTTGGGTTGTCGTTTTATTATAAGTGTGCAGGTTATATTGGACAATAAGAAGAAACATATATTGGAAGAAGCTCATTACTTATTCATTCTTCTTGGAGGAGGATTTAACAGCAACTTCATACATATCCTACCGAGCTAATCAGGGGAGTATTAGTTTCTTTCTCTCACTTACCTTCCTTTATCATAACTTTGATACTTTCGGGGAACATTGGGGACAATGTTCAGTTTAAGTGTAGGGAGGGAGAATAAAATGGGAACTTAAAAACTATTCACTCACTTGTTTGTTTATCTTGTCCTTGGTAATTTGTGTAATAAACCATAAGAAATATTTGTTAGGGCAATTTTAGCACCAACTTTAAATTTTTTTATGACATTTACGAGCTAAACCTTAGTCTTAATAAAGCGTTTTATGGATAGGAATTATATGACTAGCATAAAAACCGTATACCACTCAAATTCCACCCCAAAAATGTAAGGTTCGCCCCTAGATCTTTAGGAATAAAAGAATTCATCTTTAATGCTTAGTGAGTGTACTGGTAGTATAATAGATTATAGAACTTGTTTTGTGATGCATTCCGAGATCGCTAGTGAGACTACACTTGTGTAGTTAGGAGTAACTAAATGATAAGAGGCATTAGGATAACCCTTGTATGAAACATGTATTATAATTACATCTTCCACATTGGTTGAGTAATTAACCCACACCCTTGCGATGTACTCATCTTTAGTATACGATACCCCTAGTTAACCCCTCAGAGCCTATCCTTTTCGCGGTTCTCGTGATGTTTTGGTTTTCTAGAATATCAATGAAGAGCATTGTTTACAATCCACCCCCAAATGTTACACCCAAATCGCCTTAGCCTACCTTGTATGCACTCATCTTTAGTGCATTATTGTTATCATTATGATAACCTTAGTTCAATTATCTAGTTACTTGCATGGTTGCTAAGTCGAGTCATATCTTTTGTATACAGTTTTGGGACTCATGGGACTCATGGGTAAAAGTAATATTTTATGGAGTAACGGGAAAGAGCGATAAATTCAAATTCCCTTTGTCTACGTAATTAAATACTCCAAGTGTTTTGATCTTTTCAAATCGGGTCAATTAGTGTTAGTAAAATAAAAACTCAAGTGTAGGGATGCTCCTATAAATCCCTTATATTTTGATGTTATCATAGAGGATGGTAGAGTAAAAACGTATGGAAAAAAAATGAATGAAAGAAATGAGAAAAACATACGGGCTACCATCCTACATTTATCTTTATGTTTATGTTTTTGAGTTTATGTTTGTATTTTGTTTCAAGTTATCTAGTGTTAGTGAGTCGAGTCTTGGCTTAGCAACGCCATGCTTGTAACATTAGATTTTTAACTTGCCACCACTAAAAATCCCCTATCCAATAAAACCCTTTATTTTCCTACCCCAAGCCTAACGTTACAACCCTTGTAAAGACTCTTAGATAGTTATTCCTAGGTGATTACGCCAAAGCAGTGGAGATTTAATCTATTCTCAAGCTTATGGTAATCTATGTACTATGCCAGGTAATGAGTGTTTATCTTTCATTTCCATTCATATTATATTTCATATAAACCCGAGAGATGAGAGAATCCAAACACCAATTGTGAGGTGCTAGTATATAATTTTCGTGTTTGTTATGATTATTGTGGTGTTTTTACTTGTTGTAGACTATCTTAAACCAATGTTTCATGCCCCCTAACTTATAAATTGATTGGCCAAAAGCACATTTGCTTGAGGACAAGCAAATTCCAAGTGTAGGGATATTTGATAAGGATTTAAAACGTACGTTTTAAGGGGGTCATTTAAGCCCTAAATTGACACATTTTATATCCGTTAGTGCTTAAAATCGTTCTTTTTCACATTTTTGGTCTTTTGGAAGAAAAATGCTGGAATGAAGCATATTTGGACGAAAAGGAGCGAAAACATAAAGAAAATGGCTAAGTCAAGATCAAAGGCACTCCAGCACACGGACGGCGTCCCCAACCAAAGGCGGCTGCGTCCCTATAGAAGACTTGGTCAAAAGTGCACGCAACGGCTCAGCGGAATTTCTGGTCCTAAAGCCTGACGGCATCACGCCTAAACTCTGGATGACGTCACTCACAAAATCTACACCAGACGCCCAAGATCCAAGATTTAGACGGCGTCACTACTAAAAAATGATGGCGTCACACATCTCAACTGAGGCCGTCCCAACAATGACTTGGCCCAAACGAAACCCTAATGACGGCGACATGATAAGTTTATTTATTCTAAGTTTGTTTATTCGAGGAGGTAGAATTTTGGAGAGCAAACCCTCTTAGTTGTAGTCTGACTTGGACATTATTCTAGGGTCCCATACCCTATTTTACATCACAAGATAAGTTCGTTTATCCAATTTATCATTATGTCTACCCCATGTTCAATTGAATGTGTGTATGCTTGCTTGTTTAACATGTCTAGCAAAATTATTCTTGTGTTTGCTTAGATCTATGAAACCTAGTTATTGGTTGTTGTTAGGTTGTCTTTTGTCTTAATTGGTAGACGCTTGAGTAAGGAAAACTGGCTTCTTCTTTCATTGTTGCGAGCTTGAACGTCCTAAATAGCAAAAAGCCTTTGAGTGCACATTAGGCCATTCGTTGTATTTATTGCGTGAATTGTAGCTTTAGGATAGTAGTGTATTTGGGGGAGATGCTATTGCATTTACTGATCCTAGGTATTCTAAAGGAGAGTTGAAATTCATAGAATTAAGGAATTAGGCACCACCCTACGATTAAACGGAATACAACGTACCAATTAAGATAAAGGAAGTGAAAATTGAACCGACCAATAAAAGATAACTAGGGAGTAATATAATCTAAGTGAACACATCTTTAATCATCATACGAGCACACATCAATTAGCATAATCTATCCATAGTTAATTAGTTAAATTAGATAATTAGTAAAAGTAGTGAAATCGGTAGAAGTACCCCCCCCCCCAATTATATACCCGATATTTTTACCCTTGCTTTCTAAAAAACATAAAAAAGACTAAAAAAGAATCATCCTCAACCCCACCTTCTCGTCATTATCTCTTTCTAGCATTCCTATTCCCCAAGAGAACGAAATCAATCGAGCTTACCCCATACTACACTACATCAATTAGGTTCACTGCCTAGAGGGTTGAAAAGCTTGCTCGTAGAAAAGGAGGTTTTCTCGACCCCGAACCCATGCATCAAAAAGGTATTTTTCATGGGACCCTTATGTGAGATGATTTCTGAAAAGTCTGGCCAAATGTCAAAGTGCTTGAAACACTATAGGAGAAAAATTATTTGTTGGAACAAGAAAGAAGAAAGTATTAAAAGGTTGATATATCCATTCTTGGTACTTTAAAAAATATCGAGGAAGTGCGAAGGGATACAATCATATACCTTGGACTCAACAAGAAGTTTAAGTGGGCTCAAACCTGAAGATTGAGCAAGACTTAGCTGGGCGTAGCTAATGATGGTGAAATCACTGCTTAGGTATTGAATTGGTTTATGTGAGTGAGTGATAACGCCTAAAATGAACATGTTTTTAGTAGCGTTATTGTTGGTTTTGTGCATGATAATCGGCTATATTTACTCATAATTGTTGCAAAACTGCAAAAGATGCGTATTGTGTATGTATGTGTAGCCAGGTATCACGAATGATGAAGAAACAGTTTTTTATGCACATTTGGAAGATTCTCGAGAAGGAAGTCGAGCAAGGAAAGCTTTTGGATTCAATGATTGGGAAAGTACAATGATTTCTAATTATCTCAGAGAAGGAAAGATCAAGTTTTGCCTTGGAAATCATCAGAAGAGCAAAGAATGAAGCGAATAAAACAAGAAAAGTCAACAAAAGTCAAATCGGCACAATCCAACGATTCGGTCGTGGCAGTAACCACGATCCGGTGGGCAAATGGTGAAATGCACAACCGATCCGGTTGCCCGTAACACCGATCCGGTTGCATGAGGCTGCAGCTACACAAAGTTGCATTTATTGTTGCCTTAACTCCCATAATCATTGGAGGGTGTTTCTTGCTATTAACTTGTTGGGAACGTTTTTGGCCAGTTGAGCAAGTTTATTTGGCTATATAATGAACCTAGTCCTAGTTTACTAAGGGTGACACAACCAAAAAGTGTATTAGTTTACATCAAAAACTAATACAACCATTTTTATTCAACCAAAGTTTAGTTCTTAAGTAAACGTCCGGGGCAAGGGAGGGAACAATTCTCATCCTAGTTTGGTAATTTGGAGTTGTACGGTGAATCTAGGTGATTGGAGGCACGTGGTTGCTACAATCCACAAATTCTAATTCTTGTGTAATTAAAAGTTTAGGTATTCTATGAACTTTGTTATGGACTTCTATTCTCTTGAATTATTGGAATTACTTTGTTATGATTTGTGTTTAGTTATTATTATCATGGAGTAGTTTTGAGATATACTTGTGTGTTGGGATGTAGTTAATCATACTAGTGTTCTTAATATGTGATGCATGTATATATGATCTTGTTTAAATAAGTTTTTTGGAAAAATACTAGTCTTGGTTTGATTTGTTGATAAAACATGTTTTAAGAAAAAAGGACCGAAAGGATTTCTCTTGTGTTTTATTCCAAAAGTTTAGGTGACAAACTAGTATGGGGATATGGTGATTGACAACCACCATTTTTGTTTATTAAAACAAGACTAGAAATATTTTCATCACGAAAGGGTCGAAAGATTCGTAAGAACAAGTTTAATACGAACATGTTGCAAACAAATGGATTTTCTAAAGAATAATCATTAGGATAAGGACCGAAAGGATTACCTATATGTTTTTGTTCTTAGAATGATTTTTACAAACATATACCATGGTTGGAGATCATTTGCTTATGATTTGTGCATCACATCAATAGTTTACACCAAACCTTTATGAACACTATTTATGATTGATTATAGACTACACACAAGTATATATATTTCTTATTATTGAACTTCACTATAAACATCACTATTTGAGGAAGCCTTGACAAGCTTTCTTGTAGGAATCTTTTCATAAAAAATAATTTCAAACACAAAATCCCTTGGGACGATCTCGACTTACCCAACTTTGCTATAACGGACGAGTATACTTTTCGTGTGTTAATGGAATTAGACGGTTAAATCATGTTTTATAAATTTTAAAACTTGCACTCACGTAACACATCAAGTTTTTGGCTGGCTTGGCACGAGGATTTATTTCAATTTCGATTTTTGTAAGATTGGTAGTAGTATTGGAATTGAGTTTGGTAAAAGTAAAAAAAGTTTTGGTTAAAAGCTACTGGATTCGGTTGCGAGACAACGAATCAGGTAGAGCTACGGGAGTAATTTTTATTTTTGATTTCATGGTTCTAGTTTACTTAGTGATTTGTGTTATAGTTCTTAGAGTAATTCTTGTCATTTTAGATTTTATTTACAGATTATATCTTGTAGTTTAATGATTTCTTATATTTTTAATATTTTCCTTATATTTGATATTATTAGTTAATTAGTTCTAGATTAATTCAGGTTTTGATCTTAATGATTAGATAGTAATTTTTCAGTTTGTATGGTTTAATTATCTTTGGTAGTTTTAATTGGTAGTTAATATAGTTTTTGGTTTAATGTTTAATTATTAAGTCATTTATTATAGGGTATTGTAGAGTCTTAATTAATTCGGTTTTAGTACACTTAATGATTCTTAATTTCAATTAATATTGATTTTATTTTAAAAAAATGGTGTCGATCTAACCGATCGGACACAACCCACAACGGATCCGTTAGATTATTTGGTCTAGTTATTACCACCAACCGATCCGGTTGGAGCTCTCGGTAAATTTTTTATAATTTTTAGATTTTGAGTTCTAACTTATGTTTTTAGTTTTGTTAAGTATCTTTGCTTGCTTGAGTATGTTTCTATAGTTTGTTCTTGTTTTACTAACTCTAACGCTTATGATTCGGATTTTGTTTTGTTTTGTTTTGTCTAGTTTAGCTAGTTAGTATGGATAGTTTGAGCGGAATCTCGGAATACCTTCGTACCTTAGATGAAATGTTCAAGGACACCGGAAGTTCACTAGAAAAGATTGGAGGTATCTTAGAAGAAAGTAAGAAAGATTTGGGGATTGATACGTTAATATGTGGAGGAAACGGTGAAACAAAGTTCAACTTCCCAAGAAAGGAAGAGTTGTGGTATTCACACAAGCACCTTTTAACGTGTATGATTCGCCACTAATGAGGTTTCACGCTTGTAGGAAGGAGAAGGAGTAAGTGCTTGGGAAGCTAAAATTTTTAATATGGCTTATGGAGAAAACTACATTTGGAGAAGCTGTTCTTGACTAAATTGGTCATGCACGTTTGGATTATGAAGCATATGAAGAAGGATGGTTAAAAATCTTAAGGTCAACATCATGGTCACATTTTTAAAATGATTTTGTTGTGTTAAAGAAGAGAATGGATGAACCTAATGTATGCTCTTTTGTGGTTTAGACTTTCTTGTAACAACCAAGTGTTGTTGATTTTGCAATGGTGAAATGAGGATCAATATAATTGATTTGGAAAAAGGAAAAGGAGTGAACGAGATGCTAGTGGAATTGTGTACAACATGGAAGAGAAAGATGTGGAAGTAGATAAGATGGGGAAGGAAAAATAGAAGAAAACTTCATCAAACAAACTAACCCCCAACCACATCCACCAACAAAATGATACACACCATCATCACCTCCCACTACAAATACTTTCAAACCTTTAACCGACAACAAAAGAAGCTATTTTTGAAAACCTAGAACAAAAGTTTCTTTGAGCTTAATGAGAAGAACCGTTATAGAGGTACTTCAAGATTACGTGTTTCACCGTAAGAAATTGATGCGTGATGCTAGCAAGGGCTAGGTTGGAAGATAAGAATCTAACGGAGGAGGATAGAGATCTAATTTTGTTTAGAGGCATGCCACTAAGGAGAAGGATCAATTTTGTGTCACGCATATGAATGGGACTACACCAGCTTATGCCTTAGTCGATACTTCTGTGGTCAAGTGTTAATGTTATGCCCTTATCCATTGTTTATGACTTTAGGCCCAAGTATTCCGCAAACCAAATCATTCAAGCTTACCATGCATGATAATTCTCAAGCTAAAGCAATGGAGAGGAAGAATGTGAGAGTTCAAATTGGCTATCAACCATATTTGGCTTCATTTCTTTGTCCTAGATATCCGTAAGGTGACGTTGTTTACCACTTTTATTAGGGAGACCATTCCTACGAATCCTTGTGGTGCAATTATAGACCGAAGAGGCACATGACTATTGATGATGGATTTCAAAGCAAAACATACTATCCCAAACCTAGAGGACCAACTTTGGAATTTATGGAGGAGTTAGAATGATGAAGTTTAATGATGATTTGACTTGTTTTGAAGTGGGATGCGATACTCAAGGAAACTCCAATGTATGGACCGTTAGCTCCACCTTATTTTGATATAGAGGATGAAATGGAATGTGCATTAGCGGTGGAAGCATTCTATAACCCATTCAAAAATATACTAGTCTACAAGAAGTTGACCGATTTCAGGTTCTTACCTGGCACCAAAGAATTTGGAATGGAGACTAAGGGTCGGGCATTTTACAAGAGACAAAATGGAGATGGAGAATGGCATGTTAAGTTCATATACTATGTCCGACGGAAGAAGATTCATAAGGAAGTTCAAAACTTTTGAAACATACTGTGAGTTGACCGAAATTTTCAAAGTGAGGACATCCTATTATCAAGAGTATTTCGAGGAATTCCTAAGGATAAGATAAGGGACTATAATAAACAAGCAATTGTTTGCTTGAATTTCATGAACTATTTCTTTTTAATATTATGCATTTAGGATTTTTGTTTTTCATTTCGCTTTTACTTTTTTATTTTATGATTATGTTATTTGTTAATGCATTATGACCAATGAGTTTTAGGTTGAGTTTTGGTTTAGTTCATAAGTATGATGATTTGAGTTTTAAGATTGGATGATTGTTGAAATTTCCAAATGATGGATGAATGTTGTGCATCTTTTAGTAAGGATTTTGAGTAAAAAATTGTTGCTTGAAGGTAAAATGCCTAAGTAAATATGAAAATGCAAAATTTGGCAAAATGCATACCAAACAAATGAAACCATGACTCCAACCGTTGCATACAAGTATATATACCAAAATTCACTTTTCCGGTAAAAACACACACACACACTAATTCTCCAAATTGGTTTTGCAAAATTCGCTCCAAGAGAAGCTAATTGAAGATTGTTTGGGTAGGAGAACATCATGGCACCCAAACAAGCAAGTAAGCATCTATATCCATTAACTCAATTGAGGTTTAATTAGAGCATTTGATTCAATAAGGCTAGATCACTAATTTGGGGTTTTGTTATAATTCAATTGTTGTAATATTTTTTGGATTATGGGTAATTGATATAGGAATGCATTGCAAAAAGAATTCTAGTGATTGATTCAACATGGAATGAATATTAGATGATTGAATTTTCGGATTTAATTAGGTTGTGCCAATGAATCAAGTTAAGTTGCAATTGGTGATTCCTAATGGTAGATGATGTGTTTTTGTGAGTAATAGATGCAACATTGCTTGATTAGAACTAGTAATTGAAGAATATAGGTCTTATTAGTTGAGTTCTAAGATGATGAATGTGTGATGATTTGAGGTTTGAAAACTAATTTAGAGTAATTCAAGGATGTAGAAATCATTGAGGATGTTAGAATGCAGTCTAGTAGTGGATTGGACTTAGAAAATTCGAAAGGAGTAGTGGATTAGAAGGCAAAAAGCCTTATGCAGATTGATAACCGACCGTTGCAACGCAACCGAATCGCTGATTTTGGCTAAAAGGAGTAACCGATTGCTGCCTGGCAACCAATCGGTTCCTGTGTTCTATGTTGGAAATTTTGAAATTTTGAAGTGGACCTTAGAGGGTTCCATGAACCTTCCCGTTTGTTCTAACACTCTTATATTGTCTTATATTTGTGATTTCTACAGAGAATTGTTGTAGGTAGCTCAAGCTTGAGACAAGTCTAATGAACCCATTGTTACAAAGTTTTGCCAAAGGAACGAGAGGAAGAAAGTCAAGTATAGCCTGAAGACGGAAGCAAATGCCAACTTGAAGTTCAGAGATCTCACCGACGAGTAGCCATGCTTTTCGAAAGGTTATCAAATTAAAATAGGACATGCTTGGTTCCTAGGGTGATTGATTGATTTGTTTGCGGAGTATGAATGTGAAGAGGAGTTGAGAAGAATGATGCGCATATCTTATGTGTATCCGCGATGGGGACCACTGGATGATTTGTCATGGAAAGACATTTAGCATCACGAAGAGATTTATCGAGAGCGTGTAATGGAGTTCTTTTCAACCATGTATTTTGAAAGAAAGGTGAATGTTCGAATTTGATGGAGGAAGCTTTGTGTTTGGTTTAGGCTTTCAGGAAGGTATCATGCTTACACTTCGGTTTTGCATGGCTCTGGTTTGTATCCACCACATGAGGTTAATCATCGATTATTTGAAGCTCACTTTCGGAGGCTCGTGAGGTTTGAAAAGACTTTCCTAGTGTACTCCACTGTTGAATCGAAAGGGGAGATCCTTCTTGCACTAGAAGGAATGCCACTATCAGAATCCATTAATGAGGATACTTCTACAATTACTGTGTGATCACGCTTAATAGGTATGGAAGTGGACAAATGTCTAAAACCGGACTTATGGGTTATGATGTTACCGAGGAAACTAAGGATGGTAATGCGATGGAAGATAGCCAGTATTTGTCTGTGAGGCCCCGGAATCAAAAGCAATAGCAACATTTTGTGGAGGACATTTCGCGACAAGGCTATAAGAATCTTGGGTATTATGTTGATGAGGAATTGGCTAAGTGTGGAGAGCCAAAGTATAGTGAGATGTGGAGTGCAAATGGTTTTGGGAATGCTTTGAATAGGAAATCAAAAACCTTGGGGTTATGGATTGAACCACAACCACAACAACAACAACCACCACCACAACAAGCAGTGAAGTATACCAATGGAGAACGGCAAGTGGGTACGCCCAAGAGGTTTTGATTCATGTTGGGGAGAGTGGAACCAACATTTAAATGAGATTCAATGTATGGATGTGTGGAGAGACCTCATGATGTTGAGAAACAATTCATCAATGATTATTCAATGCCTATCTTCACACATGGCTCGAGAAGCCATTACGAAGTTACGCACACCCTACAATTCACCCAATGTTCCACCATATCCTCTACACACTTCTATCCTGACCCTATCCGTATCCATATCCCGGGATGCACCATTTCCCATCCGCCCGCATATGGTCATTACCTGAGGTTGGTGGAGCAAGCTACGATGTTGGAGGATCGCCATCAGGAGTTGGAGGAAAGAAGAAGAGTTGAGGAGAGTTCGTCGGAGATTGTGACGCAAAACTATGTAACTGGAGAGTGATGATGATGATGAGTATGATGATGAAGAAGGTGACGAGATGAGCGAGGACGACGAGTGATCGTGGATCATTCATGATTTGTGGTTTCAAAGATGATAGCCAAGTGATGTGTTGAACTGGCATTATTTCTATCAATTTTAACTATTTCTTTAGGATGATTATCATATTTTGCTTGGTTTTATTTTGTTTTTAGTAGCATTTGTTTTGTTTTGTTTTGTTTTGTTTGTGTATTGTGTTTTGCAGTTTTTTTGTTTGCAGGATGGATACGGAAGTTTATTGATGGTCAAATATTTGATTTGGATAACTCACGTGTTTTCTATGACCCAATATGTTATTGCATATTCTATCCCGTGGGTATCTTTTAACTATTTCTTTTTTTCCATTTTCTTTTACTTTGAAGTTCATTTTATTACATTGAGGACAATGCAAAACTTAAGTATGGGGGGAAGGAAGAAAAATAGGAAAAATGATAACGATTTTATTTTTTTTAGATAACTTTTGGATGCAAGTAATTAGAAGGAATCTACTTGATGGTCTAGTTGTTTTCAATGCTGATTATTGATAAATATTAAAAAAAAATAACTTGGGAATTTCAATGGTAAAATGAGGTTTTTGAAAAAATTTGGATTTGAACCAAATTACGGAAGTAATTCATTTTGGATTCGATAGCATTTCTAAAGCACGCATTATAGCCTTTTCCAATTCTCCACTGTGAGTAAGGTTTCTTTGTATAAAACACATCTTTTGTTTATATTTGCTATGAGTGTGCCGTGATTATGTCGCATTCTAGAACTTGTACTAGTTATGCATTACGTTAAAATCACTCGAAAGTGATATAAATATGTTCAAGTGATAAGAGGCATCGAGATTTAACCTTAAATGGCCTTCCGCTACATCTAATGATATATTAGCTAACCACATTGGTTGGTTAACCACCCACATGGACCCATTTGTTAGTGCCTATCTTTAGCACTAGATACCCTTAGTTACAATCTCTCGGAGCCTATCTTTTCACTTCTTTTAAATTCAAAAATACAAAAAAGATTTTAGACTTCAAACTTTAGCCAACCCTTGTCATGTCTATTGGTTTGTTGCTAGTTGTTTGAAATGTTGGATTGTTTTTGATGATTGCGAAGAAGCTACACTTTCTTGTTTATAGTTGTGTACCATTCTCCAACATAGATGAAAGAGACGTGCCTTTCTCATTTTTTTGTGTATGCTTACACTAAGTGTGTGGGGAAACTTTGTTATGTTGAAAAAATGGTTATAGCCATGAGCATATATGAAGGATATTGTGTTGAATCACTCTAAACAAGATTTCAAGTATTTATATATTTCATATGTAATAGGTAGCTTTATTATGGCCTTTATGTTTGTCTAAGGTCAAGCTTATGTAGAAGGCCCATAAGCTTGACCCAAGCCCAATAAGGATAGGAAGGGAACCAGGAGTGTTGCCTCAGCTTCCTCCTATAAATACCAGAAACCTTCATTTGAAGGTTGATTGTTCAAGTTTTTCACTCATACCCCAGCATAACCGTCATATTATTGCTTTGTGTGTGTACGTTAGATCTGTTCAATCAGCCATCTCTCTTATAAGCTTCTGTGTTGTAAAACTAGTGACCTAATGTACTCTCAACGCCAAATAGGTTGGTGCACTCGTTACTTTTTGAAGTTTTGATTTTGTGACTTACGCTAAGAAGATAACGCGAAACTTTGCTATCTTAAAACTCGCTACACTTTTAATCCAAGATTTTGTACTCCTTCAATGCTTTGAGGTGTTAAAATACTTGTTTTGGCAAAAAGTTTCAAACTTTACGCTGGGATTTCACGCTAAGCTTGTTTTGTTCGTAAGGTGTCGCCTAATGCAGAACTGCTTAGCAAGATTATACATCAAAATCACACTTCGTGTTCTGGTACTATTGAAGCACCCATAATAAAAAATCTGGTTTAGAAACACATTTAAGTAAAATCAAAGTTACGAAGCAACTTACGCCAGACAAAACCCTAAAATTACGCTGTAAGATTTTCCTTTGGTTTCGATCTTCATTTTCTTGGTTTATTCCGCGGTTTTCAATTTTGATAAGTCTGAAAAATACGCCGACTTTGGGATATCTTTTAATCGCGGAAGTGGAAAAGATCATTTGGGCAAAACCCTAAAATTACGAAAAGATAAGATAGTTTACGCCGTAGAAATCCTACCATAAGATTCACCTTTTACGCTGCAAACTTAGGTCTACGTGATAAGGTAACTTACTTCAACTTTCTAATGCCTTTCTAAGTTTTGTCTACGCATAACTTAGTGCTTTTATCCTACTTTACGCCAAGTAGCAAAACCTATGAACTCCTCATTGTTAGGCCGTAACTTTTGGTGTTTTAAGCGATAAGCCTACTTGGTTCTTGTCTTTTCTACCAAGGACACTTCATCAACAAAGGTTCATTCGCCTATAAAGATCCATTTTTACCACACAAAGTTTTCAACATGTCACAAACCACCATAATTTCCTAACTATTTCTGTTAATTTATCCTCAACGATAACAACTTGTAAACTAAAACATCTAACAATGGGTATCAATCGCCAAATAGTTGGGTGTACTCTTTGTTTTGAAGTTTTGTTTTTGGTCTTACGCAGTAAAGATAACGCAATCTTTGGTTATCTTAAAACTCGTTTTTACACTTTTAATCCAAGATTCTTGTACTTTCAATGTTTTGAGGTGTTAAAATACTTGTTTTTGGCAAAAAGTTTCAAACTTTACGCGTGGATTTACGTTTTTAAGCTTGTTTTGTTCGTGGTGTCGCTTCACGCGTAACCCGCTTAGCAAGTTTGGTACATCAAAATTCACACTTTTGTGTTCTTTTGGTACTATTGAAGCTATTCCATAACAAAAATCTTGTTTAGAAACACATTTGGGCAAAATCAAAGTTACGAGTAATCCTACGCGTATCAAAACCCTAAAATTACGCGTAAGATTTTCCTTGGTTTGATCTTCATTTTTCCGGTTTATTCCGTGTTTTCTTACTTGGATAAGTCTGAAAATACGTCGACTTTGGATATCTTTTGCAATCGTGAAGTGTAAAGATCATTTGGGCAAAACCCTAAAATTACGATAAGCATAAGCTTACGCCAGAGAAATCCACGATAAGATTCACTTTACGCGAAACTTAGGTCTACGATAAGGTAATCCTACGCCTAACTTTCTACGCCAACTTTTGTCTTACGCATAACTTTAGTGCTTTTATCCTACTTACGCTTAAGCTAAAACCTACGCGTAACTCCTCATTGTTACGCGTAACTTTTGGTGTTTTAACGATAAGTGCTACTTGGTTCTTGTCTTTTCTACTTCAAGGACACTTCATCAACAAAGGTTCATTCGACTACAAAGATCCATTTTACCACACAAGTTTTTCAACATGTCACAACCACCATACTCTAACTATTTCCCTTACACTTATCCTCAACGACAACAACAACTAAGTCCACAACATCAAGAATGGAATCAACAACAAGCAATTTATCAACAACAATTTAATCAACAACATACTCCACAACTTGCCGCAAATCCACAACCTCAAATGGTTCAACCACCACCAAGTCCTCAAGTTCAACCGCACACAAATGAATTCAATCAACATCCATCAAGGAACACTATGAAGGAACCCACTTGGTTTGCAAAGATGTGTGAAGCTTTAAGCAACCAACAATCAATTCATGAGGCTGGATCACTTGATAGACCTCCAATGCTCACCTCAGAAACTACATCAATGGGTGATAAGGTTCTTTAGGTTTTGTGATCCGAAGAAGCCACATGGAAAGTTCTTAAAGAAGGTTATCTTAGAAGGTCCATTTGAGATGCCTACTATCATTGTACCCCGAGATCCAAATGCCATTCCACCAAGAGATGAACAAACCAACATTGCTACTGCATGCATTTAAATCCCAAGAACTTCTACACTATGAAGCCGATGAACTTGCAATGGAATACATCCTCTTAGGATTACCAAACCCAATTCTTCGTAGTTTTGATGCTCAAAAGATCGCAGCAAAAAATGTGGGATCATATTCGTCTTCTTATGGAAGGATCAGACTCAATCAGAGGATTTGGAATCCAAAATTTACTTGGCTTATGAACACTTCATGATTGAACCTGGAGAGACACTAGAGTCCTATCATCATAGATTTTCTGACATCATCAATGATTTGGATAAACACAACATCATCATGCCAAGAATTGCAGAGAATACTAAGTTCCTAAGTAGTCTTGGTCCTGAATGGGAGAAGTATGTCATTTTTCTCCGTCAAGCTAAGAACATGCATCATTCTACCTACGGATTGTTGTACGATTACTTGAAACCTCATGAAAAGGAAGTTGATCCGGAAAGGATTCTCCGTGCTCAAATTGCTCCACCAACACATCCGGAAAATCAACAACAACTTGCCTTATATGCTCAAAACAATTATTCTCCTCAACCAAAGAACTCAACCAAATGCTTCAAACACACCTTCACAACAACAACCTCAACAAAATCAATTGGTTCCATACAACAACATTGCTCAAGCATATGTCGCTGAAGACCGAGGAATCCGATCCGCTCAAGCATTGCAACAAGGATTTGCTATGATTGCTAATGCCTTTAGCCGTTATACCAACAAATCCAACAATCGTATTCTTTCCTCATCTAACACAATGGACGCGGTTGAAGTTAGAATCGCGGATTATGGTCGCCGATGGGCGGTGGTCAAGGGTTTAATGCGCTGTGGTAGGAATAACAACAGAGCTCAGTGGTGGAACAGGAAATGCTCAAAATGGGTTGAATGGTCTTCGATGCTACAACTGCAATGAGAAGGGACACTGCTAATGCATGCCCAAAGCCAAGGACTAAGGGCAGTGCTTATTTCAAAGAGGCTCTTCTTTTGGCTCTTAAGGATGAAGCTGTGGAACTCTCACGCATAAAGAACAGAGCTTTATGGCAAATGCCGACTCGATGATGATATGGAGGACTTGTGCCAATGTACTATGTTGATGGCTAATATGCAGAGTACACATGAGTGACACAGGCCAGTGTGCGACAATCGATGGCTTGTCTCGTGCATTCGAACAAACCATATTTATCTCTCGATCTCATATCTCCGCCAACATCGCGATCCGCAAGGCTCGAATGTTCAAAATGAGTCATCCACATCTCATTCCTACGATTTTCAACTAGACCCCGTAGTTATATTTGACGATCAAGATGACCAACCGCTCCTTGATAATCAAATTGACTGCGGGTCATACTTGAGGATCTAAATAATGATCATGTTGTGACTCACGCTGAACAAGATGAACTTTGCCCCATCCGATCTTGTTCTCGTTACTTCAAGACCAACAATCCCAAATTGAAGAATGTGTTGCATTAAATCACGACTTGAAAAGTAAAAATGCACTGTTAACAAAGGATTTTGAATGTTTACAAAAGCAACTCAACTTTTTCAAAACTCAAGAAAACGTGAAAACGGTTTTGAAGCAGCCTTTGCCAAATCTTATCAAAACGAAAAATATTTAGAACGACAGATGCGTGATCTAGCCGCTTCGAAGAATGCTTTGTTGTCCAAATAGAACAACTCAAACATGAACATAAAAAGCAAATTAACGCTCTCACCTTGGAAAAAATCAAAAAGCTAAGGCCTGAAGTTGTTAACTTGTCAAAAAGCTTCTCGCATACAAAAAGCATTCAACTAAACGAATAGATGATCATCTTGAAGAAATCATCGGCTTGCAAAACAAACTTAAAGAGTTTAAAACTGTTGTTTACAAACATGGCAAGTCGGTCACAACCATTGAAAAGTTTACTTTAAAACCAAATCCAAATGGATATGGACCGAATCTTGCCGATTACAAACCTAAGCTTTCAACCAAAACATTCAAACCAAATCCCGAAGTTTCCAAGTGCAGTAATATAAAATTGATAATTCTGTTATGAATGTTGTTGAATATCATCGTCAAGAGGAATTAGATGCATAAGACGAGAGTCGATCAAAATTAAAAACTGTTGTTTACAACAAACCTTTTAATTATTCTAAACCGGTCACTTTTGTCACACCAACGGATTCTTCCAACACACCAAGAGTTATCATCGTAAAACACCTGAAGTC
The DNA here is from genome assembly GCA_910596185.1 of Chrysanthemum makinoi. Lineage (NCBI taxonomy): Eukaryota > Viridiplantae > Streptophyta > Magnoliopsida > Asterales > Asteraceae > Chrysanthemum > Chrysanthemum makinoi. The sequence goes on from OU343224.1 coordinate 281,704,183, forward strand.
TTCTATTGTTAATCCCAAAACAGACTTTGCACAAACTTATGGTCCTTTACCTTCCATTAGTGAAGTAAACTCACAACCTGAAAATCTAAAAATTCTTCGATATTTTGACATTTTCATGGTTGACCTCAAAATTTTACAACATGAGATAGAATATCGATCTGAAATCAAAGTTGAACATTTTCAATCGGGCGCGAGAACAAAGAGACATTTTTCGAAAAAATCTTTACCTAATGTTAAAAACTTGAAAAGTTGTGCATTGCTCGGGAAAAGGATTTTCATAAGGAACTTGGGTCATGAAAACGCTGAGAAAAAACGAAACATCTATTTCAAACACTAAACGTAAAAAGAAAATGTTAAGAAAAGATGTTGATCGACTTTGGAAGATGTTATCTCGCCGATGTTCAAAATGTTGTGTTATTGAATTCTTTGTCATATGCATTTGATAATATCTCTCGCTGATATCATAGGTCTCGTGGTAAATGTTGAGAACACCGATAATGTGCTTCAGATCGAGTCCTTAATCGTTGAAAACAAACGATTGTCAAACAAACTTTCAAATGCAATTCGCCGTCTTAATTGGTGTCAAAAAGATATTCATGATCAACAAATTGCTTTTCAAAACAAAATCAACCAGCCATGCGGCAAAACCTTCTCGATTCTAAAATTGAGCAACTGGATGATCAAAACGTGTCTTACAAGTGTCAAATCTCAAAATATGAACAAGAACTTGTAAAAGTAAAAAGGAATATGGTGTCATATTTGATTTACTCTAAAAAGACTCGTGATGAAGCATCAAATGAACTTGATCATTATCTTGCACACACTAAAGAAGTTATGCATTTTGCTCGAAATGTTCGGTCTGAAAATCAAGATCCGATTCACACTATCATCAAGTTAAGAGAAATGTTAGGAAAGTATGAACAACTTCCGCCAACAATCATTAAGAGATTAGCCCCCCGTAACACTTAGTACTCATGCACCTAGAATCTCTACTGCCAAATCACAAGTATCTAACGTGCTTCCTTCAACAAACAGAATAGTTGAGCCTTTTCCAAACGTCCGCACTTCACGTTCTAAGAGCACTCAATCAAGAATAGGAAGTTGCGACCTAAGAAAAGATCAATCAAGAATGCTAAAGTAGAAGAACACCCTAGGACACTGAATAAGACACACGCTGCTCCACTATAGATATTGCGCCTAGCAAATGTAATAGAAATAGTGATGTAACGAATGCTAAACCGTTAAGTACTTTTGATATTCAGTCCGATGCACCTTGTGTTATTTGTGGTAAAAGTATGAATTCTGATTGCCATGATAAATGTGTTGCTAAAGCTATAATCTCTCGCTTAAGGAATCCTAAGAACCGGAATACCTCTAGGCCCACTAATCTTTCTAAGCATGTGCTTGGTAGACCGCCATCTTTAGATTCTAAGAAACGCATTGCTGTCCCTGGAGCTCCAGTTTCACCTCCTAGGAATGTAGTACCACCTAGTGAATTCACTAAGACTAAAGCAAAGAGTAGTTATAGATGGCATAAATGGATATATAACACACTAGGATTTAAGTGGATACCTAAAGCTATTGATGTTTGTATATCTACTATAATCGCTATGGAACCCTCTAACATTTCGGGTTCCACATCTACTTCTATTCCATCCGTCGCCTCGTGTGTAATGCGTGATACGATCATTCTCTGATTGTTGATAGCGGATGTCCCCACACATGACGCAATCTTAAATGTTATCAAACTTTATTGCAAAGTTCATTGGCACCGCCGTTCGAATGATCACTTCGCAGCCTATCATGGGCTACGGAGATTATGTCAATGGGAACATCAAATTAGGTGGTTTACTATGTGGAAGGCCTCGTCACAACTGCTTTCAAGAGGTCAATTTTGTGATGGAGATTTGGAGGTTGCTTTTCGGGAGAAAACTTGTTTCATTCGTGATCTACACGGAAATGACCTTATGTCCGCTCGTAATTCTAGTCTCTACACTATCTCTATGCAAGACATGGTTGCTTCTTCTCCCATTTGCTTACTTTCTAAGGAAACATCAACAAAATCCCGCTATGGCAACCGCTGCTCTCACATCTAAACTTTCAAACCATCACCAACCTTGCTCGACACAAACTAGTTGAAGGACTCCCACGATTCCGGTATTCAAAAGATCACCTTTGCTCACCTTGTGAACAAGGGAAAAGCACTCGTGCTCATTTTCCTTCAAAGGTGGAACACATCTCAAAGATGTGCTTCATCTTCTTCACATGGATTTGTGTGGCCCGACGCGCGCTGCAAACGATCAATGGCAAACGCTACATCTTAGTAATTGTTGATGACTACTCTCGATGGACTTGGGTCTACTTTCTTCGGAGCAAAGACCAAGCTCCACAAATGATCATCACCTTTCTCACAAAAATACGTGTTCACCGCAACACCGCCGTAATCATCGAATGCATAAAGGAACTGAATTTGTTAACAAAACCCTTCGTGAATTCTATGAGAAAGTGGGAATTCAACATGAGACATCTATTGCACGCATACACCAACAAAACGGAGTTGTTGAAAGACGAAACCAACGCTAGTGGAAGCCGCAAGAACAATGTTAATCAATGCTAAACTTCCAGATACTTATGGGCGTAAGTCGTATCACTGCATGCTATACTCAAAACCGCTCTATGATCACCAAACGCCACAACAAAACACCTTTCGAGCTTGTCCATAACAGAAAACCGAATCTAAAACACTTTCATGTATTTGGATCTCTTTGCTATCCTAATAATGATCGTGGATGATTTTGAAAGCTCAAAGCCAAAGTCGACATTGGAGTCTTTATCTGATATCGTGATAATTCTAAAGGTTTCCGACCGAATCGCCGTACAAAACAGGTGATGGAAACGATTCATGCTCATTTCGATGAACTTACGAAATGGCTTCGAGTATAATACAACTTAGAACCCGGTCACAACCGCTTAAACTTCCCTCAAACCCCATCATCAGCCGAAGAAAGCCCTCACTACTCGCCAACAAATGGAAAGGTTATTTGCTCCTCCGTTCGCTGACGATATTGATGAACGTGCTGTGTGTATCCGCCGCTTCTCACAGACAACCCGATAATATTCCTATACCCGATACACTCGCACAACAACTATCTGAAGATGCACCTACACCAGCTTGACTCCAACACAACAGCTTGAACACACCGCTTCCAACAATGATGAACCAAATTGATGATATTCTCAATGAAATACCCCACCGCAGATTTTGATCCAAATGCTCTTCAACCCGCTTTGCTAATGAGATCGCCGCACTGATGTCGCGAATCTTCAACAAACCATTTGAATCCTCGACCGCACAATGTATACCAACATCAACCCTCCACACATAGATGGACAAAAGACCATCCTCTCGAAAACATTATTGGCAACCCGAATCAACCGGCCGTTACGAGACAACGCCTTCACACGCGGTGAACATTGCATTTATGCACTCACCGTCCGCCAATCTCAACCTAAAACATCAAAGACGCAATGACAAAAGACAACCGGATTGAATCCATGCAAGAAGAACTCAACCAATTCAAACGTCTTGAAGTATGGGAACCGTTGAAAGACCAACAGAGTCTACGCCATTGGTCTAAAATGGATTTGGAAAACAAATTGATGTCGAAGGGAACGCCATCCAAACAAGTCACGCCCCGGTGGCTAAGGGTTATCGCCGAAGAGGGATTAGACTTTGAAGAATCTTTTGCCGCTGCTCGCCTTGAGGTCGTTCGGATATTTCTAGCACTCGCAGCTCATATGAATATAACGGTCTATCAGATGGATGTCAAAACTGCGCTTCTCAATGGACAACTTAAAGAAACGGTTTATGTCAGCCAACCAGATGGATTCGTTGATCCCGAAGTTCCCAATCATGTCTACAAACCTAACAAAGCTCAGTATGGTCTCAAACAAGCTCCTCGGCATGGTACGATAAGCTATCATCTTTCCTCATTGCTAATAATTTCACCAAAGGTTCGGTTGACCCAACTCTTTTTATACAATATCACGGGAACATATCTTAATTGTTCAAATTTACGTGGATGACATCATTTTGGGTCTACACATAAAAAGTTTTCAATCGCTTTTGCAAAACTAATGAAGAAAAATTTTGAAATGTCCATGATAGGTTAACTTACATTCTTTCTGACTAAAGTTCATCAATCACCCCGTGGTATTTTCTTGAGTCACTCCAAATATGCCCTTGAATTGTTACACAAATTTGGAATGAAACCTGCGGACACCTATGCCACACCAATGGCTCATACCAAGAAGCTAGACTGATTTACATGGGAAATTGGTGGACCCTACAAAATACCGTAGTATTATTGGGTCTCCCATATATCTAACAGCCAGCGCATCTGATATTGTCTTTGCCGCTTATCTATGCTCCCGCTATCGTCGCGACCAATCAAACCCACCTCTCGAGGCTAAAAGAATCCTCCGATACATAAAGGGAACCATTAACTGGGGATCCGTATCCAAGGATTCGGTTTTGAACTAATCGCTTTGACGCCACCACCAGGATGCTTAGACTCACGAAAAGCACTTCGTGAGCTTTACAATTTCTTGGTGATAAACCGTGTCTTGGCAATCAAGAAGCAGGATTGTACATCGCCATCAACCGGCGGTATGTAGCCATGTCCGCATGTTGTGCTCAAGTCATATGGATGAGAACACAACTCTAAGACTATGGTTACGTGATTTGACGTAATCCCGATGTATTGCGACAATCGGAGTGCCATTGCAATCTCGCGCAACTCCGCCAAGACTAAATCAAAGCACATCGATCTTCGATATCATTTCATCAAGGATCACGCGGGAACAGTGGTACCGTTGAATTATATTTTGTGGTACGTAATACCAATGGCATGATCTTCTCACCAAAGCCTTGCCTCCCGCTAGGTTTAATGAGTTGGTCCACCGGATTGGTATGAGGTGTTTGACTCAAGAGGAATTTGATGATCTCCTAAAAGCCTTAAAACCTCACAAACACCAAATTCTCTTTGTAAATATTTTTCAAAAACAAAATACAAAAATATAAACCTGATAAAAACAACAAAAATATTCTTCTAATCTACATTTCTTTCAACATTGCAAGTACATTTCTTCCGTCAACACTTTAATCTTTCAAAATTCAATATTTTTCCGATCAAGTGTTGAGGGGAGAAAATAAATCCTTTAACTGCTTCAAAACATCTGTACTTGCATGTTATCATATCTCGCGTTGATTCTTTTACAAATGGTGGTACATTTTCCGTTCAAAGACACTCCTCTGACTTTAAATTAATAACCTTTCATTATTTTCTCAAGTCGAGGGGGAGTGTCGTCAAGTTTCTTTCCTAAAATCTTCGTTTGGTAACCAAAATGGAAGTTAAAAGGCTTTGGTTGAAAATGGAAAAGGTGGAGGGACCAAAACTGTCAAAAGGTTAAAGTTATTTTTAATAAAACACCCTCCCACCTAACTTTCACTTCTCATTTATTACAAAATACCTAAAACCATCCTACGCATAGATTCACTCAAGAAAATCCGTGTTTTGATCATCATTTTGTAAGTGATTTTTGTATCTAACATGTTTTCAAACATTGGTTTTGAATTTCAATGAAATCCAACGGTCTAAACTTTGCTTATAATTGAGTGATTTGTGTTCTACGCTATAAGCGTATGAACACATGATCAAGATGTGTTTTGTGTTTGTGGTTAAATGATTGTGTCAAAACGCTTCTCAAAATACATCAATGATATGTTTCTATCATCAAACCACCCGTAAACACGAATTGATGATTTTTGAAAATTAGGGTTTATGAGTCGAATTGGGTATTTTCAAATGTGAAGTGTTTTGGTCAAAAAGATTGTTGTGTTATGCTCTTGTATTATTGAATTGATGATTTCCACGGTCTATAACCACCCGTAAACACTAATTGATTAACAATTTGAAATTAGGGTTTAAGGTTCTAAAATTGGGTATTTTTGATTCACCAAATTAAGTGTTAAACTTGGTCAATATGCTCTCACAACATCTAAGATAACCGTAAAAACTTTGGTGCATATTCCATGGCTAGATCTCATACGCGTAGATTTAGGGTTTAGACTACGCTGTATGCGCTTCTACGCCGAATCGCTAAAAATGTCCAAATGTGTTTTGATCTGTCATAAAATGAATGTTATGTGTTTAACATTGATGATATGATGCTTTATTTCAAGCTTGCAACACTAAATATTCGTAATCGTTAAGGTATATTATGTTACCTACACGATAAGGATCACCTTACGCCGTAGCTTGTTATGCGTAAGATTTAGTCTTACGCATAGCTCTCTACGCATAAGGTTCTACATATGGGACTACGCAGATCCCGTGAAGGATATGCAAACAAGGACCTCTACGCGATAAGGTCAACTCTACGAGTAGCCTTACGTAAGGTTAATATATGCCTACGCATAAGATTTACGCATAAGGTCCTCTTTTTCCTACGCGAATAACACTTTACGCGTAGTTAAGACCCTACGCGAAGTTTACTTCACGCATATATCATTCCCGCTTCACGCATAACTTTACCAATCCTACGCGATAAGCCGGATCATACCTTCGTTATGAATTGTTACTGTACAAACTTGTAAATAAACTAATCATATCATCACGAATCCTAAAATGTCACTAATAAACTGAAATCGCTTGATATGTTGTGAACAATAAGTGATAAAATAAACTTTAAAACTTAAAGTTAACTAACTCACTAAACATTTCACGACGTCATTGGACTATTGAATATACAAGTGACTTAGGACTCGTAACAATCATTGACACCGTACATTCAATAACTAGACAATAAGACCTTCTCGTTGACTAACATTATGTCTTTCGATATGTTGGTTCTTTTGGCTAATGTTATTTCGATCACACATGGTCGAACAAATGAATATGGATGCACCTGAAGTTCTCTCCATTGCCGATATCTATCCTCATGGCTATCCAATGAAGATAGGAAAGAATAATCTCCGTGTTGACTTTTACACCCTCACTTGCTCAATCTTCATGTTTAATTGCTATTGACATTCTCGAGGACTCATCCAGACGTAACATGCTTTCACACTCGCAATCGCTCGAGATCTACATCCAACAGCTTCCGAACACTATGGAAAGGGTCAAAGGACAAACTGCCGTGACGGTGACTCTGAATCACAAACAAGTCACCATTACACCCGCAGACTTAAGGGTCGTTCTCCTAATTCCCGATGTCGATCCAACCAAACTATATGCCACACCTGGCCAAGAGCTCACTCTCCAATTCTTAATCAATATCGGTTATGACGAGGCTACGTGAGTAATCACCAAGCATTCTCACGTAGAGCTTAAGAGTATTCCTCAACCCTCGAGAACTCTCTACATGATCATCACCAAGTCTCTCTTCGTCGCGTGATAAACGCTATGAGCACCCTAAGCTCATGGAACTGCAAATATTCTGGGCATTGGTCAACAAGCAACACATCGCTATCGGCTCGATTTGGGATGACATGATGTCATTTCTCAACAAACTTGGCTCAAAGATTCCCTACATCAGATATACTAAATTGTTGATCCAGAGAGCACTTGGACTTCATCCCGACATTCCCAAGAGGCTCAATGACCCCAACAATCACGACATGTTGACGGAACCCATTCTATCTCGTAGAATCAAGGAAACGCCTACAAAGAAACAAGGTGTCGTGGCTGCCGTGATTTCCTTCTAATCAAGATGTCGAAAAGCTCAAACGCATAAAAGGTATCCGGAAGCAGTTAGACAAGGCAAAGTTGGTCATCTCGACGAAAAATCTTCTCGAACACCCGTAGGAGAACCAAAAGAGGAAGTGCAGGAAGTACGCAAGTATCGCGGAGTCAAAGGAAGTTCCCAAGAGGAACCCTCCTTCAAAGAGGATTGTTCCATCTAAGGAAGTCGCCCCATCCCAATTCCCAAACCCAACCGCAAAGAAAGCTTGTGGACTAAAGCTCAAGGTATCGACTACAATGATGAAGAGATTACCCTCTCGACCAGAATCAAGATCCCTCCTCCAAAGCAGCCTAAACCTACAAGTCCAATAGCCTAACATGGAAAAGGAAAGACTCTGCTTGAGTCTCATGATGAAAGCTCAAGAAGAAGAAGAGCAACCGGATCAATCATACAGAAGAAGTTTAAATTAGTTAGACAAATTCAAAAAGCTCAAGAATTTGCAAAAGATCAAATGGGTGGCCCCGAGGATCAAGTGGTGTCTGTCCACTCTTCACCGTGTCCCGATGCGTTAATCAACCCGATAAGGGATCCGTGCCACCACTCTTGTGCAACAACAAACGCTTATGAAGGAGTCTACTGATCTTAACATTGAGGAACCGTAAAAGAATAAGAGAGAAAGAGAAAACCTATGAAGAAGCTAAGGAACAGACGGAAGAAAAGGCTAAATCTGGACATGATGACGAAGAAGATTATGATGACTTTCTTCTCAACAAATTCAACTCGCTCCAAGGAGGATACTTCTGCACCTCCAAAGGACCCCGAATCTCCTCATGTACCCTCCTCATCAGATTCTTCATCTCACTCATCACCACCACCATCAAAAGATCAACAAAATCATCATCCAAATCTGTGAAGAAACCACCTCGATCTTGGATTTCTTAAGCTCATAAACGGATTCACAAAGCCGCCAAACAAGTCGAAAGAAAAACGCGCTCTACAAAAGCTAAATTTCTTTGTCGATCACATACAAAGCTTATATGTATGACGAGCATGACAAGATGGAGAAAGAAAGGGAATTTGTTCACAAGTTCATGAAGAGTCATCGTAAAGAGGAACTGAACGAAATGATCGAAGGTTACACTAACAAGTACCTTCAGGATATCGTTCCTAAAGTCCTAAAGGAACCGAAAAGACAAAGAAGAGATCATACTCACAAGTTTCTTCTCGACATCGCCCCCGTGTGACTAGAGAAATATTTTCCGGATAACTCACCCCTAACATCGTAGCATTGGTTAAAAATACAATGGCCAAAGAAGTCGATCCTCTCAACCTGAAGTTAATCGCTAAACTTGTGATACAAATGTCAAAGCGACCGAACGCTTACTCGATGAAGCTAAATTTTTCAAAATCTACTTGATTTTCAACTCGCATCATCATGCAAGGAGTCAACCGATCAACCCAAACGACCAAGAGATGACGATGATAAGGATAAGGATTCTCCAGACCTAAACGCCAAGCAAATTGTAAATCTACCTCTATGCCACCTCCTCCACCACTAACTTCTTCTCAACAAAGTCTCCACCCTCGGTCTTCTATCGATAAACCTCGGACGATTCCGAAGTTACCACCCCCGACTCATAAAAAGGTGATTACTTTGAGTATACGGGTGGTGACGATGAAGAGGTCCTTGAGCCCCTACAACAACCCACTTCTCCCAAACAAGTGCAGTAAACCAAGATCATCATCAAGGCCTTCCCAAAAGAAGAAGAAGACGACTCAGCCTGGAGTTGTCTCATGGCTAGATGACGATAAAACCGAAGAGTTTGAATGGTTCTCCACACTTGTCAATCAAACTCCCTACCCCGATGAAGGTCAAGAATTGGTAGACGGTTCTACATTGGAGCACGCAAAACTTTTGCAAGAAAAGTTCCATTTGAAGAAAATGACGAATCAATTGAAGTAATCAAGAATGAAGCATTCCAACTTCTTAAAGACAAATCTCAAAGGCCGCCGAGGTCAATATCATCTTGAGAACATCGCCGAGCTATGTCTAACAACATGGATTGGCTCAATCCGAAGCAAACATTGACTTCACACAAAGGACAACCCTCCATACTACAATCATTGGACCAAACCCCTACCGACCATTGGCCAAACAGACGAACCACGGATTCCTTTCCGACACTTCTTTAACAGAGACTGGATTTTCTTACACGTAGCGATGGTTCGCGAAAATACGCTACATCATTGACTCTTCCATTCCCAGCGGCTATTTACTCAAACCGCATAGCTATCGAGGAACGTGCAAATCACTTGTTTTCTCGACAACGCAAGCATACGCACCAAGATGCATTGTATGGGATTCATCATTGGCCCCTAACGCCAAGAATCTACTACGTAAGCTCGCCTCGGTTCGTAAGTCTCAACATGCAAGGTATAGTTCTAAGGACATCGTGGCCATCAAACACATTGATCTCAAGTCTAAGTGGGACTACACATTCTTAAAGAATATCATAGTCAAACGACAAGATGAACAGTACTATGGATTCTCCGAGGCTGACTTTGAGAACTTGTCCCTCAACGACATCAAGACATGTACCTTGCCAAGGTACGTGGTCGTATGAGACAATTCTCGATCAAGTTCAACGTGAATTTATCAAGTCGGGCTTCATCTTCATTAGACGATTGTGATCAAAGAACGGTTGAAGATATCCGATGGTCGTTGAATCTTATCGACGTGTCAACTCACTCCTCCAACGCTTACTCTTCCCGATCTCAATCAGCCTACCTCAATATACGCCATCGCAGAAACCTTTCGGAGTTGTTTACCGCAGTGAACTTCAAAGAAACCGCTTAATGGCGTAGTGATCTTCGTAAATTCGGGATCATACTTTGAAGCCGGTTAGGGACGGATTAGCATACGTGTTGAAGGATATACGCCCGAAAGTGGGTCTCGTAGTTACCGGAATTCTCGTGAAAGGAGGGATGTGAGAAGGATCATCACCATGATTGATGAACGGTTGTTCAAGGGACCGCCTGCACGCATTTGGAGAGCTATGTTGGTGGTCCACCCAGAGAAACATCACCCGCTTTCAACGCCCCGCCAAGACTCCCGGGAACATCACTGCACTTCCCGGTACCCCTTGAATTGTTTCCTTCATAATTTTGGATGTATGATTAAATATGTCAATGGCTTGTGCACACATAACAATGTACAACCCGTAATTGTCAAGAAAGGACCCCGTGGTACGCCTCTGCCACAATCCTTATAAAAGGAGCTTAAAGCTTCTTACTTTGAGTAAAACCTATCAAACCTTTCATTTTTCAAGGTTTTGCTCAAAAGAACAAGTACTTTCCCTTAAGACTTTCAAAACCTCAACCGCTTATATCACTTGTTGAGGGCGAGTATTTGAAACTTTGTTCACAAATTGTTCACAAGGGTCATTCTTCCCGCAACACCCGAAATGGTCATATTTATTCTCAAACGTTTCAAAAATAACACTTTAATATGCCATTTTTGAGGGGAGAAAATTGTGTGATAAGAAATATGTTGTACAAAATGCAAATGAATCGTGTACCTCTTAACCAACTAATTGACGATACTTAACCGTTAGTAACTCGAAAAGACTTGTCCCGACGGGTAATAATTTCAAGCTAGTTCGCTAGTGATGTAAACGTGTCTCGCAAAAGGACTTGTCTGAGTAGAATGTACCATTCGAGAAACTTTTGATAGACATGAACTCCGACGGGTTTGACAACCTTCCAAGGTTTGTCTACACCTTCAAGGTAGTTATTAGAGCTAGTTGTCACCTAAAAGCTGACAATGTATAACTATGCAACGTAACCTGTCTCAGGGGATTGTCTATCTCAGTGGATCAATTCAAAAAGTGCGCTTTTCCTCATCGTGCATTTAACCATTAAAACTATTAAGCACATGTGGAGGGGAGTATTTATGCAAAACATCATCTCTCACAATGGTTCAAACATGTTTTTCATTAACAAACCCTTTGAGAGACATTTTTTCATACAAAGGGTTTTAATGGCAAACATAGGTTAGTCATGGAGTTATAAGGTGACTAAGGTTAGGAATAACCGTCCTATGATCCGCCAGAGTCGGAGGGATCTACCCAAGGACACTACAAATAGTTAGTATTTAGAAGTCCTTAGGTATGATTGTAAAAGGAGAAAATGAGAATCGGAGAAAGAAGGAGTTGAAGAATTAAAAAGAAATGCAAAGAAAAGGGTGAAAAGAAATAGGCCTCCCGATTATTCAACTTAGGCGCATAATCGGTTCAATTCATATGCTACTGGTTGTCACTTAGTGACGCCGGTATTGAAGATTAAAAGTCGCCATGGACCCAAAGGACGCATGCACTAAACCTTCTTATCCACTCAAGTTTCTCTCAACAGAAGCTTGTTTCATTCTCATAGGGAACCCTACGTGAAACTATCGGCTTTCTCCTAGAGATTGCTGGTATTGAAGAAGGAGACCCTCTCCCTAGTCTCCGCTCCAGAAAACCAAAACGCACTATTGAGTCTAGAGCCACGAGATTCATCAAAAGATCTCTTAGGAACACTTGACATTTAATCACTTGATGATCAACTAATAAGATCATCACTGGTTCATATCGAGTCCTTCACAGATCTTAGCAATCTGTCGAGAACATTTATGAGAGGTTCACATCCGTGATCCTCAATGATTGAATGGAAACTCCCGCCAGTGGTCAACATCAAACAGCCCCCGCTCGCAGTGTCTTTCGTAACTCCCCGTGGATTACGCTGGAGTGTGTCTCAAACGGTCTACTGGGCCAGAGGTGATGCTTCGTGTACCTCCGACTATCTCGAATCAGAGATGTACTTCGGTACATCGCTATCTCACTTGTGGGACTCCAGCTCAGAACGCCTTTGTAAGAATTAGAGTTGTGTTTTCACACTATGCCGTTAACACTCTCGAAGTTCAAACTTGTAAGTGCCGGAAACCGCTTATTACTAACCGCTTGAAATGTTTTCTTCTTATGGAAGCTCCGAGCGGGATGATCGCGGTTCGATTCTTCTCATGCTCACGCCAACATCATCACTAATGGAAGTTCTATTCAAAAGCAACACAATCAATAATGATTCTTCGTCAAACCAAAGAATCTACAAAGTTAAAGACTTAAAGAACTTCATCAAGATTGAATTCCAACGCCAAAGAGCGCGTGAGCATGTTGAAGAATGACGGAGACACCTGAGCAAGGCACTGGGAGGCACCGATGCGCATAACAACATACTATCACTTTCACCACAAAGAACAATGATCAAAGAACAAAGTTAAAGATGACGTCAAAGCATAACTGTTCAAAGATAACTATCTCTACACCGGGAGATTGTTCGAATCAAGGCAATTCTCTCACAAGAAAGAAGAATGTCGAAGATCGCCATCGCTACTATTACATCAACGCCTTCACCGCTTTCATTCATATATACTTGAGGGGGAGATTGTTGGAATCACTCCTAAACAGGATTTCAAGTATTTATATTTCATATGTAATAGGTAGCTTTATTATGGCCTTTATGTTTGTTTAAGGTCAAGCTTATGTAGAAGGCCCATAAGCTTAGGCCCAAGCCCAATAAGGGATAGGAAGGAGAACTAGGAGTGTTGCCCTAGCTCCTGCCTATATAAACCTCTTTGTAAAACCTTCATTTGAAGGTTGGTTGTTCAAGTTCTTTTCTCTTCACTCATACTCCTACGAAAACCGTCATATACTATATCGTGTGTGTGTGTGGTTATACTTGTTCAATCGCCTCATCTCCTTTCTTATAAGCTTGTGTTGTAAAACTAGTGACCTAACACCTAAACGTCACATCATTTACCCAACTTAATGTACTTCTAGAAAGTAATCGGCCGACGCGACGTAAGGGTGTGTGGCTTAAGGATTTCGCCACACCATGGCAAAACGGGAGCATGCGACAGGAGACACTTCATACCTTCCGGATCCAACAACAGGATTAATTGAGTTGAATCATCAACTAATCAATGGACGATCAGAGTGCTAGAAGCTTCGTGACAACCCCAAACTCCCTCGCCTGCTCATAAAAGCCCCGTTAGTAGATCCAAATATTATGTTTGATGATTCGGGTGGTCTTGGATGATCAAAATACATGTTAGCCATTTTAGAGAGATAAAGTTAGAGAGAGAGGGTGTTCTTGCTAGAGGTTTACACAAAGGAAAGGTTAGATTGAATGAGCGCACCACCCCTTCCATGGATGGAAGGTATTTATAGTTACAAGAAATAACGCACCTCCTACTTCCTGTGGATCGTATACGCTGGGTAAAGACCCGCCCTTCCTCCACTCGGTGTTGCACTAAGCTATACTACGCTACAAACTAATAAATAAACTACTAAATAACGAATCAATGACAATCTACGAGCTAACTTATGCTAGATAATATTTGGGTGACCGACTCTTCACTATGGAATTTTCTAATTCCTAACAATCTCCCCCTAAGGGAGGTCACCCCATGTTTTACATTTTTAATCCTAGCATTCTATTCTTGACTTTGTTCTTGAGCTCGTAGACTTCAATTCTTCAATTCAGCAATCTTTGTGCTTTTGTAGCGATTCTTCAAAGTCCGCATTGATTTGTACTTTTAGTGGAGGCCTTTAATCGATCCACATCTTTGATGATCTTCGAGCCATTGAGATCATCACCACAAGAAATCTCTCTGGATCACCCTTTATTGTGTTGCCATCATGGTTGTGACTTGACCGACATGCTCACACTTTTGAATCATGACATCTTTCCATCGAGTAGCGAAGCCTTATCGGTTCATGATATTTGCAAAGAGCTAAGGTAAGCATAGTATGAAATATCAGAGGCAGGTTATGTAGATATGCACCAGTCATGATTTCTTCAAATTAAGTGTGGTTGCTGTGAGCATGCGCTTTGAATGACTCTCATTCGATCACCGCAACCGTCCAAATGTACCGCAAACACTAGTGGTTAAAACACACGAATCACTTTCGTTGAATTGAGGTACACGCCCACGGTTCCTCGCTGATCAGCTACAATCTGCCGCGGATCGTAGGATTCTAAGAATCTCCTTGACTGTGGTTTCAGCTTGTTCTAGCCGTTTCAAACCGAACGTCTCAAAGAAGACAACACGGAGTGAGTGAACAGTAATTGAGATTCACTGATTGATGAAAATGATTTGAAAAACAATCGCGTATTGCTTAGAAGAAAGAGTTTTGCAATACGACGAAGGTTTTATGAGTAAGATCAATTTTCAATCAAAATACTTTTGTATTGAAGAGTACACATTCGACGTGTTAGAGAAAAGAAGATTTGCACATCGAACGGTTTTTCCAAAAGTATTTTTCAATCAGAGATACTTTTGTGTTTGAAAACATAAGTACACATTCATGTGCTAGAGAAAAGAAGATTTGCACATCGAACGGTTTTTCCAAAAGTATTCGTCAATTCCATTCCTCGACCAAGGTTGATTCACGAGTGAATCGCCCCATCGTTTCTATCCAGTTGTCACATGGTTGATCTATAGAATAGATCTCACATGCCACCTACCAAGAGCTTGTTTGATGTTGGCTCCAGAAGGCTTTTCATCTTCATTGTGAATATGTATGCATATCACTCGGATGTTCTCGCAATACCACAAGGATAATGCGTAGGACTCTTAATATATTCTTACTTTCCACATTGTGTGAAACAGAAAGTCTTCATTAATTTGTGTCCTAATGAGATATTGTGGATGATCTCTTGGCTCTAGACTCAATAGTGCGCATTTGGTTCCTATGCTGAGACTAGGGAGAGGGTCTCCTTCTTCAATATCAACAATCTCTAAGAGAAAGTCGATAGATTATGTAGGTTCCCCCTGAGAATGAAACAAGCCCTTTTAAGAGGAACTTGAGTAGTTTGGGAAGTTTAGTGCAGTGCATCACTGGGTCCATGACGTCTTGTCTTCAATACCAGTGTTACCTTAGTAAACACCAGTAGCATATGTATTGAACCCTTCCGCCCTAAGGTTGAATTATGGAGGGCTATTTATTTTCACCCTTTTCACATTCAATTCTTTTTCATTCTTCAACCTTCAGTGCTTACCGAGACTTCATAACTAGAACCTTGTTGGGTTTATTCCAAGACTAGCTCGTCTCACCCCGCACTCTTCCCATATCTCACTTTTCTCCTTTTTCAATATACCTAAGGACTCTACACTATCTAGTGGATTATCCCTGGTAGATCCCTCCTGTCTGGCGGATCGTGGAACTAATACCTAACCTAACCATCCTTATAACACCATGCATAAAGTAAATTGGTCTTGGTATTGTTCTTTCCTTCTTGAAACCAATTGAAAAATCATTTGAAAAACAATCAAGGTACTTGTGATACGAGATCAAAGCATTTTGTACCTTAATAGTTATGATCATTTAGAAAAATGCCTCCTCAACATGTGCATATGATTTGAAATTGTTTAGCACATGGAGGCAAGAGTTCTTTGAAATAATTTCTTTGAAATAATTTCTTGATCACAATTTCCTTAGAAAAAGCCATTTGAATTTCTTTTGGTAAATTCTCCCCTCAATATGTGCATAGGATATTTGAAATCATTTTATCACATAGAGGCAAGAGTTCTTTTGAAGCACATCCACAATCACAAAAGCCATTAAGAAACCATTTTAAAACACAATCAAGGTACTTTATAAATTACTTTAAAAGCTTTGACCTCGATAGTTTGTTTGCTCCTCAATATGTGCTTCGAGATTGAAAGCGCTTAGCACATATGAGCAGCCTCACAATTAAATCAAAACGATCACCTTATCAAATTTCATTATTAAATCACAAATTCTCCCCCGATCAAAAATATCAAACCCTTTGAGATTTTGGATCCCAAGTGATTTAATAAGGTTTAGAAAACATGGGAGAAAATGTGGCCTTGTTTAAATACTCATCTGGTTTTTGGATAAATCCTCCTCCTCAACATGTGCAATGTGTATTTGAAATCGCTGGCACATGGAGTGGAGTGCCTTGAAGGACTAAAACCAATTCCATTAAAGCAGATTTGAGATTTAAATCACGATCTCTCACCCGATCAAAATTTCAAACCTTTTGAGATTTGTGATCCCAATTGATTTAAATCATTTAAAGAAATTTTGGGGAAAGACGTGGCAAGATTTAATTTTGAAAATGACGATAAGGACCATTTTAAGACATTAAAGATTGTTAGTGTCAGGTATGATTGTTTTAAGAGATCTTTTAAGTAAAATAAAACAATTTCACAATCAAACAAGAACAGAAAAAATTTCATTTTGAAAGATCTTGATTCTAAAGAAAATCATACCATGACATAACATTAAATCTTTAGATCACCACTTAATTATTGTACAAAACGGAATCTTTTAAAGAAATATTGTTTGAAAATATTTTAAATTAAATCACTCTCCCCCTCAATCGATGACCTAAGTCGATAATTGAGTGACTTAAATTTTGATAAAATGAAGTCCCGTGATTTTCAAAATTTAGTCCAATATATTTTCAAAACAATATTTTTCCATTTTCAAAACAATATTTTTCAAAGTTTTAGAAAAATGGTATCATCATGATTATCCCGCACAAAGATACATTAGAGAAGCTTCGCTGTTGTTGCTGTAGGCTTGGAAGAAAAACCACTGCGATATGCAGACTTCTTCACGCTGCATGCCAACCGAGGTCAAATTAAGCTCCGCTTCTTCAATCACTTAAGAAAACCATTTCACGATGCAGTGAGACCTCTTACATTGCATTTATGCCAACTCTCCATGAAGTCCAATTAAGCTCCGTTTCTTCATTTGTCAACCCAAGATATAGTTACCCTTCCTTCGCATCCAATCATCTTCATTTGGGATCCGGATCGAACATTCTTATAACCAATATACCGCATATGTTAGTGAACACACATAGATATATGGTGGTCGACATCACCCAAACAACAATCGACTAATAAAAGTCAATTCAACATATCAATCAGATCATATAAGGCATGGGAATAATGTTTTCATCAAACTCTAATCATCTAAATCCAATCATACATCCTATAGACCTAGTCCTTCAACATAGGCAATTATATTTTTAATTAAGCACGTAGGATAATTAAGAAAGCCCGTTAGATGATATAAATTTGAAAACATTCTTCCCCTCAATCAATGACTCATTTTCTAAAAAGTTTAAAAGCTACCAAGTCATTGATTGAGTTTTCAATTTTACTAAAACTCAAACTGATTGATTTTCAAGCAACTCATTTTCCACCATTTTTGAAAACAACAAATATTTTTCTGAAGAATTTTAGACGGAAAAACATTTGTGTAGGAACAATAGTCCTTCGACATACTTTCCTTATATTGTTTTAGGATAAGTGCACGAAATATTTGAAAATTGTTTAGCGCAACACTTTCCTTTCTTGAAGAGCGGGTTGCTATCTGAAATAATAGTAAACCATAGTTTTAAGCCCGGTTACACCAAATAATCAGAAGCCATCATTTGAAGCCAAGTTACACCGACATAACCGTAGTTTCATATTTTGACATGTTTAGAAAAGAATATTTACACCTCGCCGAACTTCATCTATGGTCCCGTGCCGTTATTGAATGACATTTATAAGACCGTAGATGTTATCGATACCAGAAGACTTGTCTTTGAAAACATATTTTTTGTCTTTTTCAAATTTTCTGATTTTTATGGGTTTTTGAAGGTTTTATATTTTTCTATTTTCTTTTTGTTGGTTTTATATTTTTGTATTTTGTTTTTGATAAATATTTACAAAGATAGAGTAGATGATATAGTTTAAGAAAGATGATGATACGAAAATCGATAAGGATATCGAAAGCACATCGTAGAAGATAGAAGTCATCATCTCTTAAACATTCACCACCAAAGCCTGAGGCTCTGAATCAAGAAAGAAATGAACCATCTCGAAAGTGAGACTTTGGCACTTCCCCAAACCGAAAAATCCTTTAGCCGAGCAGATTCGGCCTATTTCAGCTTCTTCTTGCCTTAGCCAAGTAACAAGAGAAGCACACCATTATCATAAATCCATGCTCCTTTTTAAGAATAATCACCGGGATTCATCGTCGGGGTTATATCATCCAAGAAGAACAAAGAACGTATCATCCCACACATAAATAATCTTTCTCAAATTTCATTCCACCGAAGTCATAACCATCCCCAAAAGGTGTCAAGAGACCACTTCCCCACGTAGTTGAATTGATGCGCCGCCTCTTAGACTAGAGCTCACGAACCCAACACATATACCCAAGACAAAGAAACTTATACCATCGAAGTAGCAGATTAAGTCCAATAGCCAAAGAATAACCCCCATGTATACTTTCTCCCCAAGAAAGTGTATGAAGCTCAAGAACCCGGTACCCCAATGCCCAAAGAGAGAATAACCATAACATTGAAGAAGGGGCGTTTTAATCATCGACATCTCATGAGGACTATTCTCGCGGATGTCCACTCCTAATAAGTGATTAACTCCTCAAGTGAAACAATGAGCATCCCCAATGTACACAATCTTCTCTCTCGATGAATGCTATAGCATCATCATCAATAATTTGTGTACCTCTTTATCATCGTAAACTAACTCTTCCATCTCTTCCCCACATAGTTGGAATAAAAAAAAAACACCTAACGCCATGAGTCAAATCTTGAGTTTCTCTCATGTAATGACAATAGTCTTCCCGGGATATCTTCAATCACTTAGAAGTATTAAGCTCATCAAGATTACTCGCCAGATAGATGTGTGTCTCCTTCCCCCTTGCCGTTTTGATACTCGTAATCGCAAATTTATGTAAGCCCGTGATACATGAAATCTTTGGAAGAACACCTTAATCTTGTGAGAATCAACAGTGTCAAGTAGAATGTGAGCAAGTCTAATTGGGGATTAAATTGCATATATATCACATTCCCAATTAGTGCTCTCCCCTAAACCGACAATCTTTTTGATAAATGCCCAAATTAAGAAGAAGTCTTTAGATCATTAAATGCAACTCGTCTTTAGTCTTCTAACATATAGCAAGAAATGTAGAATGCATGTAGACTCGACCTTCTTCAAGATTGTCCAGTTGGGGAATAGATAGTTAACATCTTCAACTCACACCAAAAGCATCCCACCAAAAAGCATCCCAATTAACTTACATCTTGCAAATCCCTTAACTAAAATCCCTCCCAATCAAACAAGAACGTAAAGATGTTCATCAAGGAAATCAAAGAATCAGGCGCAACTAACACACACAAGATGGTAACACCAAACTACCAATCACATCAAACAAGAACAGAGATTGTTCGGAATCATCATGTTGATGTATACGTGAAGCATTAACCGGAGGCACTTTGTCGATAAACTCATCAATCCGAGTGAAGATGTCAACCAACGCTCTAAGAAGAAACTCCATGTGAAGATGACCCGTAAGAAGAAGCTCTTCTTACATGAGTTTAGAGCCGTATGACCATTTATATTCTCAAATATCAATCAACAATGCAAAAAATTCACACTCTTTCTCCCCTCAAGAATTGCATACGGAGATGCCATTCTTGACTAAATAAGTGAAATCATCCAAATGTATTCTATTCACACTTCTCCTCGCAAAATAAGCACATGATGTCGCCATCGTCATTATAGTTGAGTAAGTGGAATAAGAAAACAATCAATGGTAGCCCGGTTCACTTGATGACTGAAAGCGCATGGAAAAAGCATGAAGCATGTTGATGAGAATGGTCATAAGAGAAGATTTTCTTCTTGAAGATAAAGCGCACCGACACGCATATTAATTTTTCTTTTCTTTAGAGTACGAGGCATGAACCGAGTGTTCATACGTCATAAGAAGATTTCTTCTTTTGAAGATAAAGCGACCGAAACGTACACTTTTCTTTTCTTTAGAGTACGGCATGAACTGTGTTCATACATCATAATATTGAAGTTTAGGCCCTGAATCATGAACACGTCATCTCTTTAAATCTCTTTGGCAAAACATGTAATCAACCCCATTATCATTCAAGAGGTTTGTAGTGACAAATGATGGAGAAAACCCAATATGATGAATTTGACACTAAAGTAAAGTAACCCGAACTCGTGACTTAAACTTAACATATGTAAAAGAGCGTGCCGATTTCCATTAGCATCTGAGTCTCTATGTACTCTATACTCTTCAACCAACCAACCATCAAGTATAAGACGTACATTACCTCTTGAAAATCCACAATTGAATGTGACACCGAGCACTACAACGTAACTCCTTAAAGTGATAGTTATTTTGAGGTGGTATGAGCCCAATTCCCCAAGTGGTAAAAAGAGGTAAAGTCACCCAACAATAACTAGATTTCCAAGTCTTCGTTTTGATAATAAGCTCGAACAAGGATCATGAAGAATCTTCATCCAACCATCCCCGATACCTTCGGATACTAAGTACACTTGCCGTGATATTTCACTTCAACCTCAAATAAATAATACTGAATTAACGCCGTTGTCACATCTTCTTGTTAAAAGCTCAAATCTAGCCTTCTTTGACATTTAAAAGAACTTTGATAATGGTTTCATCCCGACCATGGTTAAAAGCACATAACCCCGTAAAACCATGTAATAACCAAACCGCCATGACGAATATCCAAACACACATCCAATTCATGAAGTACACTCTTTATCCTTCTTCTTCAAAGTAAAACCGTAGAAAGCACCAAAGATCAGAGATTCAAATACCTTTTTCCAAGATGGTTCCATCAATACGGATTTTACAATTCTATGGTTTAAACCGAAATAGTTTCTTTCGCTGATTTTACAAAACCAAGAAAACCGTAAGATAGATCCGAAATGCACTTTACAATTATCGGATGTTTCCATTGTCACGGGATTTTACAAGTCTATGATTTAAACCGAGAAATAGGTTCTTTCGCGGATTTTACAAAATCAAGACAAAACCGTAAACAATGTCAGCTTGAATGTATTATGACAATTTGGTTTCTGAATATCTGTTTAGGGGAACGGCATGTTCATCACGGTTCATTATCCAACATCATCCATATCATCAACCATCCAATAAACACTTTGGTAAACACATCATTCACGCAATCTGTCGGCAATTGCAGTATGACCATTTATGAAGTAAACCCGATATGTCAAACTTGATCATGAAGTGAACTTCTCCTGATTTGTTACTTAAACTTGTACTAATCCTTGTGAAGAAGAAACGGTGTACCCAATGTACAAAATCTCTTGACATTCTCAATCGAGGAGACACCAAAGTGATAGCAACGCTTGGGTTAAGCGAGAAAGAATCACAAACGTAACTAAATAGCCAAGTCTTTATCACCCTCTATAAAATCCCAAACAAGTCATCTTCACGGAAGGGTAGAAAGAAAGAAGACAAAAATAGTAAACGCTCCTCGAAACCTCACTTCAAATCCAAATAAGAAATACCGCACAACAATCCCGTAGTCAACTTT
>OU343224.1:281726494-281780126 GCA_910596185.1 Chrysanthemum makinoi
TCCAGGAGAGTATAGTGTTTCCCCAGGTCGTTATGTCCCAACGAGCTGTGCGAGAATAATCAAACGTATAGTGATCGAGATGATTTG
The DNA here is from genome assembly GCA_910596185.1 of Chrysanthemum makinoi. Lineage (NCBI taxonomy): Eukaryota > Viridiplantae > Streptophyta > Magnoliopsida > Asterales > Asteraceae > Chrysanthemum > Chrysanthemum makinoi. Next base: position 281,726,582 of record OU343224.1, read on the forward strand.
AACGGAAAAGAGGTTTGAATGATTATAACTAAAGAGAAAGTATATAAATTACAGGGGCTTAAATGCAAATTAAAGAAAATTAAAAAGATAAAATATATTAAATAAACGCTATCACTATTTGCAAAATGATGTTTTTGATTTTTCTTTTATAAAATTTAAATTAAAAACTACGTGACATACAAATGAAAATGTGAAACTAAAATAATATTAGTCCTAAAAATATGAAAATAACATTTTTACAAACCTAATGATAAAAGAAAATTTTTAGAAAAAGAAAATTATTTTTATAACTATTTAACTAATTATTATTAATTAAAAACTAATTTTAACTATATAATAATAGCCTAAAATACAAGAAAATATGAAATAAAGCTAGAAAAATTAAATTAGACTTGGAAAATCTAAAATATCAAAAGAGAATTTTAAAAACTATTTTTGTATTTTTCTGATTATTTTTGTATTTTCTATGAATTAAAAACTATTAAAACCTAATTAAATTGCTTAAAAATACAAATTTAACTAAGAAAAATCTGGAAAAATATTTTTTTGACTTTTTATATTTATATTAATCTAATAAAAATGAAAACTTATTTTTTTGAAGTTTTTCTGAATTAATTGTATTAAAAGCTAATTAAAAAGGCTTAAAAACTGTTTTAAATGAATAAAAATAGCAAACTGACCTAGAAAAATATGAAAAATTCAGGAAAAGTCTAAATTAATATTATGAATCTAAGAAAAATATAAAAACAATAGCTTATGTGTAGGATTATGAGGATGCAGTGGAGATTGCTTATAAATAAGTACTTTGAAATAAGCCAAAGGAGAACAATAAGCTACCAAACTATCACAGACCCTATAATATGTTAAAACTACTCTAAAACAACTTATTACAACTATCCTAAACCTCTGAAATACTAATTGCACAGATTTGATGAATTGAGCTTATGAGCTAAAAACAGTTTGGGGCCACTACTTTGAGCTTAAGCACAAGCTACCCAACTAGCTGAAAATGAAAAACAGAAGTGGGAACCTCAAGAAGACCTGGCTAGCTATGTCTAAACCAAAGATGAGCCCTGGATGAGCTATGATGAGCTTGGTACAAGCCTAGCACCAAACCTGTGCACACCCAGTTAATACTGAGTGTTTGCACAGGGGAAATAAGACCCAATTCACAAGCTTTTTTGGAGCTTATAAAAAAAATACAAAAATCTACAAAAATGAGAGAAAGAAACTAGACCAAGTGAAGTTTAAAAACCCACAATTTCACTTAGTTTGACCCAAGAATGAATCAATGAAAAATCACTCCATTTGGCTCAAAATGACTTTTTCATGTTTTGACTTTTAAAACAGTTTTGAAGTTTTGACTTTGATGAACTTTGAGCTCAATTTGGGAATGATCTTGATGTTATAAGACAAAATAAAGCTAATAAAGCTATAACCTATGATTTCTAAACACAAAACTAGTTTTTGCTTTTATAAAAATCCAACGATATGATCTTAGACAGATGAAGGTGATTTTGACTTAAGTGGTTTGCAGATGCAATATGAAGACAGATATGAGTACAAATGAGCTAAAAAAGCCTAAAACAACAAGTCCTAACTATGAACAATCTTTAATACAGTTTATGCATCAAATCCAAACACAACTTTAATAACTGATTTGCAAGCAAAACTGAGCTAACCACTGATCCAGCTTGTATAATTGATCAAACTAAGTCTAACTACTCTAATTACCACTAATTAAACAAGTCTCAACTATTGATAACTACAAATACAGATTATGCAATGAATTTAGAATTGACTTACATTTGGTCCTAGCCACTATGGCTTGCCAAAGAACATAAGAACAGCTAACCTATTCCAAACCCTAACCTAGCTCATTATCAACCCAAATCCAGCTCTGCATCAACCCATATCCATTTCCATTTCAATTTGAGCTCAGTTTGACTTTCTTTGACCAAAAACCAACTTTGCTTGAAACTTAAATGTAAGCTTACAATAAGCTATAAGAAGCTTATATAAGCTTGTTTGAGCTTAAAAATAAGCTACTAAACGCTTGTATATAAGATTTTGAAATTGAAATTTGAAACAGTGAACATGAAACATGAATTGTAAACACAAACTTGAATTGATGCTTGAAAATAGTTGCAATACACTGAAATACTTTAGTTTGATACACTTAAACTTAAGATTACATCTAAGAGTCTATTGAAGACATAGAAATTTAAAAAAACGACATACAATTGAAAATTAAACTAAGTACTCCTTGTTTGTTGCTTCTTCTTCCTCTTTTATACACCCATATGCTTTCTCTCACCTCTCTGAGTAAATCCCATCTATAATCTTGGCCCTTGGATTGGTTGGTATCATTTTTGGCCGTTTGATGAAATTTGGCGCCAAAATGGTATGTGCCAGTTGGAGGGGTTGAGTAAGTATTTAATGCATCTTGGCTTGGGGTGTTTGGAGGGTAGGAGTAGGGTGGGTGAGATGATGGGGGTTGGAGTATTGCAGGTGGTGTTGCAGGGGTGATGATGAGGGGGAAGGTAACACCCGTAAGCGGGTTTATTATTTAAAACTGTGGGTGGGTTTAACTTGGATAACGGGTCGGGTATAAGAGGTGGACTGGGTCAGGCATAAGGGTTTGTTTGGTGTTGGGCTTATCTTGGGCTTAGGATTAGATATAAACCCAATTAAGACTCTAGGGACTAAAACTGCCATAATGAAACTTCAGGGACCAATGCTGCCAAATCTGATTGTTGAGGAGCCAATCATACACATTCTGAAAAATGATCCAAGGGTTGGTTTTGCCAGTCATCAATAATATAAGGGTCATTTTTGTCATTTTCTGAAACTCCGGGGACTAAACTTGTAAATTCTCAAAATTTTGATATTTTTCACCAAAGGACTAATTTTTGACAACTTATGATTTTAAAAGGACCTTTGGTGATTTTTCTTTTGAAATTAAGTGCTCAGGGACTATTTCTGACAACTTTTGAAACTTGGGGGACTGAAACTGCCAATTATGCAAACTTAGCTCATTTTTCATCTGATTTAAACATTTTGCATCTGAAACATATAAAATGCAATTTTGGAATATTTTCAGTATTTTGATGCATTTCTGAGCATTTTTAAGTGTTTTGCAGTTCAGATTTAACCAAAATGATGAGTATTTACACACTCATCAATCCCCCACACTAAACTATTGCTAGTCCCTAGCAATCTTTGAGAAAACTTAATGGATTTGAATCTCTTTACCAAAAGCCATTACTTCTGGAGTAGCCAAATGTTCTAGTTCAAGTAAGAACCATGGTACACGTTAACATGTGATTTGAGCAAACCACCAACTTACAACGGATTTGATTTGTCTTTACCAGAAGCCGTTTGCTCTGGACTAGCCAACTCTTAGATAAATTATCAATATTATCTTTGGTGAGTCGATTACCAATTATGGTTTTTCCACTGCCTTTACCACAAGCCATAAACTTGCGGGCTAGCCAACTCTTCACTAATTAAAGATATGGTGAGCTGAATACCATACAATTTTGGGCAAATTGCAAGCCGTCAACGGATTTGAGATATCTTTACCAAGAGCCGTTTGCTCCTGGATTAGCCAATCTTTTTGTTTATTAGACAAGGCGGACTGATAACCATAAGTTGAGTAAGTGAAAATCACTTACTCCAAAAAAAAAATTTGGCCAAAAATGGGGGAATAGGGTGGTATAATTACATGATAAAATTCGTGAGAATTCCCCCAACACTAGAAATGAATATTGCCCTCAATATTCAAAGTACCGGCGGTTATGCCGAAACATAGAACGTAAAAGGGAAATACTACGGCCATTATTTAGCAAGATTTTTTTTTTTTTTTTTTTTTTTTTTTTTGAAAAATCTCTATATACAACAGCCGCGGGGGCAACTCCCCCCACACTAGGGTGGTAGAAAATAGAAAGAAGTCAGAAATATGGGTGAAAACCCATATGGCATGCTACTGTTTTTTATTCCCGAGTCGCTAGCTTGACTCGATCCCCGCATTCATTGGTTCATGGGGAAAGTTTGTAGATCCGGGACAACCACAGGGGGAATGTCCTCTCCAAAATAGTGCTTCAATCGATGACCATTCACTTTAAAATTTGGACCATCGGGTTGAGATAACTCAATGGTTCCATATTGAAATACTTTAGTGATGGTGAATGGTCCAGACCAGCGGGATTTTAGTTTTCCCGAGAAAATCTTCAATCTTGAATTGAAAAGAAGGACTCGATCTCCGACGTTGAAAACGCGGTTTTTGATCTTTGAGTCATGAATCTTCTTTGTCTTTTCTTTATAGATCAAAGATTTCTCGTATGCTTGATCACGGAGTTCATTTAATTCATTCATTTGAACTTTCCGGTGACCACCAGCTGTCTGAATATCAAAGTTGGCATGCTTCAAGGCCCAATATGCCTTGTGCTCAAGTTCAACCGGCAGATGACATGCCTTCCCGTATACAAGCTTGTATGGAGTACACCCGATGGGTGTTTTATAAGCTGTACGGAAGGCCCAGAGTGCGTTATCTAGCTTATCCGACCAAGAGGCACGGTTTTCGCCAACCATCCTCTCCAGAATTCTTTTAATCCCTCGGTTGGAAACTTCCACTTGCCCACTTGTTTGGGGGTGGTACGCAGTAGAGAGACGGTGAGTAACACCATACTTTTGCATGACTCTATCAAACTGGTCATTGCAGAAATGCGTACCACGATCACTGATTATAGCTCGGGGAGTTCCAAACCTAGCAAAAAGAGATTTTAAGAATTTCACAACAACTCGGGCATCGTTGGTAGGCAAAGCCTTAGCTTCAACCCATTTTGACAAATAGTCAACGGCCACGAGTATGTATTTATTACCGCGAGACGAAGGAAATGGCCCCATAAAGTCAATGCCCCAGATGTCAAAAATCTCATACACTTAAATGGCGTTTTGCGGCATTTCATTTCTTTGTGAGATATTCCCGTGACGTTGACAAGCGTCACAGGTTTTAACAAATTCGTGGGCATCCTTGTAAATCGTGGGCCAATAGAATCCGGAATCAAACACCTTCTTGGCGGTGGAGTTGGGGCTATGATGTCCCCCAGTAGGTCCAGAATGGCAAGCCTTGAGAATGTCAATGGCTTCCTGACCATACACACATCGCCTGATGACTTGATCCGCGCAAATTTTAAATAAGTAGGGGTCGTCCCAGAAGTAATGTTTTACATCTTTAAAGAATTTGTTTTTCTGTTGGGACGACATCCCTTTCACACAAAGTTACTCGCATGGTAATTTGCAAAGTCAGAAACCATGGGGTAGAAGAGTCTCCACGAAAAGAAACCACAGTGAGTGTTTCGAGAGGAAATGTTTCATTTATTTCCTTTTTCTCGAACACATCCTGGTGGGTTTTTCGACGGGAGAGATGATCAGCAGCCAGGTTCTCAGCTCCTTTTTTATCACGTATAATGATATCGAATTCTTGTAGGAGGAGAACCCAACGGAGCAATCTCGGCTTTGCCTGTGTTTGCAAAGAGATATGTGAGAGCCGAGTGATCCGTATACACCACGCATTTGGTCAAGATAAGGTATGGCCGAAACTTTTCAAACGCATACACCACAGATAATAATTCTTTTTCTGTAGTGGTGTAATGGGTTTGAGCTTCAGTCATAGTTTTACTTGCGTAGTGGATAGGCTGAAAATGCTTGGTTTTTCGTTGCCCCAAGACTGCACCGATAGCAAAGTCACTTGCATCGCACATGAGTTCAAAGGGTAAATCCCAGTCGGGGGCAACTAGAATGGGTGCTTCCGTAAGCTTTTTCTTTAGTGTTTCAAAAGCTTCGACGCACTCAGGTGAGAAGATAAAAGGAGCATCTTTTTCAAGAAGATGGGTCATAGGCCGAGCGATTTTAGAAAAATCTTGTAGGAATCTGCGATAAAAACCGGCATGACCTAAAAAACTCCTAATACCTTTGACGGTAGTAGGATGAGGTAATTTAGCAATAACATCAACTTTTGCTCTATCAACCTCAATCCCGTTTTTTGAAATCTTATGGCCACGGACTATGCCTTCTTTGACCATAAAGTGGCTCTTCTCCCAATTTAGACAAAGATTGGTGTCTTCACACCGTTGAAGCATTTTTTCTAAATGGGAGAGACATGTATGAAACGAGTCCCCATGAACGAGAGAAGTCATCCATAATCACCTCCATTGTTTCCCCGATCATGTCGTGGAAAATTGCCATCATACATCGTTGGAACGTGCCAGGAGCGTTACATAGGCCAAAAAGGCATAGCTCTGTAGGCAAAAGTTCCGTATGGGCAGGTGAATGTGGTTTTTCTTGATCCAGCGGATCAATGGGGATCTGAAAGTAACCCGAGAAACCATCAAGGAAACAATAGTATTCGTTCCCTGCTAATCTCTCAAGCATCTGTTCCATGAAGGGTAGAGGAAAATGGTCTTTACGAGTGGCTTCGTTTAACTTGCGATAGTCAATGTACACACGCCATCCCGTAACCAATCGAGTTGGAATTAACTCGTTTTCTTCGTTTGTGACACAGTTATGCCACCTTTTTCGGAACGCAATGAATGGGACTGATCCAAGGACTATCAGAGATCGGGTAAATTAAACCGGCATCAAGAAGTTTTAGAACCTCTTGTTTGATAACCTCATGAATCTTAGGATTCACCCTTCTCTTATGTTGGACTGCTGGTTTGAAGTCATCCTCCATTAAGATTTTGTGAGTACAAAATTCAAGGTTGATACCCTTAATGTCGGAGAGTTTCCAAGCAATTGCTTGCTTGTGTGACTTCAGACCTTTATGAGAGCAGTTTTCTCCTCCTCGTTAAGTCTTTAACAACTCCCCGGCAGCGCGCCAAAATTTGATCCGCCGCCAAAACCGTCAAGTTTCTCACTCAAGCTGACCATTGTGATGCCGACTGTAAGAAACTAAACGGTTCCAGACACGAACTCATGAAATCAAGGGGAGTATAGGGTTTCTCCGGGTCGTTATGTCCCAGCGAGCTATGCAATGGATCACCAAACGAATAGTGATCGATAGATTTGAACGGAAAAGAAGGATCTGATTTATTATAACTAAGGAAAAGGACATAAACTACAAGGGCTTAAATGCAAATTAAAGGAAATTTAAAAAGATAAAAAATATTAAATAAACGCTATCACTATTTGCAAAATGATGAACGTTTAAAACTTAAAACCTACGTTTAAATAAAATTACGTAAACGTACAAAATAAAAAGTGAGATCTAAGAAATAAAAGACCTAAAAATATGAAAATGACATTTTTACAAACCTAATGATAAAAGAAAATTTATAGAAAAAGAAAATTAATTTTTATAACTAATTATCTAATTATTATTAATTAAAAACTATTTTTAACTATTAAATAATTACCTAAAATAAAAGAAAATATGAAATAAAGCTTGAAAAATAAAATTATGAATTGGAAAAATCTAAAATATCAAAAGAGAATTTTCAAAACTATTTTTGTATTTTTCTGAATATTTTTCTATTTTCTAGGAATTAAAAACTATTAAAAACTAATTAAATTATTTAAAAATACAAATTTAACTAAGAAAAATATGGAAAAATATTTTTTTGGCTTTTTATATTTATCTTAACTTAAGAAAAATGAAAATTTTTTTTTTGAAACTTTTCTTAATTAATTGTATTTAAAGCTAATTAAAAAGTGCTAAAAATTGATTTAAATGCAGAAAAATAGCAAACAAGATTGGAAAAATATGAAAATTTCAGGAAAAGTCTAAAATAATGTGAGGAATCTAGGGAAAATAGAAAAACATGTGGTTGTTTGGAGGAAAATGAAACTGATGTGTCAAGTGCTTAAGAATAAGCACTTTAAATAAGCAAATGGAGTCCAAAAGCCACCAACTGAATACAAAAGCTATAATATGCTAAAGGAACTCAAAAGCAACAAGTCTCAACTGCTTTAGACCTCAAAATTACAAGATGATAAGATTTGATGACTTAAGCTTATAAGCTAAAAAACAGATTCTGAGGGGCTACTTTGAGCTAGAAAATAAGCACTAAAATAAGTTGAAACTGAAAACCAGCACTTGGGATCTAAACTACACTGGATGGGAACATACCAAACCAAAAAAAGACCTAAGACTCGCTGCAAGAAGCTGCATAATCCCATGTGCAGCTCAGTGCTCGCACACTAGGGCATTTAGTCCCATTTTGACAAGCTCTTTTAGAGCTTAAGAAAAATTTACAAAATTTGACAAAAATGATAATGATAAAATAGACCAAGAGAAGTTTTAAAAACCACAAGTTTCACTTAAAATGACCCAAGAATGAGCCCATGAAAAATCCACTCAGTTGAGCATAAATTGACCTTTTGCACATTTGACTTTTTAACAAAACTGAAATGTTGACTATTTTGAACTTTGATCTAGATTTGTAGACTAGACTATGATGTTAATAGATGAAAAGAACTTAATGCAAGCTAAATCTATGAGTTTTAAACACAGAATGAGCTTTTGGCTTGAAAATGACTCAACAGATAAGTGATTAAGACAGATGACATGAATTTTGACTTTGGGCATGTGCAGGCACAAGATAATCACTAGAATGAGTTCTAATAAGATAACCAAACTTGAAACAACAAGCTCTAACTACTGAGCTAACCTATGGCACAATGTACAAAGCTGATCCAAACACCATTGTTATAACTGATAAGAACTTAAACCTACACCAACTCTCTGAACCAACATGTAATAAGAATCAAACTAAGTTTGAATGACTTAAATACAACTAATTAAACACATTTGAACAAGTTATAACTACAAACACAAATATGAACACAATCTGCAAAATGGATGAAAAACTGAAATAGAGAATGCTACTCACATGTGTCCCAAATTGTTTGCTAGGCCAAAACCAAAACCCAAACCTAACCTAATCTAGTCTAATTCAACCCAATATCACCACTGCAACACCCATTTTCATTTCCAATTCCAATTTGCATCAACAGTTGACTTTTATTGACCATAAGTGAAAAATGCTAGAAACTGTTTCCAAAGCTTGTCAAAAGCTAAAATAAGCTTGAGTGAACTTGTTTAAACTTAAAAAGAATCTAATAGAAGCTTGTAAATAAGAGAATGAAACTGAAATTTTCAACAGTAAACCATAAACTTGGAACTTATATGAAAACTTGAATTGATGTTCAAAAACACATTACAAAGCTGTCTTAGCTTAAAAGTGATACATAAAAACTGAGATTACATCATTTGGACTTAAACTTAAAACATTAATTTAAAAACGACATTTAAGAAAAACTATAAAACTAGCTACCACCTCTTCTTGCTTCTCATTGCTTCCTTATATATTCCAAACATCTTCTCACACCTCTCTCATCAAATCCCAGCTGTGTTTGAGGCCCTTGGATCACTTTAGGCAATCTTGGCCTTTGATTTCATTTTGGCGGGAAATAGGGATTTTGACAGTTGGGGGTTGAGTAAAGGGCTAGAGGTAGCATTAAATGTGTTTTGTAGTTGTGTGGAGGTGGGGGGAACAAGGAAGGGATAAGGTGATGGGTGCTTGAGTGTATGCAGAGGTGAAGCAGAAGCAGTTGGGAAGACAGTGCTTTTTGGCGCGTTTTCTTCATTTGACCAGAGTAATATCAAAAGGCAGGGGGTCAAAAAGGGTAAGGGTCCAAAGGTCAAGTGGCTGGGTCACATGGGGTTCAAGGTCCAAAAAGGTATAAAGGTTATTAATAACAAGGACCTTTATTGCAAATTCTGAAAATTCAGGGACCAATCCTGTCATTTCATCAAAGTTGATCCAAGGGTTAAAAGTGACAAGTTTCAATAATGCAAGGACCAATCTTGACATTTTCCAATTTTCCAAGGACCATTTTTGCCAATTTTCAAACTTGGAGGACCAAACTTGTAATTTCTCACAACTTTTGACATTTTTCACCAAAGGACTAATTATGACAAGTTATGATTTAAAAAGGACCTTTGGTGATTTTTTCTTTTGAAATTAGGACTCAGGGACTATTTTTGACAATTTTAGAAACTTGGGGGACTGAAACTGCCAATTATGCAAACTTTGCTCATTTTTTATCTGATTTTAAACATTTTGCATCTGAAACATATAAAATGTAATTTTGAGATATTTTCAGTATTTTGATGCATTTATGAGCATTTTTAAACGTTTTGCAGTTCAGATTTAACCAAAAATGATGAGTATTTACACACTCATCAATGCTTCACACCAAACAAACCACGAAAGACGAAATGAAACGACTTCCCCCTGAATGTTTCGGTCTATCGGAATAATAGTTACCTGTGAATCTGCAATTACTCGATAAAATGACCGTGTGTAAGGCATCATAACATCATATTTAGGTAACTTCACGCACGATAACTCTGTGAAAGTGAGACGATAACACCAACTTGAGAAATTTGCACCACATATCGTCTCATTTCTTCCCCCTGATTTAAGAAATTCATGAAGGGAAACGGGTTTTCGAAAAAAAATCCAAAAACATCAAAGAAGCAAGGAACACCTATACTCTCTTCCCCCCAATGTTTTCATGGAATCAGAATCATACACCACGTATGTTGATGATGAATTGGAGACAGCGAAACCATGTATGTCCAAGTAATCGAACAATTGTGAAGTACCATAAATATCATGTGAGAATCAATTGCTGATAAGACTTCTCTACTCGTGTATACTCTTCTCAGCTAACTCTTTACCGACCCCATTATCATTCTGATGGCTTTTTGTAGTGACTACTGATGGAGAAAACCCAATATGACGAACTTGAGACTGAAGTAAAATAACCCAAACTTGTGACTTAAACTTGCACTATTGTCAGACGAAGAACCCTTTTTCTTACCCCCATCGAAAAAAGGTAAACTTAAAGTTTCTCAAATTTTTCACACTTTAGTGTGACACTTGAGCACAACAACGTAACTCCTTAAAAGTGATAGCTATACGCTGTGAGAACAAAAACGTAACTCCTTACATCAGGTATAACTAGACAACTCAAATCTTTTTCATTCATAACGGTTAAAGCTCGAACAAGGATCTCGAAGAATCATGCATCCAACCAACCCCGATATCTTCAGATACTAAGTAAACGCACCCGTGATATCCCACTTCAACCTCAAATAAATAATAAAGAATTCTCGCCGTAGTCACATCTTACGGTTAAATTCCCAAATCCTAGCCTTTGTTAACGGTTTAAATGAAACTTTGATAATAGTTTCCCGATCTTGTCAAAAATTGTATCTATGTGAAAATAGTAATACCAAAATACCACACTTAAAATTAAGCTTTAAAAATTTGTATCCAAAAAAAATCTTTGAATGATAAAATTCGGATGACAAATTTTTACTACCATTTCATTTTAGCCTTGTCATTCAACACAAAGCCCAGTCCATCCTTTTTAAGTCTATGCGAGCCCTTATACGAGTCCAATTAGAGAAAGGCCCAAATCCATTCAATAAAAATGGTCGTCTGAAGCCCACGTACCAACTGATTTAGTATACTCGGTTATATAACTCACAAATTTGACATTAACCAAAAAAATCTAACCCTAAACACAATGACAAAAATACTCCGACCCCTTCTTATCCTAATTTCTCTCGCCAAATAGATCTAAGAAACAAATAGACAAACTCATCTCAAGAACATCCCATCTTAATCCACCACGCAAATTAGTCCGAATCAAATATCAAAACGAAAAGGCACAAAACAAACTACAATCACATATCATAACCGGATCCATATTTACTTTTTCAGCACAAAATCTAATCAAGAAGCCTAAAAAAAGGTCAAGATCCTTTGAAGGGTCACGGTTGTTTTAGTTTTGATGTTTTGCATTTGATTTATGAACGAACCAAGGAGAGTAAAATGACATAATTGTTATCATTATTCTCCTTTTTGTGTTGGATATTTAACAACTGATGTTAGACATCAAAATAGATCAATGATGTTTTTGAATATTGTTAATACAAATAAACCGTAAAAACGTTTATTAATATTTTGCGATCTCTTTGTGTTTTGTTGATAACAAATATAATGTTATCTTAAGTATAATTATAAGGATACATGTTATTTTTGTAAAGCATTTACATATAGCCATTTAAATACAAAAATGTAATAATTAAGCATTTTTTGTAATAGTTTATTAGGATGGGTAAAAACCATAAACCATGGACCATAACCCACGGATCATAACCCATACCCAAGTTGGCTAGATACAATGTATACTTAGATACATTGAATCTAAAGAAAACCTATGGACCAACCCATAACCCATGACCCATAACCAAAAAACCCATGGGCAAAGAGGAGCGTACCAGGGATCCCTAGGATTACACTAGACGGATCCCAAGTGGGAGGGATCCGTGGAACAAAGGAGAAATTTGCCTATAAATAGAGAGCCATTTCTTCATTCTAACTCACCCCTCTTCTTACTAAATCTCTCATACACTCTCATTCTCTTATAACATATAGATCACTTGATCTAGAGAGTTGTTCTTATTTCTTTCTATTTGTGATCCTCATATAGGTCCTTCTCTAAGGCGAGATCACGAGCATTCTACAAGGCATCCAAGCAAGGGGTCCTTGATTGATTTGTCACTCCGCAAGATTTTTGTAGCGAAGATCTTGTATTTGATATTTCACATATTTGTTGTGTAATAGTTGCGTTGGTTTGGTCCACCGTGCTACGGACTCGGTATCTAGCTTTGTACCGGAAAAAGTGTAAGCAACGTTGTGAAGGCTTCTCCGCCAAGTGAAGGAGTTTGTTGACATAGTGCTTGAACTCTCGAGTAGGTGACTCGGGGAGTGGAGTAGGGCAAGGAAGGTGACCTTGTAGCCGAACCACTATAAATCGGTTGTGTCTTTTCTATCCCTTAACTTTATTTATTTGCTTGCATTATCATTAGATCTATATGTTCTCAACATCCATACGATTTCACATAATATCGAATCTAAAGTTTTTGAAATCAACTTAAAATCGGCAAAACTATTCACCCCCCTTCTAGTTTTCCACAATTGGCATCAAGAGCGAAGTTTATAAAAGTTTTAAAATAAAATTGTATTTTAAAAACTTTTCGATCACTATGGGTTCTGAAAATTATAAGGAAGGGCAATCTATGCAACGACCACCACTACTTGAAACTAATGGTTTTATATATTGGAAAAATAGATTCGAAACATATGTGAAGTCTAAAGATATTGATCTTTGGTACATTATTGTTGAAGGTGATTTTGAGGCTACCTCAAATGATGATAAAGGAAATTTAGTTCACATACCTCATGATAAACTAAACTATGAAATGAAGAAAAAGCTTTCTAAAAATAGTGAAGCAAAAATGGTTCTATATAATGCTTTACCGAAAAAGGAATTCGAAAGAATTTCTATGCTTAAAACCTTTAAAGAAATTTGGAATTCTTTAGTTGTAACTCATCAAGGGAACCAACAAGTTAAAAATAATAAAATTGATTTATTTGTTCAACAATATGAACAATTTTCAATATTAGATGAGAAAACTATTGATCATTCATTTGCTAACTTTAATACTATTATTACATCTTTACAAGCACTTGATGAATCTGTTTCTAGCCGTAACCATGTTAGGAGATATCTAAGGGCACTTCCATCGAAGTGGAGATCCAAGGTGACGGCAATCGAAGAGTAAAAAGATTTGACAATCCTCACCCTCGAAGAACTCATAGGCAACCTAAAAGTCTACGAGCTTGTCCTTGCTAAAGATTCCGAAGCCTCAAAGGTGAAAGAGAAACACAAATCTCTTGCCCTTAAAGCCAAAAAGGCTTCGCGATGAGGAGAACTCCTCTTCGAGTAGTGATGACGAGGAGTACGCTATGGCGGTAAGGGACTTTAAAAAGTTCTTTAGAAGAAAGGGTAGATACGTCAAACAACCGTATGACGATAAGAAAGGCTTTCGGAAAAGCAAAGAGGACGAGAAGCCAAAGGATGATCATACTTGCTTTAAATGTGGGGACCCAAACCACTTTATTAGTAAGTGTCCCAAACGGGATGATCAAAAGGCGTTTGTGAGCGGCACATGGGGAATGAGCGATGAGGAGGACGAAGAAATTTGTCTCATGGCAAATGACGAGGTATGTCACGAATACTATAGTAGCTCATCACTTGATGACGACTCATTGCATAATGAATATGATAAACTATGCAATATTAGCTTAAAACTAGTTAACAAAAATAAGCTTTTAAAGAGTCAAAATAAACGTTTAGATAAAGAAGTCATAGAATTAAAAGCAAAACTAAAACGTTTAGAGAAGGGTAAAATAGCAAGTGGTGAATGTGAACTTTGCGTTCAACTTCAAACACTAGCGGATCACTTAGATTCTAAAATTGCTAGAATGAGCACGAACACTTTAGATACAATACTCGATGGCGTTAAAACTGGTAACAATCAAAAGGGTCTAGGTAGTCAACAACTTGATCCATCAACTAGTGAAAATAAAGAAACAAAATTTGTTAAGGAACTAGAAAAACCAGCCACTGTTGTGGCGGATCCCACGGATCCCCTAAAAAGGGAACCGGCTAGTGTACAAAAAGGGATCCGTGGATCTGCTGTAGCAAACAGTAGCAATAACGTAGCTTCTTCATCTAGAACTGAGTTTGTCATAGTTAATAGGAAGAAACCAAGTCATGTCACCACTAGACAACCACGTCCAAAATATAATCCTACTTTTGCAAGAAACAAAGCTCCATCTTTTTCAAAATCTAACTCATTTAGGAGACCTAATAACGTTTACCCGAAAAGCAACCATCAAATGGGATGGAATCAAAACATGCAAAACGGTTTTCCTTTTCAAAACTTTTCTCAATGGAATGCATACTCATCTTATCCATACATGTCTAACATGAATGGAATGTTTAACACTAATGGACCCATGAACAAATGGGGACCAAACTTTTGAGTTTATTATTGTTTTAGGTGTGCTTAAAGGTCGACCTGGACCCCGATGAATGGGTCAAGGATAGCGGGTGCACGAGGCACATGACCGGCAATAGGGATCTATTCTCCACATATGAATCCATTAATGGAGGTAATGTGGTGTTTGGAAATAGCAAAAGTAGAATCATCGGTAAAGGTACGATTTCTAACAAATCTCTAACCATTAACGATGTGTGTCACGTATGTTAATACAAATAAGCCGTAAAAACGTTTATTTATATTTTATGATCTTCTAATGTTTTGTCGATAACAAACGTAAAATCATTTTAACGAAACAAATAGAGTACGTAAATAGTTTGAGTTAAGAGTTTTTTTAACACACTTACGTTTTCACATAAAACACTATAACAAGATTAAGTGACTTTATGTTTTAGATACATATGTACAACAACTAGTGGTTACATATTGGCTTAACAAGTCTAAGTAATTCTATGAGTTAGATACATATGTACAACAACTAGTGTTTACATATTGGCTTAATACATACTTATATTAAGTATACTAAAATGGGTAAAAACATGTAAATACTAAAATGGGTAAAAACATGTAAATATTAAAATGGGTAAAAACTAGCAAAAGGTATTGACCCATAACCCATGGCTTTATATATACCACTTACACAAGTTCAATGTATCCTTAAGGTACATTGTATCTAGATAGAAAACCATGGATCAACCCATAACCCATGACCCATGACCATAACCAAAAATACCCATGGGCAAAGAGGAGCGTTCCACGGATCCCTAGCTTTGTGCTAGCTGGATCCCAAGTGGAAGGGATCCGTGGGATTCGGGGAAACAGTAGAGAATTTTCTCTATAAATAGAGAGCCATTTCTTCCTTTCTATTCATCCCCTTTACACACATACTTCCCCAAAGTATTCTAACCCTCTAACCTCAGATCTAAGTGATCTATGTAGTTTGTATTTTTTTTTGTGTGATCTACTAGGTTCCTCTTAAAGGAGAGATCACCACCTCTTGAAGACGTGCAAGCTCAAGTCCATGAGTTGCCATGCTTCGTCATCATCAAGACTACTAAGGTTCTCTTGTTGATAGTTCTTCCTTTCTCCATAGATGTTGGGTTGAAGGCATTAGTGAAGAATGCCGAAAGTGTCAAGATGAAAGCATTAGTGAAAGGTGCTCATCATCCATGTCAAAGCATTATTGAAGGATGCTAAAGGTGTCAAGACGAAGGCATTAGTGAAGGGTGCCAAACGTTGTGTCAAAAGCATTAGTGAAGGATGCTAAAGGTGTCAAGACGAAGGCATTAGTGAAGGGTGCCAAGCGTTGTGTCAAAGGCATTAGTGAAGGATGCCAAAGGATCAAATTAAGTAGTATTTGGGGAGAATGCTTAGGTCGTATAATCGATGAGGTGCATCGTTATACATATGTGTATTTGTTTATCTACAAGGATGGTGATATCCTTGATGGTGTTGTAACAAGGAGTAGATCTCCTTGAGATTAGGTGTTGTGTCGTGAAGGTGTAGTTCACCTAAGGTGTGAAAAGAACTAAGGTGCTTAGCCTAGTACCTAATAAAGGGTAGGCGACGTTGTGATAGGATTAGTTCTCCTAAGGTGTGAAAGAACTCGGTGGTTAGCCTAGCACCGTATAAAGGGTAGGCGACGTTGTGTTAGGTGTGGTTCGCCTTGGTGTGAAAGAACTCGGTATTTAGCTTTTACCGGAAAAAGGTTAAGCGACGTTGTGAAGGCTTCTCCGCCATAAGGAGTTGGTGTAGTGCTTACGAACTCTCGAGTAGGTGACTTAGGGAGTGGAGTAGGGCAAGGAAGGTGTCCTTGTAGCCGAACCACTATAAATACTTGTGTCGTGGTGATGTGCTTCTTACTCTTTATCTTTCATTACACGTTTATATATCTATCTATCAACGTCCAACATAAACAACCAAATAGATTGACATAAGTCGATCTAAATATTTAAAAGGAAGTTTTAAATTGGTAAAACTATTCAACCCCCCCTTCTAGTTTTCCACAATTGGCATCAGAGCTTCGTTACCAAGTTTCTTAAAGTATGTTGTACTTTAAAGACTTGATACGATCCGTGTATGTTTGAAAACTACAAAGAAGGATTTTTTCTTGTTGGTCATATTTTCTTTTAAATCATTTTGTTGGACATTGATAGATGATTCTAATCATTTTTGCTCTTAAGAAATCTTCGTGCTAGAATCTCTTCAAAGTATTCATTCAAAGATTAATGAAGTCAACATTCAAGGAAGGATCTAAAAAGTAATCACAACCTATGTACACCAAGTACAAAGGATTACTTTAAAAGCTCATGAAGTATTTTTGGCATCATACCAAATCAAGAAGCATAGAGGTATGTTTTACTCTTCACTAGATAGGTTACATGAGTCCCACTTATTGTCATAAGTTATCTTTGCTTAACTAATCACTAACATCATTAGAAGTCTCTTTCGTCACCTTTAGTCTTTTTCAAATAGGGGATGATATTATTATTTTTTCGTCAAACTAACGCCGTCATCACATATGAACCCTCGATATGTAATTCATCGAAAATCATCATTCAAAAACAATCCTCATCAAATACCTCCATTTTTTTTGGCAAGCTAATTTATAAGCCTACTACAAAAATAATACCAAACAACTCCCTTTCGTCGACAGTAGCCGATCCCTCTAGTTGTACTAGCCGGATCCCAAATACAAAGGATCCGGGGAACCGTGGAACAGTAACTTCAGCTATACGCTTTAAAAAATTCACCACTGATCTTTTTCCCTCTATTCACATAACACCAAAACGACTAAGCTACTGAATCCATCCTCATTAGCTTACATACTCTCAAGTATTCCTTCCTAGAACATCATTGTAAGTAACTACATTAACTTGTTCTAATTTTCATCATCCTCATCCTAGGGTTCATGGTTTCTTAATTTTTAATAAATTAATCATGAAAAAGGGATTTTAACAAAATCACATTGTGTTCCCAACATTGTTAATACAAATCAAAACCATAAACCCATCCCAACTAACTTTAACTAATTGGAAAATTTGTATTTTTAGGACCAACCATGCCCAAAGCTACTCAACAAGATCATCATGACATCGTCCACTACCTTACTCATTACTATCGTAAAAAGGGATTGACCAAAACCGACCGTAAAATTTTCAAAAGCCTTGTAAAATGACTTATCCACGAAGGTCGTGTAGTCAAGGAATGTTTCCTTGAAGATACCGACATTCGTCAAGTTTTCTCGACAATCAACTTTGATTGTCTCCTTGACATAGATGAACAAATTTGTCCAGTTTTCATTTTTGAATTTTACAAAAGCTTTAGGATCATTCGAAACGTCGATGATAGCATTTCAATCACTTTCATCATCAATAAACAAAACTTCACTCTTCCTCTCAACACCTTTGCTCAAACTCTTCGCATTCCTTGTGAAGGAATTTGTATGTACTCTCAAGATTGGGCAATTAACGCTCAAAACCTTGCACTTGATCCTAAGCCTTTCTATAACACTCCTATTGATGAACCCGAAACCATCCGAGACACTATTTTCAAAATAAGAACCGACCAATCCCGTTTCGACCGAAACAAGAAGCTCATTCACCGTAATCCCTTTCAAATGGAACTTTCCGAAATGCACCCCATGTTTAGAAAATGGGAAGAAATCCTTAGGGAAAATGTCATTAGCCTAGTTGGAAACAAAGATCATCCAAACGCATGTCTTGTGCAAATGATCTATTGTCTTATCCATCAAAGGCCATTTAATCTTGCCTATTACATGGTAAGGAGAATGGCTGGGGTATTCAAAGCTTCCAACATGGTACTTCCGTATGGTATGCTCCTAACATGACTTTGTAAGTATGTTGGTACATTGCAACCATCTCCTATCAACGATGATCATTATCTTTCCGACCACGTCATGGTACCTCTTACCAAACGACCCTCTAAACGGTTCATGGTCAATAGAGAGCAACCGGAAGCTCTCTCGGACTCCTCGGCTAATGAAGAAGAAGAAGATGAAGAAGACGTCGACCTCGTAGCCAATATCAAATTGGAATTCCTTGAATACCACAAACAACTTCCGACCATTCCAAACGAGACTGCGGAATTTAAGCAATTGAGGGGCATGATTCAAAACCTCGCATACAACCTCACTAAGCCGTCAAAAAGGAAAAGAAAGGATTGACGAAAGAGACAATAGGATTGTGCTTGTTTTCTTTATCTTATGTTTAAATGATTACATTTTAGCTCTTTCGGTTTATGATTACTTGGATATTGTCTTTAACTAGTGTTTTGTGATAAACATGCTTGTTTCTACTGTTTATCTGTGGATTTACTAGTGTGCATAAACTGCGCATCATTTCTGTGTAGGTTCTGTGTTGGTTCTGATCTGTAGATGCCGGATCCCTAGGATTAGCCTAGCCGGATCCCTCCCTTGAGGGAACCGTGAGATCCGTGACATCAGATCAACAATACAGCATTCAATACATCAAAACTGCTTTCTAGATAACATCACATTAGCTTAGCATATGATTTTAGAACCCAACTAAGTCCACTGCTAGGATGAGAAAGGCTTAGACTCACTAAAGGCTTACTTAAGATCTTAGTCTTATTTTATCAACACATCTAAACTCACCATATTTCCGCTTCGACTACTCACAAACTATTTCTCGCCTCTCAAAACACTTAAGAAGATAAGCTAAGCAATTTTAGGAAATTGCTTCTAGTCATTTATATCTCAAAGATAAGACAAAAATTAGTTTTTCAATTTTTGTAGTTTTTAAGAATTTTTCTTAATATCACCTCAAGCCTAAATCTGATCACTAGGATCATTTTTTATGATTTTACACCTTCATAACTCTTAATGTTATCCTTAGACAACCATTGGTAGTCATCTTGTCCCATCCCCCTTCCATAAAAAGCAATCATTTGCTACAACACTTATTACCTCTAATCATTCAAGTACCCTTTCATCCTAAACCTTTAGGAAAACTGAAACATTCAAAATAAGATAGGCTTTAGCTCCTAGAAACCTCATTTCAAACCTGTCATAACTGCTGAGAGCCGGATCCCTAGGATTAGCCTAGCCGGATCCCTTCAAGGAAGGAACCGTGGGATCCGTGTGACAGTTTATGTCAAACATAGCTAAAACAATCATCTCAACTCATCTTCCTAACTCAAACACTCCATCTCATCTTAAATGAGTTCCTATATCAGTGAAACTCTGAATCTCAACCTTGTGCATGTTAATCATCACATTTCCAAGAACATTAGTGTATTAAGTCTTAAATGCAATTGCAAAACTCTTCTCCTTATAACCCATATTGCCAAGAACACTTTAGTCATCAAACACCATTACTTATAGTTAAGACTTCCAACAGCTAGAGACTTCAAACTGAGTCAAAAACCTTGAAATCCATTAATAATAATGATTTCATCTAAGCCCTGTCTGTTCGCCGGATCCCTGGTTCTTAACCAGGCGGATCCCTGCTGAGAGGGATCCGCGGGATCCGTAAGTACAGAAAGCAAAAATCAGCTTCCATATTCAAAACACCTCTTGGTTTTCTAAACCACCTTATTAGGACCTCCATAGTCATCACTTTCATCCCAACTTTCAGCTCTTGCAAACTCTTGAAATCATCTCATCATGAGGAAAACCCCAAGTAGTAACTTATCCACCAAAGAACCACCCATGAAAAGAACTCGTGTTATACACGAAATTTCCTCAACCGAATCATCTCCGGTCAAGCCGAAAAATGATAGAATCCTTCATCATCCAATCAAACCAATTTCTAAAAGGTTAGTACCCACAAAACTACCTTTGCCAAACACCACCATACCTCCTAGGCCAAACAATATCATCTCCAAAAAACCATCACCATTGATTCCTAGAGCTATTTCATCTACATCCCCACTATCATCACCACACCTCTACAATTTAGAGGACTTGCCTCCTAGGCCGTCTCATCCGCTTCCGCCGACAACATACTCCTCATTAGGAGGAATAATGGTTCAAAATCAAGGTGTTGAGTCAACACTTGCTCCGGCTTCCTTCTCGGCGTTTTCATCATATAATCCCATTTGGATTATGACAAATCATCAAAATCAACCACCCGACCATATGGAAGTTGACACCTCTCTCCCGCCACCATCATTCTTGGTTGAGTCATTCTTAAATGCACCTCCACCAATCCCTCCATCGTTTGAAGCTCCACAAGACGCTTCACTTGATCCTTCGAATCAAGCCATTTCATTTCATCCACCACCACTACCTAGCCATGGCAAAGATTGCTATCATTGTCAACATATTGAAAGTTTGATACATGAAGTACGAGAAGACCAACGTTTCATGTTCTATCATCTCCTCGAACGTTTCGACGAGATTAAACCTAAACAAAACTTGAGCTAGAAGATTATAGTGGTGTGTTAGCTTCAAGCGTTAGGGGATCTAGAAATTCCTAGTCATGTATTGTCTATTGTCTTGTTTTTCGAGTCATGTATATCATAACTCTTGTTTATTAAATGGAATTACATGCTACTTTCTATATTTCTGAGTATGTGAAGTATACTATATAATCCATATCTCTTTTTAGTATTAACATTTCTTGTTATACCAATCTTTGCTGACTTTATTCATCAGCCAGACGGATCCCTCAGATTTGCATGGACGGATCCCTACTAGGAGGGAACCGCGGGATCCGTGAGACAGAAAGCCTTCTTTCTACTAACTTGAATCACATTTGCAGGAAATTGTGAATTATACTTGATTTCTAACCTTTGTTTTGTAGTTATTCAATTTACATATGAAGACTTTGACATCATAAAGCTAGGGGGAGCTTTATGTCAAAGCAATACATTGCAAATTACTTGCAATACTAGGTTTACATTTCGTGACATCCCTTTGCAACAATTGCAATCATCAAGGGGGAGCACATTCGTCTCGTAGACGATATCTTTTGCAAACTTATTTGCAAACAAACTAGATTAGTATCATTTACTTGACGCCTTTACATAGGGATGGACTCGTCAAGGGGGAGTAAAAGACGAGATCCTTTCCCGTTATTTGCTCTCTATCTCTTTTTACTTTTAATTCTTTCACATGTTTTCTTAAAAACAACGTGTTGCCTTCCTTCAAACACTTTTTGTTTCGACAAAAAGGGGGAGAAGAAAGTAAAAACTACAAATTCAAACTTTTACGAATTTTAGCTTTTTCTTAAAATAATTTTATGTTTTGTCATCAACAAAAAGGGGGAGATTGTTAATACAAATAAGCCGTAAAAACGTTTATTTATATTTTACGATCTTCTAATGTTTTTTCGATAACAAACGTAAAATCATTTTAACGAAACAAATAGAGTACGTAAATAGTTTGAGTTAAGAGTTTTTTAACACACTTACGTTTTCACATAAAACACTATAACAAGATTAAGTGACTTTATGTTTTAGATACATATGTACAACAACTAGTGGTTACATATTGGCTTAACAAGTCTAAGTAATTCTATGAGTTAGATACATATGTACAACAACTAGTGTTTACATATTGGCTTAATACATACTTATATTAAGTATACTAAAATGGGTAAAAACATGTAAATACTAAAATGGGTAAAAACATGTAAATATTAAAATGGGTAAAAACTAGCAAAAGGTATTGACCCATAACCCATGGCTTTATATATACCACTTACACAAGTTCAATGTATCCTTAAGGTACATTGTATCTAGATAGAAAACCATGGATCAACCCATAACCCATGACCCATGACCCATAACCAAAAATACCCATGGGCAAAGAGGAGCGTTCCACGGATCCCTAGCTTTGTGCTAGCCGGATCCCAAGTGGAAGGGATCCGTGGGATCCGGGGAAACAGTAGAGAATTTTCTCTATAAATAGAGAGCCATTTCTTCATTTCTATTCATCCCCTTTACACACATACTTCCCCAAAGTATTCTAACCCTCTAACCTCAGATCTAAGTGATCTATGTAGTTTGTCTTTTGTTTTTGTGTGATCTACTAGGTTCCTCTTAAAGGAGAGATCACCACCTCTTGAAGACGTGCAAGCTCAAGTCCATGAGTTGCCATGCTTCGTCATCATCAAGACTACTAAGGTTCTCTTGTTGATAGTTCTTCCTTTCTCCATAGATGTTGGGTTGAAGGCATTAGTGAAGAATGCCGAAAGTGTCAAGATGAAAGCATTAGTGAAAGGTGCTCATCATCCATGTCAAAGCATTATTGAAGGATGCTAAAGGTGTCAAGACGAAGGCATTAGTGAAGGGTGCCAAACGTTGTGTCAAAAGCATTAGTGAAGGATGCTAAAGGTGTCAAGACGAAGGCATTAGTGAAGGGTGCCAAGCGTGGTGTCAAAGGCATTAGTGAAGGATGCCAAAGGATCAAATTAAGTAGTATTTAGGGAGAATGCTTAGGTCGTATAATCGATGAGGTGCATCGTTATACATATGTGTATTTGTTTATCTACAAGGATGGTGATATCCTTGATGGTGTTGTAACAAGGAGTAGATCTCCTTGAGATTAGGTGTTGTGTCGTGAAGGTGTAGTTCACCTAAGGTGTGAAAAGAACTAAGGTGCTTAGCCTAGTACCTAATAAAGGGTAGGCGACGTTGTGATAGGATTAGTTCTCCTAAGGTGTGAAAGAACTCGGTGGTTAGCCTAGCACCGTATAAAGGGTAGGCGACGTGTTAGGTGTGGTTCGCCTTGGTGTGAAAGAACTCGGTATTTAGCTTTGTACCGGAAAAAGGTTAAGCGACGTTGTGAAGGCTTCTCCGCCATAAGGAGTTGGTGTAGTGCTTACGAACTCTCGAGTAGGTGACTCGGGGAGTGGAGTAGGGCAAGGAAGGTGTCCTTGTAGCCGAACCACTATAAATACTTGTGTCGTGGTGATGTGCTTCTTACTCTTTATCTTTCATTACACGTTTATATATCTATCTATCAACGTCCAACATAAACAACCAAATATATTGACATAAGTCGATCTAAATATATAAAAGGAAGTTTTAAATTGGTAAAACTATTCAACCCCCCTTCTAGTTTTCCACAACGTAGAAAACCTAAACTTTAATCTCTTAAGTATAGGACAAATATGTGATAAAAAGTGCAATGTAGTTTTTACCAAAACCGGTAGTAAGATACTTAAAAATGGCATAACCATAGGAAGAGGAATTAGGAAACATGGAGTCTATGTCATTAAAATCGGTAATGAACCTAAAGACAAACTATGTCTTACCTCTATGGATGATACTTCGACCTTATGGCATCGAAGATTGGGTCACGCCAACATGCGACTTCTTCAATCGCTATCATCCAAAGATCTAGTAAGAGATCTACCTAAGTTAAAATATGAACATCATTTTTGTGTTGCTTGTAATGTAGGAAAACAAGCTCATTCGAGTCATAAAGCTAAAAACATGGTGTCCACAACTAGGTGTCTAGAATTACTACATATGGATTTATTTGGTCCATCCGCTATCCAAAGTTATGGAGGCAACTACTACACTTTGGTAATAGTGGATGACTATTCTAGGTATACATGGACAAAATTTTTAAAGAACAAAACGGAAACCTTTAACTATTTTGAAATATTAAGCAAAAAGATCCAAGACAACTAGGAAGTCACATAGTGTCTATTAGGATGGATCATGGTAGGGAATTCGATAATGAAGTGCAATTCGGAGCTTTTTGTGACGCTAATGGTATTACTCACAACTTCTCGGCTCCACGCACTCCACAATTGAATGGGGTAGTAGAAAGAAAGAATAGAACTCTACAAGAAATGAGTCGAACCATGCTTAATGAACAATCCATACCTCAAAAGTTTTGGTGTAATGCCGTTGATACTTCAACGTATATACTCAATCGAGTTTTAATTAGACCAATCTTAGGAAAAACTCCATATGAGTTACTTCGAGCAAAAAGCCTACGTTAAATCACTTTAGAGTCTTTGGTAGTAAATGTTTTATTCTTAACACTAAAGATTACCTTACAAAATTTGATCCTAAATCAACCGAAGGTATCTTTTTAGGTTACTCGCCAAATAGCAAAGCTTACGTCATATTAAACAAAGAAACAATGAAGTTAGAAGAGTCATTAAATATAAAATTTGATGAAAGTCCACCCAAACCCTCTCCACCTCTTGTCGATGACGAGATTATAGAAAGTAAAGCTATAGTAATAAAGAAAAAGATAAGTGAAGAAGAAGAACCTTTAAGTGATGAAATAATAAACATTAAAGAGTCCAAAGATCACCCCGTAGATAAAGTCATAGGAAAACTAAACGAACGAACATTAAGGTCTCAAGTTCAAAACCAAAGTAGCTTGTTTTGTTTCGTTTCAACCTTAGAACCTAAGAATACACAAGAAGCCATAAAAGATGAAAGTTGGGTAATGGCTATGCAAGAAGAACTAAATCAATTTGTTTCTAATAATGTTTGGACACTTGTCCCTCCACCTAGTAATCAAACCATAATAGGAACCAAATGGGTTTATAAAACAAATTAGATGCAAACGGAGTAGTGTCTAGGAACAAGGCTAGACTCGTTGCTCAAGGGTATAACTAACAAGAGGGAATAGACTTTGATGAGACCTACGCCCCCGTGGCTAGATTAGAGTCTATAAGAATACTTCTTGCGTATGCTTGTGCTAATGATCTAAAGCTTTATCAAATGGATGTCAAAAGCGCTTTTCTAAATGGTGTCATAAATGAAGAAGTATATGTAGCTCAACCTCCGGGCTTCATTGATTTTGAAAACCCAAACATGTGTATAAATTAAAGAAAGCCCTTTACGGTCTTAAACAAGCTCCAAAAGCTTGGTATGATAGACTCAAGTCATTTCTAGTTAAACACAACTACATCATGGGGTTAGTTGACAACACACTTTTTACTAAGAAAAGAGAGTCACACATAATCATAGTACAAATATATGTAGATGATATTATATTCGGATCCACTTGTCAAGACATATGTGATGATTTCTCTAGAATCATGCATGACGAGTTCGAGATGAGTATGATGGGAGAACTTAGTTTCTTTCTTGGTCTACAAATAAAACAAGTAGAAGATGGTATCTTCTTCAATCAATCTAAATACATCAAGGAGATGTTAAAGAAATTCGGTCTAGAAGAGTCAAAACCAATTAGGACTCCAATGTCATCCGACACCAAACTCACAAAAGATGAAGACGGAGAATCCGTAGATAATACTAAATATCGTTGCATGATAGGTAGCCTTCTCTACCTCACGGCAAGTAGGCCAGATATCATGTTTAGTCTTTGCTTATGTGCTAGGTTTCAAGAAGACCTTAAAATATCACACCTAGAAGCCGTAAAAAGGATATTTAGATATATTAAGGGTACAACACAATTAGGATTATGGTATCCTAAGGGCACGGGAGTAGAAACAATTGTATATGCAGATTCTGACCATGCAGGTGATTACGTTGATAGAAAAAGTACAAGTGGGGTATGTACTTTTATGGGATGTTGTTTAACATCATGGTTTTCTAAGAAACAAACGGCACTTGCAATATCAACAACCGAAGCCGAGTACGTCTCCGCCGGCAAAGCATGCCAACAAGCACTATGGATGAAACAAGCGTTAGTAGACTACGACATCCATCTAAGCGACATATCCGTCCTATGTGACAACAAAGGTGCCATCGACTTAAGCAAGAATCCGGTATTGCATTCTCGCACAAAGCATATAGAGATTCATCATCACTTCTTAAGAGACAATGTTCAAAAGGGGAACATCTCTATTGAGAAGGTAGCATCCGAAGACAACATAGCCGACGTCCTCACCAAACCGTTGAAGCGGGAACAATTCAACCTACTTCGTCTTGGTCTTGGTCTAATGGAACAAACGTCGTAACTTATTTGACTCTACAAGGTATGTAAACACTAGCCTTCTTCTTTCTGAGTCTAGGATTCCTATTTCAGGCACAACTCACAAAAAATACGGGAATTTTCAAAATCCAAGATGAGTTTTCCACTTATAGTTTTCTTATTTTTCTTCATATACATATTTTCAAAGAAAACCTACTTTCACAATGTTTTCTAAAAGGATGATACCTTCCCGTATCAATTTCACAAAAGCAATTTTTCACGTCTAGGACAAATCGCTTTTTCATTATTAATACAAAGTAAAAACCCGTTTTCATTGCATCTCATGTCTTTTGAATGCTAAAGGGGACACATAACTAATATGTGTTTTCGGGTACATTCATTTAAGCAACAATGAAATAGGAGCATTGATAACACAAAATTACGTACTCATGTACTAAATATGTGTTTTCGGGTTATCTCAATAGGATGGTTTTATACTTCTAGTTTATTTTCTATTTCTTTTTAGTAGTCGAGATAACCGAAACTCCAAATAGTTTGCATATAGGCACACACTAAGCAAAAATGTTTCCAAAAGGAAAATTTTGTGCTGCCTGAATCACCAGACCCACGGATCCCAGCCTTTATGCTGGACGGATCCCTCAAGGGAAGGATCCGTGGGATCCGTGGAACAGAAGTTGTTTTCAACTTCTATTTTTTCACTTTGGATGAAAAATCCACATTTGTTTTATTTTTTGGAGTATGCTCTTTAATGCTTGTGTTCTCATGATCACATGCCTTAAATTCATATCTAATCATTAGATTTTAATCCACATTTTGGGTTAAGCATTCATTACAATGCTTTATTTTTCTATATATATAACTCCCAAAATGCTTGCATACTCCATCTCCTTCTCACAAACACACTTCATCATGTCATCCAAAAACCCTTTAGGAGAATCATCTAGTCCAAACAACCATGATATCCAAACCTTTGTACTTCCACCATCCAAAATACCACAATCAAAAGCTAGGATATCCGCACGGATTAGTATCCGATCTTGTTGTTTAGCAAAACCAACCTCAAATAGTTCATCCTCAAATAACTCACCACAAGATGCTTCCATTATAGCACCTCCCTCATCACCAACAAGTACACCAACTTCATCACCACCTAAAATAACTCTTTTGGAACTCCTTAAAACTCCAACAAGATCTAACCAACCTAAAGAAAAAGAATTAGTCTTTTCAACACCCCCACATCTCCAAATACTATATTTCAAGATCTTGAAACATCACCACCGTTAGCTCCCATCACATTACAAGAACATCTAGGTTCTTATCCACCACCATTTACAAACATTCCGGATATTGATCCATATTTTCCTATTTTTCCACCACAACTTCCGCATAACTCAAATCAAAACAACCCGGAAAACTTCCGCACTCATTACCCACATCATTTACATTGTGAACATTGCCAATCCACTAGGGAAATTGCAATAGAAGTTAGGGAAGAAATGCGTTTCATACTCAACCTCATCCTTGATCGCATCAATACCATTACTCATCAAAACCTCCATCCATAACCTTATGCAAGTATGGAAGGAATCACTACTACTATTTTTTACTTTTAGTATTTTGAAGTCATTTTCAAGAACAAGTCTTGTTCTTATTTTTACATGCTTGTAAGTGGCATACATACCACTACAATTTGTTGTTTTATTACAAGGCCTTGTTTACATACCTTGGCTCCCAATCTTGATTCTCGGCAACCACAAGATTATATAGGCATGTTACTAACCTTTCTTTTTGTAGGATTTTTATTTTTCTTCTATTGACGCCCCAAACAAGGGGGAGCTACCGTCAAGGGGGAGTTAGAAGTTTGTTTATTTCTTCCAAGGGTTAACTTTTTGTTTCGACAAAAAGGGGGAGAAGAAGTAAAACTTAGGGGCTTTCAAAACTTGCATCCATTCTTAAGTTTTACTCATCATAACATTATGTTTTGTCATCAACAAAAAAGGGGGAGATCAAAGAAGTAAAACTTAGGGGCTTTCAAAACTTGCATCTATTCTTAAGTTTTACTCATCATAACATTATGTTTTGTCATCAACAAAAAGGGGGAAATTGTTAATACAAATAAACCGTAAAAACGTTTATTAATATTTTACGATCTCTTTGTGTTTTGTTGATAACAAATGTAATGTTATCTTAAGTATAATTATAAGGATACATGTTATTTTTGTAAAGCATTTACATATAGCCATTTAAATACAAAAATGTAATAATTAAGCATTTGTTGTAATAGTTTATTAGGATGGGTAAAAACCATAAACCATGGACCATAACCCATGGATCATAACCCATACCCAAGTTGGCTAGATACAATGTATACTTAGATACATTGAATCTAAAGAAAACTCATGGACCAACCCATAACCCATGACCCATAACCAAAAAACCCATGGGCAAAGAGGAGCGTACCACGGATCCCTAGGATTACACTAGATGGATCCCAAGTGGGAGGGATCCGTGGGATCCGTGGAACAGAGGAGAAATTTGCCTATAAATAGAGAGCCATTTCTTCATTCTAACTCACCCCTCTTCTTACTAAATCTATCATACACTCTCATTCTCTTCTAACATATAGATCACTTGATCTAGAGAGTTGTTCTTCTTTCTTTCTATTTGTGATCCTCATATAGGTCCTTCTCTAAGGCGAGATCACGAGCATTCTACAAGTCATCCAAGCAAGGGGTCCTTGATTGATTTGTCACTCCGCAAGATTTCTGTAGCGAAGATCTTGTATTTGATATTCCACATATTTGTTGTGTAATAGTTGTGTTGGTTTGGTCCACCATGCTACGGACTCGGTATCTAGCTTTGTACCAGAAAAAGTGTAAGCAACGTTGTGAAGGCTTCTCCGCCAAGTGAAGGAGTTTGTTGGCATAGTTCTTGAACTCTCGAGTAGGTGACTCAGGGAGTGGAGTAGGGCAAGGAAGGTGACCTTGTAGCCGAACCACTATAAATCGGTTGTGTCTTTTCTATCCCTTAACTTTATTTATTTGCTTGCATTATCGTTAGATCTATACGTTCTCAACATCCATACGATTTCACATAATATCGAATCTAAAGTTTTTGAAATCAACTTAAAATCGGCAAAACTATTCACCCCCCCCCCCTTCTAGTTTTCCACAAATATCTTTATGTTTTTTTTTGTCTTTGGACGATTTTTGAGTACCAAAAAAGATGAAACTGAGATCCATTTGTCCTTCTTTCTGTTTGAGCCGAGAAAGGTTGAGATGAGTCTAGGATAGTGGAGTTGATTGGATTTGTTGAAATAGGTAAGATTGGTGATGGGTTTAATATTAGAGTTGTGTTGATGAGTTATGTGCTTCTCGAATGCTTTCTTCTTTTCCTTTTATTTTGATGACAATTTAGACCAAGGAAGATTAATAAGATCTGAGGTCACACAAATTGTATTGGCATTTGGTTTTGAAATGGTCAAACAGTCAAATCCTTTTCCAGTTTACGCATAAGTATTAGAGTTTATGCGTGTAACTATCTTTTTATTCTTGAAAAAACTTAAGCGTAAACAAACCTTACGCGTAAGACCTTATGCGTAAAACAATACGCGTAAGACTTATGCGTAAGCATAGTTATTATGCGTAAACCAGGCTTATGCGTAAGCTTAGGATTTACGCGTAAAAATCCTTACACATAACTTTCCAAGTTATGCATAAATATATCTGAAGACTGTTCCTTAGGCGTAAACATAGGGTTTTGACCCATTGTTGACTTTTTCCGGCGATGTTTTCCGACCAAAAGTTCCGTCCAGATTCATAGTAACCCAAAAAAAACTCATATGTACAATACGTATAACCCTGTATGACCCCAGTTTGACCACAAGAAATAGACCATATTGACCACGAATATTCATGGATTTGGTACTAAAAAGTCATATAAAAGTTTAGAATCTGTTTGGACAAAAAGAATGACACAAGAAAGATAAAAAACCATGAATAACCCAAAGGAATTTTTGACCAAAAGAACTACATAAAAACTTGTAAAAAAATCTGTTACTAAAAAACGATTATAAAAGGTTAAAACTTTGTTAACAACAGATTTTGAAACAAGATGTTGACAAGATAATATCACCAAAATCAACCACAAATAAAACCGACCTTGCTCTTGATACCAATGTTAGGACCGATTATATGGATGATTTGGTGAATTGGGAGGTCTTGGAAGATGGAAGAACGCCATCTTCAAGTTAGAG
Organism: Chrysanthemum makinoi; assembly: GCA_910596185.1. NCBI lineage: Eukaryota > Viridiplantae > Streptophyta > Magnoliopsida > Asterales > Asteraceae > Chrysanthemum > Chrysanthemum makinoi. The sequence goes on from OU343224.1 coordinate 281,757,689, forward strand.
AGAAAAACTAGAGAGAGAAGGGAGAAACTAGTGTGTTTTATTTATGAAAGGTAAAGCTTACACTAATGAGACTCACCCCTCCATGGAAGTATGGAGGGGTATATATACCCAAACACATACAACAATGGGAAATTGACATAACAAGCCCATGTGTTTAAGGTAACAAAGATAGAAAATGTAATCCCGTCAATGTCGTTCCATTTACGAGTTAGGAGCGATTCCAACAACTTCATTTCATCAAAACATAAATCTTAGACAAAATCAAGATAGAAACACTAGAATTCAATAAACTAGAGAAAAATACTAGAATTCAACATAAATAGCCATAATTATTTGGGATCAATCACACCATAGTGTAAACCATGCACTGGTGTTCAACTCTTTGTTCTCCAACGGACGCTCGTCACTCCAAGGAACCTATACATAAATTAATGAAATAAACACATCAGCAATTTGTATGATTAAATCATGTGACAAGAGCAGGTTTATAAAGAATGATGTTGTCCACTATGAAATACATCATTTAAACAAGAATCCAGTTCCTACTCAAAACACATTTCTCATCATGAGATTTCTAAAAATTTGCTAAAGTAAGAATGAAGGAATAAACCAAGTTCCCCCATAAACTAAGTTAATGCCCAAATTTCTATACAATTACACCATCAATCCGTTACGGTGTGCAAGTATTATAACATAAACATCCAAAAAGTAAAAGACAATCTTTGAGGGGTTATTAATAACAATCAGTTACGGTGTTTATGTTTGTGTGTATGCTGATTTAGTGTGTTTCCGTTTATGTGGTCAGTGAATACTATCTGATATATTCCCACATCAGTATCAAAACACATCAGTACCAAACACATAAATTGCAAAGTTTTTATTGTACTGTCTGATATGTTAACTGTAACTGACCAGAAAGATTACTAAATCAGCATACACACAACAAATGGTTGGCTATTTACAAATTCATGCACCTATTTCATAACATAGTGTTTTCAGTTTTTTATATGATTTAGTGCATGTTTATGAACATAGGGATACCTCATTGCTGAAGCTTATGGCCATGAGAGCATGATTGATTTCAGTCCCCTCATCAGTGTGCTCCCCCAGTTAATCACACCAGCTTCCAAAGTCAGCAACCCCATCTGACTCTTATCATCCTTCTCAGCATGCCTGGGATAGAAGGAATCCCTCTTCCTTTCTTAATTAGCTACCTTTTTTGTGCATTCCCTAGCAAAGTGACCTTTGTTTTGGCACCTGTAGCACTTAATCTTTGTCTTATCAAACCCAACTGGTGCCTTCCCATCGAAGTTGAGTTTTCTACCAGTTCTTTTGTAGAACTTCTTCATCCTCAAGGCAATCATAGCACACTGCCAATTTATATCTATCCCTTCCAATCTCCTCATCTTTAATCTGATCCAAGTCCTCATTAAGGATGTCTTCAGATTGCCTAGCGAATAATGAGTAAATGACTTCATCAGCAAAACCAGCAGGACCATCTCTTTCCTTCACTCTAGATGATGAAGTGGTGTAACTGCCAGAACTAAAACCACCAGATTTAACTTTGTTTGTACTGCTCTTGCCTTGGGAGACAAAAGCAACATTGTTGGCATTAGAGGGTACCTTTGAACTTCCTTTGATGTCTTGTTCATAAAACCTAAGGTTATTGTACAAGTCATCTATTGACAGAGTGTCAATATCTTCTTTGGTTCTCATGATCATTGCCAGATGTGACCATTCTCTGGGCAATGATATGAGAAACTTCATGTTTGCATCCTCATTGGACACTTCAGAACCATGTATTCCAACTGTGATAGGAGTTGTTGGAATCTATCATAACATTTCTCCAAGCCTTCAAAACTGCTCACATTAAAAAGCTTCAAACTGTTGTTTATAAACAGCTTTCTATATCTTTTTGGAGTTAGCATTCCCTCCAAATATTGTTCTGATTGCTTCCCATATCTCCTTAGCATCATCCATACTGTGGAACCTTGTGAGATGTTCCTTTGGTATGGACATCAGCAAGAGGGTTCTTGCTTTCCTTTCCTTTTCCACTGCACGAATCTCTGCAACAGAGACTGGTGGGAGAATTATAATGACACCATCTTTTCCTTTGGAAATTCTCTTATTTGAATTCCCATTCTGGATCACCTTCCAGACCTCATTATCAACATACTCCAGATAATGCTCCATTTCTATTGCCCAGATGTCATACTATTCCTTTTTCAGAATCGGAAGTTTGATGTTGGAAATGGTGGTTGTAGTAGGGATTACTTGTTGTTGTTCTTTCTTGGACCCTGCTTCTGATGCTTCATCTTCATGGTCAGAAGCCTCTTCATCACTAAGTTGATTTGAGAAATTATTAGCATGTGCAGAAATGATATAGGATTTGTGAAATGAAATGAGTGTTTTGGTGTTTGTGTTGCTTCTAATTCAGAGTCCTTCTATAGGCTCTGATACCACTTGTAGGTCCAAGTTTATGGATCTAAGCAGCCTTTGTAAGACAATAACTACCTTGAATAAATCCAAACTGGTTATATCAACGAGTACTTGATTGTTAATGCGGAATCTTAACAACAAGCAAGAAGAAACAATTGCTACTAAATATAACTTTACTATTAATCTTTCTAATGACTTTTGTAAGCTCTAAGCGTCTAAGTACATAACACTATGCCTTAGGGTTCCTTTATACTCTTAGGAAACCCTAGTATACAAAACGTGTAGAAGGATAAACATATCTCTTCCTAAGATATCTTTACGCGTACATATCCTTCCCTAATATAACTCTAACAAACTATTCTGTTTTATCATTAACAGAACTAACTACGAATACTAAACAATATTAACTTAGGTCTGCCAGACTTAACTTTCTACTGGCAGACTTAACTACTAATTCTAAGCCTACCAGACTTAACTGTTATACTACCAGTATTAAGTCTGGTTACATAATTCCCAACACTAAGGACTCAAGACACGCTCAGGAATGGGATGACAACAACAATATTAACCCGAATCTTCTTGTGTGTCCCTTATGCAGCTCTTAACCGGACTCCCACAAACACCTTTTTTTCCTTGTTTCTTTTCCTTTCAGGTTTGGGATCAAGTGAAGATTTATGCTGGCTTACCTAATGTTGTGGCTTGTCTGGACTCCATTGTTTCTTCCCTTATTCCTATATCGAAGAAAAATTCTGCTAGAAGTGTTGTTTCAAAACTTGTATTTGTTGCTTCATGCTATTTTATTTGGCAAGAGAGGAACTTCAGGTTATTCAAGAATCAGAAGAGGTATCATGCTTAGATTGTGGGTGTGATCAAGTCTATTGTTCTGCTCAAGCTGCTCACGTGTAATTTCAAGAGATCGAACAATGCTTAGGCGTTGTTGCATCTTTGGAAGTTACCGGATTCGCTCATTCAAACATCATCTTAATGGATTATGTTCTTGTGGAGTTGTGTTTGGTTCGAGAGTGGAGTGCCATTTGAGAGTTGTACTCTTTTTTCCTTCTCTAGGGTTTTTCCCTCTGGGTTTTTCCCACGAAGGTTTTTTACGGAGGCAGTCTGATTTGGCTTACTATACTCCTGGTGCAATGTTGCTAGATATGTTTGGGGATTTCTGTTCTATTAGGTGGTTTTTCTCTATTTGTGTTATTGTTTGTGTATTTTGTATTATTTAGTTCGTTGTGTCGCATGTCACCAACGACTTAGTGGATGTTCAAGCGTTTTCTTGAGGTTTATTTGGTACTTCTGCCACATACCATTGTACTAGATGTTTCTTTGTGATTAATATATTTTACCGGAGTAAACCCTTTACAAAAAAAAAAGTACATGAACGGTCCATGTACTTATAACCATGAGAATGAAACAAAAAATATACCACTTTCCAACAAGTTTCTTTATTGTTATCCAATGCTCTAGTTAAAAGCATTGAGTTTTGCTAATTTGTGTAAAAGGCAACATGTTTAGGTGAAGTAATATTAGAAGATGCAAGTAATAAATCTCAATCAACTCTCATTTTTGGTTTTTCTAAAAGCATAACTTAGGCTTAGTAACTATATTTTTCAATATTAAATAAAGGCTTATGTTTACTAAAATCAACTTAGCATGTGTCAGTTTGCAGAGATTAACAAAACCCATATGGTACAAGCAAGATACAAATTAAAATAAGTTAATCTGAATCATCATCGCTGTCTTCTCCCGATTCCTCGTCTTCTTCCTCCTCATCTTCAGTGATATCTTCGTTATCTTCTCTGTTCTCATTACTGCCACCACTACCCTTCTTCTTTGCCTTAATTTTCTTTTTCTTACGATCCTTGTTGACCTCATAAAGAATTACCATGATGGCAACCACCAGCGCGTAATCAACATTTGGGGAAATTGTTATCCCAAATGTGTCCTTTTCAGAGTCCATGCATGTGTCGATATGGTTATCATGCATCTGCATTTAACAACATCTATGCATGAATAATTAATTATTTATGACCAGCAATGCACAAATTAACCATTTAATAAAATCCACTAAGTTTGTTGTTAAGGATAAGTAATTAAGTTACCTGGGCTAAGACACTACCTCCATCATATGAATAAACCGTGCAAGATCTTTTCTCCCAGTCTCCAGTGACCTTGTAATCACCTACCATTTCATCTTTGTTGTCTGACAAAAAAACATTAAGCTCTGTCACTCGTTGAATTAGCGAAGACTTTTTTGTACTGAAAATCAATTCTTTTGCGTTTGTGCTATCTCCTCTGAATGCTTGCCACCTTCTATGTATGCTCCGTCGCTAGGCAAAAGACAAAAGCATTCATGTAACTTGTTTTCTCTAGTATGACGATAAAAAAATTATGGAAGTATAGTAAAACGTTATAGATAGAGTGTGAATTAAAGACATGCAATAAGACCACTAAGAATATTTACACCCTCATGTGAACGGAGATAAAGTGTGTTACAGAATTATGTTAACTTTCTTTTTTGGCAACCGAGTCATGTTCCCGTTGACCTACTAAGATTCGCGGGTTATTATAATCTCTACTCAAACTCGACCCAATTATTAATCGTTTAAGAAATTCAACCCTAATCAGACCTACATACACATATAACTCATTTGTAACCCGTTTAACATGTTTAAGTAAATAGTTTAAGTGGTGAACAAGGTTAATGATTTGTCGATTCAACTAGTTCTAATCAAGAAATGATATAATGATGTAATAAATGATAAAAATAATATATAAATAACTATATAATAATTTTAATAATATACTTTATATAATATGTAAACCCAAATTCCACATTATCCAAGTTACATATTTCAATTTTGAGAGGCTTGTATACTTCAACGGGTTCAGAGGTTCACCTATTTAATACTTGCTCAACCCAAACACGACCAATTTATTAAATATGTTAGATAGGTTGGTATTTTTTTACCCAAACTTGTTTAACTTCGTGTCGAGAATTGACACCCCTAAAGGTTGTGTGTGTGATTTTGGTTTTTGTGGGGTATATTTGTATTAAGTGGGTATATTTGGGTTATGAAGTTGGTTGTCTTATTACACTATGTTGATGAAGATATTGGTAGTATTGAGAAACTTATGTGACGCAGAGTTGAGAGTAGTAATGGTGGTTACTATTACCACCTGCCTACTTTTGACAACTAGTATCACAACCCGCAAAATTCACAAGTCATTTATAAATATAAATACGAATCAATGCCAATTTTGGTACCAATTTTTTCTTTTATAATAACGATTTCATAAACGATCTAGCAAATGTAACATCAACAAATTCCAGAAACAGCAAGTGTGTCCCGAATCATTTTGACTCGAACAAAATTACCACATCTCATGTAAAAATTTATTTAAATTTATTTATTAAGTTAAAGTTTTAATATTTTCATTTTCTTTTGGGCTTGTATAACCAAACGAACACCTTGTGTATTTTTGGTGGGTTGCCGGTTTCTTTAAGCCCAAACGAACCACACTTGCTTTCTTTAGGCCAAGTTAATTCCTATAGCCCACTACCATTGTGTAATTTTCCTTCTTGGTGCCTAGTACTCAAACGAAACATATAAGTTGTGTTACAAGATCCTACGCATGACACAAAGTAACCACAACACCTTTCCTTTCTTCTTTGCGTGTAACCCCAAGCAAAAGACAAGACTCAAACACAAACACTATTAGCCACCCTAAGTACTTTGACCACTAACTTGGCTTTTAAACTCAATGGTTAATATATTTTGGTAACATCCCACTCGATTTGATAATACCACCTCACGCCCATAATTTCAGCCATTGTAGCATGCATGCTTGAAACATCATAATCTTTTTCTTATAAACTCATTCCCCATGCAAGCAAATAGGTTATATTATATTTATAGGTCATGCATGGTTTTGACCTTATAAGCAAACCAACACCAACACAAAATTCTCACTCCTTCACTACCAAAGACAAACTCTCACAAACTCATTTCCATCTTTGTCACACCAAAGAAGGAAGAAAGAAAAGTATTGATGGGTTGAGATAAAACATAAAAGGTTATATCGGGTTTTCACTTGTACATCCTTTCATATCTGTAATCAAACTCGACCTACACTCTAGTTTATACGTATTTCAAATACTTTTATTTGGAAACTCTTGCTTACTAAATTTTATAAACTTTCTTTAAAAATGAAACCCCGTCGAACCCTTTATTTTTTTTTTCTTTTTGACTATCATGAGCTAGTCACGTTTACATTATGTTAATAAGCTTATGTGGTACTTTTTTTATCATAAAACATGCAAGACTGGACGTAAAATAGACAAACAAGCTTTTGTTACTTATTCGGGTTTTATAATGAGATGTGGAACTTCTCATCTATTGTGAAACGTGTATAAACTAAAAAGAAACACATAATGAGTTTTGCTCAATCTTGGTTTCATACTTGTCTTTAAACAAGCTCAATCTTGGAACTTTTCACCTATATTATCTAGTGTTTTGTTCGGTTTTATACTTGTCTTTTCAAACTCATCATACTCGATATATACTATGTACCCGATTAATTTCCTAAACTAAGCTCAAACTCAAATGCACACCGGGCTTGGAAAGCTAACCCACGACTCATTCTACTCAACTGAGTGCTTATGGGAATAAGCTACACGACATTTAATAAGCTACACTATCATAACCTTTTCGACCTTTGGTTCATTTCACTTCCAACTCCTATCGGGCCTTTTAAACCTAGCATGCAAATGATAACGGGCCTTGAGGCCCAATGAGAGACTAAAAAAGGCTTATTGAAGTGCTTATTCGTATAAGTCCTTGGTGAACAATAAGCAAACTCATCACAGTTGACACAACTCCCTTACAAAATTTTATTTTGAGACCTACAAGCCTTTCGGCATCAAACATAAGTCACGAGGATGCTTATTGGGCCCGAAAGCCCAATAGCTTATTCCACTCAGCTTATTTATAAGCTAAACCATAAATATCATTTGTTTTGAAATCCTAAACCAACTGCTACTTTGGAAAAATAGAAACGATAAAGGATTAAGCAAAGGGTCGAACCCCAATTTCTGTTTCGAAACTATAAGCAAATCCTAAACTTCTAACTACTAATTAAGTACATATGCGAAGGAAAACTAAACGAATAAGAGCCTTTGGCTCGACGGGTAACAGGCTAGTTTACGTACGAGAGGTCCCAAGTTTGAACCTTGCCCATGGCAGGTTTCATAATTTTTTTTTGTATTTTTACTAAAATGTGGTTTTTACGGCTTTGGCACCTAAATTTTGAACAACTTGCCACTTTTCTTAACACTTTTATAAAGTTGTAATTCATATTGATGTTTACAATTTCTGCCCCTCCAATTTGAACCACTTGAAATTCTCTTAAAGAAATTTTATAAGTGTTGATATTTTTTTTACAACTTAAATCCTCAAGAATGAATAATTTGACACTTTGTACCACTTTTCGTTTAAATAAATATGTTAAACACATATTTTCTTCGACGACCTCATTCATGTAAATTATAATTAATATATTGTTTACTCACGACTTCTATAATTAATATATTTTTACTAAAATGTGGTTTTTACGGCTTTGGCACCTAAATTTTGAACAACTTGCCACTTTTCTTAACACTTTTATAAAGTTGTAATTTATATTGATGTTTACAATTTCTGCCCCTCCAATTTGAACCACTTGAAATTCTCTTAAAGAAATTTTATAAGTGTTGATATTTTTTTTACAACTTAAATCCTCAAGAATGAATAATTTGACACTTTTTACCACTTTTCGTTTAAATAAATATGTTTAACACATATTTTCTTCGACGACCTCATTCATGTAAACTATAATTAATATATTGTTTACTCACTTCTATAATATATATATATATATATATATATATATATATATATATATTCTATGGTCATGAAAATGAAAATGGTAAAGTTGAATGTTGAAAGTTGAATGTTGAAACATTCATGGAAGAAAATAAATAATATAATTAATACCTTATTAAAACACATTCTTGTACAATAATTTATCATTGTACCCCAATTAACACATCTAAATTAAAACAATCAATTGAAACGTATACTTGAATACTTTACTTAAACCCGATGACATTTAATTTGACATTTTTGACCAACTATCGGTTTAAATCGACTTTTTATCGAATTTCAACTTGAACCATAAATCGTTTCAAATTTGACAAATTATATGAGAATGATGAAGTAGTTGTAACATACAATTTTTTTAAATTACCAATTGTATTTTGGTTTATTGCTTTGACACATGTAATTTATTTTAAAAATGTTGCTCTTACCATTTAAGACTAGCATATATGAATCTTCGTTTAAAAGTTAATATATATTGTATAGCTTATTAAAATCACAAAAAATAAATAGTATTGTTATCTTTAGCGATAATTATTTGTACCTCAAACAAATAGCTTTGAACAATGCATAAATATCTATACAAATTGAATAGTACAAAATAATCTTATATGGTGATATCCAATTTGCAAAATTACAATTTTAAAAGCCACACACCAAATGATAAACGATATACACATGTAAAAATATAGTTATCACTAAATTATAATCACATGTTTATACCTCTAAACTACAATATAATATAACTACATATTGCTTTTGTAATGCTTGAATCTATTATTACTAAAAATCTTAATAACTTAAAACAATCTATTAGAAAATATACTGCACACTTAGATCGACACATAATTTTTAAAACTATATATTTATCTCTATGCAACCACATCGTTGTAGTTATTTGAAAACGATTCTCTAATGCTACAAATATAGTTTGTTGAAAGAAACTTATGGGTCGTCGGAACTTTGCAGAAAACTAGACATCGCTGCCGCTAGGCGCGGGTACTCGTCTAGTAATATATAATTTGTATTTTCACACTTCGGAACCAAACAAATCGAATAAATACAATTCGACTTGTATTCATTCCCACTTCAATTATACTTAAGCTGATATTCGAGTCAACCCTCATATGAATATATTATGTATTCCTATACTTATTCTAAGATCCAATACTTAAAAGTATTTTCACAACTATATTTTTATATACATTGATCATCAGATTAACGTATGAAACTCCACATAAAAATAACTGAATTATTTGTAAAATATTTTGTTTTTGAACTTTAAGCATTACCACAAGTTGAAATGATACAAGTGTCTCGCAACTAAACCATTTTCCAAACATTACTATTCGAGGTCGTAAACAGAATATATCGAAATCTGAGACTTTCAATATTATATCTAGGTTTCGTATTGAAGCCTTTACCATTACTTACTTGACATTGTTGTCGTACATTTCCTACTGAAACACCGAGGTGAGTTCATAGCCCCATTTGTACTCTTTTAACGATTTTATAAACTCCTTGGAGGAAAATACATGCTACCACTACTTTTTATGATCACAATTGCTTGAAAACTGTATGTTTATCTAAATGTGTTATTGCCAAAGTACCTGCTTTGCCACTGAAAGTCCCTCACCATCATAAACCATTAATCACCGCTAGTGATTGAAAATATTGTAGATAGTACTATGGAGATTAACGACCCCGTCTTTGTTATCGGAAATAACGGGGGCGCAATATATTTGAATTTCAATAGGTAATTAGCAATTACCTTTTTGGGGGCGAAAACCACGTACATCAGTAATTAGGTGTATGCAGTTGAGTCTTAGTGTCATGAGCTTAGGGCAAGAATAACTATTTTTCATTATAGGTTTATAACAACGTAGCCCATGTTTCCAAGACTTTGTACGCGTTACACTATCGATTTTACAAATCGATATATCTTGTGATCAACCATTTATTTGATTAAACCTATGAATTCACTCAACCATTGTGTTAACTTTTTAGCATGTATTTTCAGGATAAAAAGGCAATAGCTAAACTTTGGAGGCACTTGGGCAATTGCATGGCATGGTCATAGAAGACTCTGATATATTTTTGGGACCACTTAAACTCCTTTATGGGCCTATATTTCCGCACTAAAACAATTATGTAAACTTTTTTTTACTACAATAAATGAAATGTTTTAAGGAAGATATATTATTTTATACTTTATGTTGTGATCCAATTGAGTAGCACCCCAGTAACATTTTCTTCCGCTGTAAACCATTTTGGGGGTGTTACAGTTGGTATCAGAGCCAGGTTATAGAGAACTGGGTATTTTTAAAACCTAGACTATAACCGTTTTTACAAAAACTTAACCCTATGACCGAAACATGCCTGCCTGCCAAGCTGATACCTCACCTATGACTCTGTTGAAGTCATAGTCGAAAAGATATGTGTTTTATCACTGCCCACTTAATCTCACTATGAGCTATGATTGTTTTTCATATACGTATGATTACATACCACAGAGCTATGCCTTCTCCCCCACATAAATGGAATATTCATTTTAGTCTTTCGAAACAACTTTTAAAAGTAAGGGACGTAGTACTAGTGTAACTAAACTCAATATTTCAAGATTCATTGAACCTCAGGTGAATATAGGTTGATCACCTATATTCAACCAGGGACAGTGGGACATAGCCTGATCACCTATGTCCGACTCAAAGGTGAATTTTGCATTACCGAGAGTAGTTATGATAGTGTTATTACCGATTGACTTTCTACTTGATTTATGAAAATGGTAAAATTTCCGTGTGTGTTCATGAACATTGAAAATCATAAAAGTTATAAAGGGCTACTTCTACACACAACACACTCGCATCACGACAATTCCTCATTGCAATACTTTTCTCCTAAGTTGAACATTTTCACATCACAATACTACACTTTACTATTTTACGCCCCGTACATTTTACCAGCATCATGCATGGAGATTTGCTTAGTAGATGATGCATAACCAATCAAACATTACTTAACATATAATAATTACTATTACTGGGTCGTTACAACACCACGTCTTCACCATCCCGCCCCATCATCATCCTCTCAGACGTTGAGATCAAGGTTTCCTCATCATGTACTGCTATAACAGTGTCACCTCTACCCCAAAACTCGTACCCAATCGATGAACCAGATTGCATACCTAGCCGTTCTAGGAACAACACACCACGACATCTATGAAGGGAACCCCCTCGCTGAGCATAAATAATGAACGAACCACTAAACTTTAATGATCTAGAAACATACCAAGAATTAACTTGTAACCCGAACCACTTTTTCTGAGAACATATCCCTAATTCTCTACTCATCTTTAAGGAATATCAACTGTCCACCCTGCTATCTTTCTTTATGAAATAGTATATTGTGTTGCTACCTAACACACAAACTATCCTTAATTATTTTACCGACTAATTTGCGGTCACCATAAAAAAATGTTGTACTACAATATCATTAAACCGAAAATTCTAACCTTACTGGTACTTTGTACACAATGAGAAGTTCTTCTATTACCCTATGAGCTATTCTACAAGTCATCTCACGAGCTATTCATTAAAACATGTTGATGCTAAATCACAAATTGAAGTACAAATGTTTCTACTATCCGACAAATGATAAACTATTTTCCTATTTACCAACCCTCTCACGTGATAATATATCACAAAATTTAACTGCTTCTTTGCCATTATAATCGCCTTCTTCTTCTTCCCTATAAACTGTTTTACAAACCGTTTCATAAACTATACCGCAATCACCTTATAAAATATTTACCTCCCTTGAAAGGCTTTAAAGGATAAGCAATATCTTCTTTTGTAACTGAACCAAATCTTTGAAGTAAATCAAGCACCTTGTGTTGAAACAATAAATAATAAACATTTTAATGGAAATAGCTAAGGAACAAATTGATTCACCATCTACAAAAGCTGAGGTGTTGGAATTAATTGAGATTGAAAAATAACTTTTGAATTCACATGTAAACCTCCAACTTAAAACCGATTTCATGTTGTCACTTAAAACTTTATTTAACAAGTTTTCATCACAAAAGCTAAAGTTCAGCAACTTTCTCTACATTCGTCAAGTTCTCTTCCGAAACTTTGACAAAGTCAAGACTCTATATTTTTTTATATACCATCCCAAATCCAAGAGGATGGTGACACTAACTAGTCATTATAGGGCAATCTACCAACGAGCATAACCTTAATAACTAGACTCTGCCCTTAAAACGTTTAAAATTTATGAGGTCATACACTCCTCAACTACATCTCCTTCCTTAATGTTTTTACCTTCGAGAACTTTTCTTTAAATCACACTTTTGACAATGATAAACTCGTGGCGAAATTTTTCTGAAAATACTTATTCTTACGAATTAGAAACTGTTGGTTAAATTTTATCAAACTTTCTTATGCTAAGAAATGACAAAACGTCGACTTTTTGCAAAGCTTTCTTACCTCACGTGTAAGAACCTATTTTACTAAAATTTTAATCCCTTCAAGGACGCAAACATTTTACCCAACTATCTAGCTCAGTAAAAGAGATTATATTTCTTGAAAAACTGATGTCTTTCAAATGAACACATATTCGAATAAATATTTCAAAACCCTTGTGATTGTCATAAAACTTGTAATTATATTTTCCTCGATTACTTATTCTAAAGGGGTAGATACTCCGGTTAAACCTTGTCAAAAATTTATGTATTGGAACATCAAATGTTACCAGATGAATTTATCCACACCACCTTTTCAAACAAGTTTATTAAATTTCAAATCTTTCTTTTGTCCCATAATCAACTAACACAAATTTAACCTCGAGGACGAGGTTCTCATAAAGAGTAGGTACTATCACAACCTGCAAAATTCACAAGTTATTTAAAAATATATAAACACGAATCAATGCCGATTTTGGTACCGAATCGTTTTTTATAAATAACGATTTCATAAACGATCTAGCAAACGTAACACAAACCAATTCTAGAAACGGCAAGTGTGTCCCGAATCATTTTGACTCGAACAAAATTACCACATCTCATATAAGAAATTATTTAATTTTTTTTTATTAAATTAAAGTTTTAATATTTTATTTTCTCTTGGGCTTGTATAACCAAACGAACACCTTGTGTATTTTTAGAGGGCTTGGCCGGTTTCATTAAGCCCAGACGTACCACACTTGTCTTTCTTTGGGCCAAGATATATTCTATAGCCCACTACCCTTGTGTAATTTTTCCTTCTTGGTGCCTAGTACTCAAACGCAACATATAAGTTGTGTTACAAGATCCTACACATGACACAAATTAACCAAAAGCACCTTTTCTTTCTTCTTTACGTGTAACCCCAAGCAAGAGACAAGACTCAAACACAAACACTATTAGCCACCCTAAGTAATAAAGAAATACCCTAAGTACTTTGACCACTAACTTGACTTTTAAACTCAATGGTTAATATATTTTGTTCACATACCACTCGATTTGACAACACCACTTCACGCCCATAATTTCAGCCATTGTAGCATGCATGCTTGAAACATTATAATCTTTTTCTTAAAAACTCATTTCCCATGCAAGAAACTAGGTTATATTATATTAATAGGTCATGCATGATTTTTACCTTATAAGTAAACCAACACCAACACAAACACAAAATTATCACTCCTTCACTACCAAAGACAAACTCTCACAAACTCATTTCCATCTCTGTGGCACCAAAGAAGGAAGAAAGTATTTTTGGGTTGAGATAAAAGATAAAAGGTTATATCGGATTTTCACTTGTGAAGCAAGCGCATAGTAACTTGGAAAGCTATCGGGTTCGTTTGTTTCTAAGTCTTTTGGTTCATTGCTCTTTCACTTGTACATCCTTTCATCTCTGTAAGCAAACTCGACCTAAACTCTTGTTTATACGTATTTCAAATACTTTTATTTGGAAACTCTTGCTTACTAGATTTTATAAACTTTCGTTAAAAATGAAACCCCGTCGAACCCTTTATATTTTTTTTCTTTTTAACTATCATGAACTAGTCACATTTACATTATCTTAATAAGCTTATATGGTACTTTTTATCGTAAAACATGCAAGATTGAATGTAAAATAGACAAACACGCTTTTGTTGCTTATTCGGGTTTTAAAATGAGATGGCAAACTTCTCATCTATTTTGGAACGTGCATACACTAAAAAGAAACACATAACAAGTTTGGCTCAAACTTGGTTTCATACTTGTCTTTAAACAAGCTCAATCTTGGAACTTTTCACCCATTTTATCTAGTGTTTTTTTTTTGGTTTCATACTTGTCTTTTCAAACTCATCATACTCGATATATACATATGTACCCGATTCATTTGCTAAACTAAACTCAAACTCAAACGCACACCAGGTTTGGAAGCCTAACCCACGACTCATTCAACTCATCTAAGCGCTTATGGGGATAAGCTACTCGACATTTAATAAGCTACACTATCCTAACCTTTTCGACCTTTGGTTCATTTCACTTCCAACACCTATCGGGGCTTTTAAACCTAGCATGGAAATGATAACGGGCCTTGAGGCCCAACGAGAGACTAAAAATGTCTTATTGACGTGCTTATTCATATAAGCCCTTGCTGACCAATAAGCAAACTCATCACAGTTATCACAACTCCCACACAAAACTTATTTCGAGACCTACAAGCCTTTTAGCATTAAACATAAGTCACGAGGATGCTTATTGGGCCCGAAAGCCCAATAGCTTGTTCCGCTGAGCTTATTTATAAGCTAAACCATAAATCTCATTTTTTTTGAAATCCTAAACCAACTGCTACTTTGGAAAAACAGAAATGATAAAGGATTAAGCAAAGGGTCGAACCCCGGTTTCTGTTTCGAAACTATAAGCAAATCCTAAACTGCTAACTACTACTTAAGTAAATATGCGAAGAAAAACTAAACGAATAAGAGCCTTTGGTTCGCCGGGTAACACGCTGGTTTAGATACGAGAGGTCCTAGGTTCGAACCTTGCCCATTGCAAGTTTGTTAATTTTTTTGTATTTTTATTAATATGTAGTTTTTATAGCTTTGGCCCCTAAATTTCGAACAAATTGCCACTTTTCTTAACACTTTTATAAAGTTGTAATTTATATTGATGTTTAAAAGTTCAACCCCTCAAATTTGAACCACTTGACATTTTCTTAAAGAAATTTTATACGTGTTGAAACTTATATTATTTTTTTTACAACTTAAATCCTCAAGGATGAATACTTTGACACTTTTCATCCTAAAACTATTATAAGGTTGGTAAACTTATATAGTTTTACCTCTTTTCATTTAAATAAATATGTTTAACACATATTTTCTTCGGAGACCTCATTCGTGTAAACTATAATTAATATATTGTTTACTCATGACTTCACTTCGAAACCAAACGAATCGAATAAATACAATTCGACTTTTATTCAATCCCACTTCAATTATACTTAAGCCAATATTCGAGTCAACCCTCATATGAATATATTATGTATTCCTATACTTATTCCAAGAGCTAATACTTACAAGTATTTTCACAACTACATTTTTATATACATTGATAATCAAATTAACTTATGAAACTCTACATAAGCTACAATAACTCAATTATTTGGAGAACATTTTGTTTTTGAACTTTAAGCATTACCACACAAGTTGAAACGATACAAGTGTCTCGCAACTAAACCATTTTCAAAACGTTACTATTCGAGGTCATAAACCGAATATATCGAAATATGAGACTTGCCATATTATATCTAAATTTCGTGTTGAAGCCATTACCTTTACGTACTTGACATTGTTGTCGTACATTGCCTACCGAATCACCGAGGTGAGTTCATAGCCCCATTTGTACTCTTTTAACTATATTACAAACTCCTTGGGGGAAAATACATGTTGCCACTACTTTTTATGATCAGAATTGTTTGAAAACTGTATGTTTATCCAAATGTGTTATTGCCTAAGTACCTGCTTTGCCACTGAAAGTCCCTCACCATCATAGACCATTAGTCACCGTGAGTGAACGAAAATATTGTGGATAGTACTATGGGGATTAACGACCCTGTGTTTGTTATTGGAAATAACGGGGGCGCACTATATTTGAATTTCAATAGGTAATTGACAATTACCTTTTTGGGAGCAAAAACAACGTACATCAGTAATTAGGTGTATGCAGTTGAGTCTTGGTGTCAGGAGCTTAGGGCAATAATAACTATTTTCCATTATGGGCATATAACAACATATCCCATGTTTCCAAGACTTTGTACGCGTTACACTGTCGATTTTACAAACTGATATATCTTGTGATCAACTATTTATTTGATTAAACCTATGATTCACTCAACCGTTGTGTTAACTTTTTAGCATATATTTTCAGGATTAAAAGGCGATAGCTAAACTTTGGAGGCGCTTGGGCAATGGCATGACATGGTCATAGACGACTCTGATATATTTTGGGGACAATTTTCTCACTAAAACAATGATGTACATTTTGTTTTATTACAATAAATGAAATGTTTTAAGAAAATCTATTATTCTATACTTTATGTTGTTATCCAATTGAGTAGCACCTCAGTATTATTTTCTTCCGTTGCAAATCATATTTGAGGGTGTTACAACTAGGACCCTAGGAACTCATTCTATGTTTATTTTACTTTTGAACTTGATGTTGTATAGAGTAGCTACAATGAACACTCTATATGAAAAAATCAAATCACAATCTCACTCATGGATTCGACATACGTTTAAGAAATCGATTTCCTTTTTGTTAGAGTAAATAGATCACAAAACTGTTTGTTTGAACTTGTGGTAATCCTTCTTGCTAGAAATTTTTTTATTTTACTGCCTTCTAATCCAAAATAAATATGTAGATTGGCGGGAATACCCTGACTACGGATGTCTTTTGGCACTCGTTATTGTCCATCCTACTAGGAATACCTCCTTCAACTCCCCTGACCTAGTAGGGAACCAACTGGAAGCCATTGTACTGCCATTCTAATAAGATTCATACCATGGAATGAACGGAGAGCATTGTGACACAGGGGAAAAGATAACAGTGAGATGATGGATTTTAAAACATGAGATGACTAAATTAGAGATAATGGGACTTAAGCAATCCAAAAAAAAAAAAAAAAAAAAAGGGCGAAATCCTTTTCTAGAAAATACACATACAAGGCCCCAAAAATTGTTAGGCATTGTGCTATTGCTCATGTTGCACACCCTATGAGTCAGGGGTGTAGAAAGGTTTATTATATAAATAATAACCTATAAATGTATCTTACTGTCATCCTATCTTTTTATATGGATCGAATTAGTTTTTTTGCTTTTCTATGTACCCAACTTGTATTTTACGTCACTTGTGTGTATTTTGTGACTTTTTTACCCTTCAATTTGTTAACACTCTTATTACTCGAAAGAGGGGAAAAAAGTCACAAAATATACGCAAGTGACAAAAAGTACTAGTTGGACACATAAAGTAGCAAAAAAATTAATTCGATACATATAAAAAAAGTAGTGTAACAAGTAAGATGCATTTTTAGTCATTATCCCTTTATTATACTATTTTTTGTTTCACTTGATGTAACGTACTTTCATGTTTTGTTGAATTCTAGTACGTGATGATGACGACATGACGTGACATACCTAAAAGTCTGACACGTTTCACCATTTATAAAGTGACACGTCATCGTCACGTACTAGAATGAAACTAAACATGAAAGTATGTTACATTAAGTAGAACAAAAAATAATACACGTACTAACCCGGTATATTTGAAAAAGTACGTTGCTATTTACGACCAAAACCCTTTAAAATTTCTACTTTATTTCAATGTTTTGGTTCTTGTACTATTTTAGAGAAAAACGAAACAACATATCGCTACATAAAATATTTCAACGGTAAAAATGATTCTTTATTTTATCATGAAAATTGATAAGTGGTTTTATGTCATTCATATTGCTCATTTACAACAGTTATCAAACAACGAAAACAGATTCACACAGAGTCTTTGTATCATTCAGAATTATTGCTAATTCTTTGTATCATTCAGAATTATTGCTAATTCACTATGTTTTATCAAACAGCCCCTTCCTTACTTATAGTAAGTGTGTAGGCTTATTTTTCTAATATTTTTCTTTTATAGAAAGTCGTAAATACAATATAAGATTGTATATGTACTTCATTTACAAAATGTTGTTGAGCATTTGGGTTCCACGTACAAAAATAATTTTAAGACCATACACTTTGTTTTTGGTATATTCTATGAAACGATTGCGTTTAAGTAAACTTATTCTTCATATATATTTACCGAACTTACAATTCGAATGAAATTGTAATAATGATAAGTAATCCAATCAGATTTATGAAATTACATTAACAAAAGAATTAGGTTACCTTTTTCTGGAATGTTAGGATGGGAATTTCTGACGCATCAAGCAAGATATGACGATCATGAAGGCTATAGCTTTTGTCTTTAATAATGAATACCACATTTCCATTAACGTCCAAGACACAGCTGAGATTTCCATCTGCTACCACCAATGAGTTTCTCACAATGGCTAAATCGACCTGGAAAGGTGAAAAGAATCTCGGGTTCACCACCATCATCGTTGCAGAATTGTATGCCAACGACGGTGGACCATGAACCCAGGCCTATAAATAAGGTGTGCGGACACTTATGCACGTTCATTAGCACTGATGGAGCGCCATGATCTTCTTCTCTTTAATATGTATTTAGTATTATTAATTATATACAGTTGGCCAATATTTTTTTGAGACACGGCTATGTATAAGCGTGTTGCGCAGGTAATGGTTAGTAGTGATTTCCCAAAAAAAAAGCTTTGAAAATAACGTTCAAAACATTTTTCATCTCATTTGCAAAAGTAAACGTTGAATGGTGATTGCATAACTTTCGCTCTATCATACATAATTAGAGTTTTTTGTTTTCTTTGTTTTTTTTTTTAAATGTGCTATTTTCATATTAGCTCGTAAATATAGGTCTTTTTTGTCCATTGCAAATATGAGTCTATATTGTATTGGGGGACCACCAAATCTCTTCCATCATTTTTATTTTTCATTTTAAACTTTTAACTTTGTTAAAGATTTTACACTTCCTCATATATATATAAGTTGCGTTAATCTAATTTATACATTTTCATTCGATTCTGTACGTTTTTATCTGTATTTATATGTTTTGATACGTGTTTTTTTTTCTTTCTGTTTTATACGTTTTTGTGCGTATCATCCGTTTTATTCCATATTATACGGTTTTTTTACGTTTTCATTCATTTTTGTACGTTTTCATCAATTTTTATACGTTTCCATATGTTTTATATTTTTTTTAGTTTTATACGTTTTCGTAAGTTTTATCCATTTACGTTTTTGTATGCTTTTATATGTTTTTGGGCGTTTTTAACCATTTTTATACGTTATTATCCGTTTTTATACGTTTTCATCCGTTTTTACCCGTTTTATATATTTTCTTACGTTTTCATCCGTTTTTATACGTTTTTGTACGGTTTCATCTATTTTTATTCGTTTTATACGTTTCTATCTGTTTTCATCCACTTTTATGCGTTTTTATACGTTTTTGCGAGTTTTATACGTTTTCAAATGTTTAAAAATATACGAAAACGCATAAAATCATACAAAATGTGTACGTTCTCAAACATTTAAAAACATACAAAAACGCATAAAATCATACAAAAATATACAAAACATACAACAACGGATGAATACGTATTAAAACCGGATGAAAACGTATTAAAACGTATAAAAACAGATAAAAAAACGTATACAAACGGATGAAAACATATAAAAACATATGCAAATGTATAAAAACGGATGAAACGAATAAAAACAGGTAAAAACATATACAAACGGATGAAAATGTACAAAATGGATGAAAACTGCAACACCCCCAAATTTGGTACAGCGGAAGCATTCGGGTTGTGGGGTGCTACTAATTGGTATCATAACACAAAGTATCGAACAACGGTTTTACATTAAAAAAATTTATAAACAAATATATAAAGTTTACATTTTTCAAAATTAGTGCGGAAATACAGGCCCATAATAATAATAAAGCGGTCCCAAAAAGTCAAAGTATCCTATGACCATGCCATGCCAAAAGGCTCCAAGGTAAGTTGTCGCGATAAACCTTAAAATACATGCTAAAAATGTCAACACGAGGTTGGTGAGTTCATAGGTTCGAAATAAAGTAGTAAATCAGTTTTGTTGTGCATTGATATACAGGTAGGACATATATATAAGTAATAGTGCTGAGCAAGTAGTAAATGAAATGCAATCCACAACATATAATCCAACCACCACGTGGTCCCGTGCATAATAGGTATCCAATCAGTTATTATCACAAACCAGTTGGGGCTAAACTGTTGGCTAAATGTAATCATAGGTATCCAACCTGTCCCGAAGACTGTTGGCTAAATGGAATCATAGGTATCCAACATGTCCCGAAGACTGTTGGCTAAATGAAATCTGTCAACCACTACAAACACTCATGCACACAATTACATACACATATATGACCAAAAATGAAATAATATGAATTTAGCACAACGAAAGAAATTATGTTATTGTAACGATAATTGAATAACTGAATAAGTCATTTGCAAATATTGGAATTTAGTAAAACAAGCATGTATTCTCCCCGAAAAGTGTTTTCAAAACAAGTAAAGTAGGGGCCATGAACTCACCTCAGTCCGAAGCAATGCAAGAATCATAATTAGCACGACTGGCATCGAGAAAAGTAACACAACAGTATTACTAGGTAGTAACGCACACGATACGAGATCAGCACAACCTAATACGAATTTGCTATCTCAGAATAAATCTAGCAGAGCAAAGAATTTCCGAAAGGTAACGGGTCTTATTTTTCGTGGAATACTTATATCAATGTTGTGGAAAACTAGAAGGGGGGGGGGGGTTGAATAGTTTTTCCATTTTTAAGTTTAGTTTCAAAAACTTTAGATTCGATCTTATGTGAATTCATATGGATGGATGGAAAGTATAAAGCAATAAGTAATGTAAGTAATGAAAGCAAGTAAAGTAAATGATAGAAATTAATGACACAACCGATTTATAGTGGTTCGGCTACAAGGACATCTTCCTTGCCCTACTCCACTCCCCGAGTCACCTACTCGAGAGTTCAAGCACTATGTCAACAAGCTCCTTCAACTCGGCGGAGAAGCCTCACAACGTCGCTTACACTTTTTCCGATACAAAGCTAAATACCGAGTCTTTAACACGGAGGACCAAACCAACACAACTATAACACAATAACTATGTGAAATATGAAATACAAGATCTTGCTACAGAAATCTTGTGAAGGAACAAATCAATCAAGGACCCCTTGCTTGGATGACTTGTAGTATCTCGTGATCTCGCCTTTGAGAAGGACCTATATGAGAATCACAACAAAAGAAAGAAGAACTACTATATAGATCAAGAGATTTGAGATTAGAAGAGAGAAGTAATATATGAGAGAGTTTGTAAGAAGAGGGGTGAGTTACAATGAAGAAATGGCTCACTATTTATAAGCAAAAAAACTCTAATGTTCCCCGGATCTCACGGATCCCTTACTTGAGGGATCCACGGATCCCTTACTTGAGGGATCCGTCCAGTGTAATCTTAGGGATCCGTGAAAGCTCCTCCCTATTTGGGTTATGGGTCATGGGTCATGGGTCATGGACTTTGGGTCATGGGTATCCAAATAGATACAATGTATCCAGACATTGGGTCATTGATAACATTAAATAGTCCTGAATATTAAGTGTCAATTTCCCCTGATAATGCTTGTAATTTATATCATTTATATGGATTTACGCTTGTTTTCCATTGTTTTCCACTTTCAGGTAAATTACGAGCATTGGAGCTAAAGAGACGCTAACTGGAGAAATATCTAAAGATTATCACATATGCACTTTGAAGAAGTTACGGCGTAACTCGTCTCTCACATTCGCCATAACTATTGCGTGACTCAAGAAACAAACTTATCAGAAGGTTACGGCGTACTCTTCCCAAAGGTTACGACGTAA
>OU343224.1:281780226-281954511 GCA_910596185.1 Chrysanthemum makinoi
TTCCTCTATATTTTTTTATTTTTGTGAGAAATGAATTTCTTCAAATTTCTCGTTTCGATAATTTTTATTCCGATAAAGATATAAAGCTAAGTCGATAATTAGTTATCCATCTTCTCTCAAGAACCATTGTCGTAAAAATGAGGTCCACATCAAGGAATTTTTATTCACTTACTTTATTTTTCATTTTCATTTTTCAACATTTTTTTTTTTTTTTTTTTTATAGAACTTAGACTTTTACGTGTATGAGCTATGAACCACGGAGCTTCACGGGGTAATTCCAAGACTATAGGCTTCATGAAATGAGGATCCCGGTTGGCTAGGCTAAGACCTCACTCAATCCCGGCTAAAGATCCAAGGGTCCGATCTCGACACATGACTCACAACTTTACTTATTACATTATCACTTATCACTGATTACTCATTTATTTATTACGGATCCTTGATGTGTACCCAATTTTAAAACAAAGATTCTTTTAAGAAGATAAAGAACTAACTATCGCCAAAAACTCAACATCTCTAATTATTATTAGCCGATATGGGGTGAAACAATTTTGTGGGAACAAAAAGCCATAAGTACCTTCGATGGGCTCTAAAGAGAACCAACTACTCCACGCTAAGCATCTAAACTCATAAGTAACTCTATCATTTCTCGATCTGCAAATTTAAAATCCCAAATAATGAGATCCGCAGATGCTTAGCCGATAATTTTTAGATTACCTATGGTTAAGGGAACAAGCTAGGGCTCAACACGCCGGTCAAGTCAGAATTCTATTCCTACTCTCACCAGCTGAAAGTCAACAAGGTGTCAAAACATATATTAACTTAGCAAATGCTTCGTTTAATGAAATCAAGTCATGCATATTTAAAATCTCTCAGGGAAACTTGCAAAATCTTGGCCTTGTGAGCTAGAATTCGCTTTTTATAGCTTCTTATCTAAGAGACTAGCAAACTTTTCAATCAAAAAGACTTAACAAAAGCTTACAAAAATTTTAAAATTTTTCACATTTTTGCACAATTTTTCATTTTCTAAGGAAAACGGGTTCGAGAGAAACACAAAAAATAAGCAAGTGCGGTCAAATCAAATCGAAGATTACCCTACCCCAGACTAGAATGAAACATTGTCCTCAATGTTTAAAAGCAAGGGTATCAACGAAAATCTAAAAGCTCTTTATTAAGTATGCTAGAAGATAAACGTTAGTCGATAAGATTAGGATATCGGATTTCCATCAACATCGATCATGAAACTCGAGTAGAAAATGACAAAATTCGAAGCACGAGAGTCTTCATATCGGGAAAATCCTACACAAAATCACAAATAACCAAACATGAGAAATCAAGAGGCCCCTTCGCGTCACTTATTAGAAAATAGAAAGAAGATAGAAGGATAAGCGTGGGGTGCCTCCCACGGCGCCATCTGTTTTTGATCACCGAGTCGCTAGCTTGACTCGATCCCCGAATTCAGTTATCCTTGGGGAAGAAAATGGTAGAGATACCAGGGTCAAAAACGGTGTCCTCATTTCCGAAGGAATGAGACCGTGGGTTGGGAGGAAAGAAAATGTCGGGCTCCAGCACATAAAGAATGACTCCTCCCAAACTCACATAGGGCATATGAAAGATCGATCCATCATCCGGCGGTTTTGCGGGCGGACGAAGGGATGAAGGATCGATAAGAGAATACTCCAAAGAAATCGGGAGCTCATGGTATAGAAAGGTGTTACTCAAAGGTTCATCAACGAAGGCATCCAAGAGAGGATCCTTATCTCGAATAACATTTTTAGCAAAAAACTCATCAACGCATATCCCAGGGTTGAAAATCTTGTCTTCGGAGAGGAAGGAGATCAAAGTGTCATCTATGTGAAAATCCTCACGAGGAGAGGATTCACTCTCGGCTAAAAATAATATTGGACCTCGGGATCAATAAGTTCATCTGTCGACAACTTCACTTCCTTATCTTTCTTTGGAAAAAACGGATCATCGTATTCTTCTTTATCCTCAGAGAAAATCGAGTCGGCGGGAGCAAGTTTATCGGTGAACTCCTCACTTTCTTCGTCAAAGAGTTGATTTTCAAAATTTTGAGTATATTCTGAATCGAATTCAAACAAAGGATTTGTGAATGTCGTTTTGAAAGATTCTTGATTGAAAGATATCTCAAAAGAAGGTTCCATGATTTCAGAAGAAGGAGTGGGATTGCCATTCCTAGGAAGGTTGATTTTCTTAGAAATCGGAGGTGGGACAAGTGGTGTGCTCTTAGAGCTAGCAGTTTCCACCACTACCGTTGTAGACTCCATTTCTTGTTTCTTTTTTCGTTCAGCTTGTATTGTCGACATATTCTTGATCGTAAACCTTGAAAGATCAATTCGAGACGTTTTAGGCTCATCTTTCTTCAACTTATCAACATCATCCGGATCGTCCTAGGGGGTAAGAAGATGGCTCGTTATATAACAATTTTTCAAGAAAAGAATGTCCCCTCCGGGTCAAAAGTAGCATCATCAATCTCAACGGAACTAATCATCATTAAGAAAGGCCTCGATCTCTTCCCAAATAGGGTCACTTTCGTAGTGAGAGACGGAAAGAGTCGGTCATAATCGATTAGACGGTAAAATGGGATTGCCACTTTCTTGAGAGAAATCAATCACACCGATGCTATGAATCGAATGATCATCGGGTGGAGGTTTTGACGTTTGTTCGGCATAGAACACTATTTTTTCATTTCCTTTTCTGATCGTCAATGTTCCTTGGTAATGATCCACAATGACTTTCGCGGTTCTCAAGAATGATCTTCCTAAAGTGAGAGGACTCGCATCGACCTCTATATCAACTACGGCGAAATCCACGGAAAATTGAATTTATCCACTCGTACCTAACATCGTTGACTACACCAACCGTGTGAGCAATTGTTCGATTAGCTAATTCGATAGTCATACGAGTCGGTATAAGAGTCTTCAATCCAAGCTCATGATATATCGCAAGAGGCATGAGACTTATGCTTGCACCTGAATCGGTTAGGGCATTACATTCCTTAATATCATTTAAGGAGCAAGGAAGGAGAAATTTCCCGGGATCACCAAGCTTCTCCGGAGCTTGGTTCGAGGAAGAATTAAACGGTGTAGGCTCAAGTGAAATCTTTGAAATTTGTTCCAATTTCTCTTCATAAATCATTTCAGCAGCTTTAATCATATCATTCGTAAGTTTGAACTTGGTTCGAAACAACTTTCATTTTGTCGAACCGTGATTGAACGATTTGCACGGTGTAAGGTTAGAACTCGCATTATGACAGATAGAAGGAACTTGGGCAACCGAGGTTGGACGTAGTTGGCTTTTCCATTATCAAGAGGAATTACCGGGTCCTTTGTCACCTCGGTCTCTCGTGCTACATTCCTCACCTTAGGAGAGGAAGTAGTCATCGAGGGCCCATCATCTCGAATGGAAACGGATTTCATTTCTCCCTTCGGGTTTGGAATGGTGTTACTTGGGAGAGAACCAGAACCCGAGGGTTGACTCACTTGGCACAAAACAAAGATTCAACATACTTTCAAGTTTATTCTACGAAGCATCCAATTTGTTGTTCTGAAGTCGAATTTCGTTCCTAAACTCATTGCTTTGTCTAGTTAATGAAGATTGAAACTCGTTTCTCAAACTTGAAATCTGGGTTCTCAAGGTTTGGATGGTAGCATTATTGTTTCGAACGTAATTGAGAATTCATTAGAGGGCAAAGGCGGAGCTTGATAGCTTGAAGCTTGATATCCTTGATTGTAATTGACTCCTTGATTCGGGTATTGATTTGGTGGAGCTTTGAATTGGTTTTGAACATTTGGTCCACGAACTTGATTCTGATTAAAACGAGTCTGATTATTTGATTGAGAAAATCCCGGAGGTACCGTTTGATTACTAACACGAGGGTTTGGTTCAACTTGAGAACGGTATTGGTTACCTCCGTTCTGCATTAGCATCGAAAGGATGTCCATCGGTGGCCGTACAATTGTAGTAGGCATGCGGGCCACCACAAGTAGTACAAGTCGTTTCCACCGCTTTGACTTGAGCGGGTGGAGAAGAATTAATCTTAACCAAAGCCTAGATCATATCCGTAAGCTTATCAATCTTAGCATCGGTGCTAGACGTATTTCCGTGAGCGAGGCGATGGTGTATCATTCACTCGGGCAGCAACCGATTTGCTACGTGATGTACGAACTTTAGATTTGTTCTCAATAATGGACAAGGCATCTCTCGTTGATCGTGTCAACAAATTACCACCAGGCGGCATTGAGAGAGTCTTGATCGCCTCATTCAAACCGTTATAAAACGTATCAAGTTGGTGCAACTCAAAAAAACCATGATGGGGACATTGCCTAAGCAAATCTTTGAATCGGTCCCATGCCTCACTAAATGATTCATCAAATCTTTGTGTGAATTTTGTTATTTCATTTTTAAGCTTGTTGTTTTAGAAGGTGGGAAGAATTCGTTCCGCAATTTTGATACTAAATTCTCCCATGTGGTTATCGATCGAGGGGTAGTTTTTCGAGCCAAATCGGGCGCCCTCGAGTGAAAATGGGAAGAGTAGTAGCTTGATAGCCTCTTCCGAACGCTTACGGTACTTAATCGTAGACGTGAGCTTGTTGAATCGTCGGATATGAGAGTGAGGATCGTCCCTCTCAAATCCATAAAATTGGCTTGACGAAACCAAATTTATCAATCCGTGTTTAAGCTCGAAGTTATCGGCAACGATTGCCAGGACGACGATGGCTTCTCCATAACCCTCGGTGGGTGCTTGGAGTTGCTCTAGCATAGATCGGTTGTCCTCCGCCATTTCGATGATGGGCGGGATCTGATTAGTTCGAATCTCGGGTTTGACTAAGGGAGCACGCCTATTTCGCTTCGCGGAATTGTAGCGGCTTCACGTATGACGGTTCAGTAGTTATTAGAACGAAAGTGCGCATGCACTTTCAAAAACCAGGGCAATTAAAACGAACGGTATTCGAAAACACGGTGAACTTAACCAATAATCCCAAGTGAATAAATCATCTCTACAAGACAAACGCCAAGCGGCGGAGAAGCTTTTTAGGTCACAAGCTTATTAAAAACCGCTTCTTACAACCGCAATTTAATGTCGCCGTCCCTATACCCACCACACGGTTGTTTATCCGATAGAAATAAATAAATCCACAAGCGACACAAAGGCAAGTTTTTTATCTTTAGTTCGGGAACTTTATTAATGATAACACCTCCGTTGAGAATGTTATATGATTGGTGTCTTCTATTTATTAGCAAAAACACAAGAGAAAATATTTTTGTATTTTTAATATGATATATATATATACAAAATAAAAAGGAAAATATTTTTTACTTTTTTTAATTTTTATAGAAAAATAGTAACTTCACGAACGAAGGATCTCGAGTCACTAATCGTCAAACCTCAAACGATATTGTCGTGACACAACCTCCCCGGCAACGGCGCCAAAAATTGATTCTCAGTGAACAAAACACGTCAAGCTTACTCACACAAGCTAGCCACTTGTGAATGAATAACCGTAAGAAACTTAAAACGGTTCAGACACTGATTCTCTGATAATGAAGGCTTAGGGGTTATGTGTGTGGATAAAACCTCAATATCGATATCAAAAATAATCACGAAGGTAGATTCAAATTCCTTTAGGAAAAAGAATAATAAATCAAATCCCGTGTGTGATCGTGTATCGGATTAGTCAACCGAATCGTTTCCCAACGAGGCGTGAATTGCCAACGTCGGTTTTGGTTTGGAATTTAATGCTCGATGTTTTGATTTGTTTGATTTTGATTTTATTAAACTACGGGAATAGGGAAAGTAATTAAGAGAATCTATTTTACGGGAAATCCTAAGTGCAAATTAACTAAAACGTAATTTATAAAACGTAATTAAAATGCAACTACGTCTAAATTATACCCTAAAAATTCCTAAAATTACTTTTACTCTAAAAATGATATTTGAAAACTATTTTAGAATTAAAACTATTTTTTTTGGATTTTTCTGGATTTTATTAAAATTAAAAACTAATTTTTAACTATTAAAACTAAATTAAAATACTAAAAATTATGAAAATTAAGGAGAAAAATGTGAAACTATTTTTATAAAATCTAAAATACCATAAGAGACTTTTCAAAACTATTTTTGTAATTTTCTGATTATTTTTCTATTTTCTACAAATTTAAAACTATTTAAATCTAATTTTAAATTGTGAAAAATACCAAATAAAAGGGGAAAAATAGGGAAAAATCTTTTTTATGCTTTTTATATTTTTATTAAACTGGGAAAATTGAAAAATTATTTTTTGGAGCTTTTTCTTAATTATTTGCAATTAAAGCTATTTAAAAAGGATTAAAAACTATTTTAAATCAAGAAAAATAGTAAACAGTGGCCAAAAAGTATGAAAAACTAAGGAAAATTCTAAAATGCTATTCTAGTTCTAAGAAAAATAATAAATATGATGCTTATATGGAAGAAACAAGAGCTGTAGTGTTAACTGATTCTAAATAAGTACTTAAGAATAAGCAAATAAGCTCTAAACAGCACCAACAGATTACATAAGCTAAATAATATTAAAACTACTCTAAAGCAACTATTAGCAACTACTCCTAACCTCTAATGATTATCTAATCAAGAAATGAGCTAACTGATTCTCTATCTAAACAACTGATCTGGCCCCTACTTTAAGCTACTGCAACTGCTTAGAAATAAGTCCAATTATCAATCCAGCAATTGGATCCTAAAGCACACCTATCTAACTACTTATAAACCAAAATTCAGCTAATGGCAAGCTAAAATGAACTCTATAGAAGCTAAGCAAAAAGCTGTCACACACTCAGCATTCATTGAGTGTGTGAACAGGGCAATTATGAGCACAAAATTGAGCTTATTTAGTGGCTTATCAAGAGAGCTTATGAGAAAACAGATATGTGGAACTCAAGTCCACCAATCAAGCTACAACTGGACCAAATAATAGACCCTAACTATCTAAAATAAACACTGTGCAATGGCTGCAAGATCTGCAAAAAACACATGTATTTAACATAGTTTGACTTTCAAGAACAGTTATAAAGTTTTGACTTTGGTGAGATTCAAGATCAAATGTAGGACTGATGTAGATGAATAATGATGTAATGCAACTGAAGCAAGCTAGTTTATCAACTTCTAAACCTATATGTGATGATTTAGTTAACTGATTTCAACAGATTTGAATATAAAATCAGTTATGGTGAAATTTTGACTAAAGGTTCAAATGGCTCCCAAACAAAGACAGATATGAGATCAAACAACTATATCAAACCTCACAATGATCTAATCCATTATTTAAACCTCAAAAACAGTTTTAAACTCTAATCCAAACACCCCTTAAACAGATCTAATAAGCAAACAAATCAACTAAACTCAAATCTACTTATGCAGTGATTATAACAACTAAGTGACTGAGATCAGAGAGCATCAGAATTCATTAAATCAAGCATCAAACAGAAGGACACAAGATCATTTATTAAAACAGATTTGAGAAAAAAAATATTACTACTCACTTAGTTATCCCAGCTTCATTTAAGAGTACAAAGATATAAACCCAATATCAAAACACCAAATCAACACCAACTCAAGCCAAATATCACCCCAATTCCATCTCTGAACCAATAAGAGTATGACAGTTGACTTTTGTTGACTAAACCTTTTTGTGGATGCAAATGAATGAAATGGACAAAGTAAGAAAACAAATAAGCTCACAACATATATGAAGTGAGTGAGCTTATTTCAACCTTAAAAACATATTTATTCATTATTAAAAACTGAGAATGCAAGATAATAAGGTAATCTTGGAATTTTATTAAAACTGAAAAAAGAGTACAATAAGCTTTGAGATTACAATTAGACTTAAAAAGGAAATGACTGAATAAAACTACTGAAAAACATAAGCTTGAATAAATTTAAGGAAAATAAAAATGCACGCCTAAATTGTGAGCTCAAGGGGTCTTTAAATAGCCTTTAGCAGGTCTTGGATCCTCTTGGAAGAGCCTAGAAGGCTTATTCACAGCCACATGATCAATCCTGAGTCACTTCCTCCAATCAGAAAGCACCAATTCAACATATGAGGTGTTTCGTCCAATGAGAATGCTCTGATTAGCCACGTAGGCATTCTATCTGACAAGTCATAGGTTCTAGAAGGTTGATAAGATTCTAGTACGAGGTTAGGTGTTTGGGATTGGGTAAATGGTGGTAAAATGGTTGTTGGGCGCGTTTGGGAGGAAGACAAGGTAAATTGGACACTGTTGGGGCGCGTTTGGTTTGTTTATTATTCTTCAAATGGGTTGACCGGGTTCTTGTGGGTTGACCTGGGTAAATAAACCGGGTCAGTGAGATACTCGGGTTGGGATAAACGTGGCCGGGTAGAGTTCTTGGACCGGGTGGTTTGGTTTCTATAATTGGGCCGAGTATAGTAAGGATTGGATCATGGGTTTTGTATACTTGGACTTAGGATTAACTTAGTAAACCAAGGCATTATAGGGACCAAAGTTGTATTTTCTGAAACTCCAAGGGACCATTCATGTAAATCTGAAATTATCTTCCAAGTACTAATTTTGACAATCTTCAAATAAACCAAGGGCCAATTTGCAACTTTTTGAATCTTCAAGGGTCAATTTTGCCAATAGCTCAAACTTGAGGGGCCAAATCTGCCAATTGTTCAAACTTGATTATATCTTCCAAAAATCATCCTCGGAGAATAAAATCTTTATAAATGCTCAATTTTGATCTTCCGGCTCGGCTTAAGCTCTCTTGATCTCTCGTGCTCGGATTTATGTCTGATTTGGTTCCTTTTTGCGTGTTTTTACATATCCATACCTGCACAAGCACAAACTCAAGAAAACCACAAATATTAGCAATAAACGGCTCTTTCTTGGTTATTTTGGGTTTATTTTGATGATGAAAAGGTATGTGTTTTAGCACATACCAAAATACCCCAGACGAAACAATTGTCGTGTCCTCACACAATGCAATCAACTCACGCTTCTAAAACCAAGGATTTCAATCTCTTTCTACTAAACCTAAGAAGAAGTAGCAAAGATTCCTCAAAAGAGATTAAGAAAGCCTTAATTCTAAAAACGCCCCGTTTACCTTTTAATTCACATGTATAGATATTACAATTAAGCACATTCCGGTTATGTGTCACACCCCCAAATTACCTGTTTTGCAGCGGAATGGAATTCCTGGGGATTGACTGTCATAGCATCACAATCACAGTTATATTGAACGACCTAAAGTGTCGTTTGGAAAATACATCGTTTGATTTAATAAAACAATCAGAGTTTACAAAGATAGGTCCCAAATGAAAATCAACTTGTGCGGAAATAAGTTGTTACAATTCAAACGATGTTTTAAAGTATGTAAAACCCAAGTGAGACGCGTCGTCACCACGACTCCATGAGGTGTCCAAATGCATGCCATGAAGTGTATGCCTTAGATACCTGAGATAAAACATGCTAAAAGTGTCAACACAAAGGTTGAGTGAGTTCATAGAGTTTGAGTTGAAATGTAAATCCTTTCAAAATCGTTTATGCAGCAAAGGCATTGTAAATCCACTCAGTTCCAAGTCCCGCCCATACAAAACTTGCAACCTGTGTGTTCACAACCCACTGCCAGAATGTGTGTATTTTATGTTCCAAACATATGATGTCCAATGAATTCACATAATAATGCATAACTCAATGTATCGAAATCGTTTATGTAGCAAAGGCATTGTAAATCCACTCAGTTCCAAGTCCTGCCCATACAAAACTTGCAACCCGTGTGTTCACAACCTTAATATGTAGAGTGTATGTTCAAATCGTTCCAAGACCGTTAGTCCATAATCGTATACCAAGACCGTTAGCTCAATGAATATACCAAGACCGTTAGACCAATGAATATACCAAGACCGTTAGACCAATGAATATACCAAGTACGTTAGACCAATGAATATACTATGGAAATTCTAAGTATGGCAAAGCTTTACTGCATGACTAAGCATTAGCTAAACATATGATTTGCAAGTAGTCATGAATGTAATAAAATAGTCAAGCATGTATCTCCCCAAACAGTTATGAAAGCATTAAAACAAGAAAAGTGGGGCTATGGAACTCACTTGGTAAACTGGAATAACGGCAAAAGTGAGTACACGAGGTATAATGTTAACCGGGACCTATTATCAATGATATGATATGTCATGAATTGCAATGTAATGTTATGCATGCATTCCGTATGTTATTTATACCATTTACGAGTTTTGGAAATATTACACATCGTCGAAAAATACTCTTTTGACGTCTTGACCAATCAAAAATCACTTTACAAGTATTTACGTCAAAATGTCATCCTACAATGGTTTTATAATGATTTATAGTGAAATTATCACTTTTCGTCGTAAAACAATGTCGTCGGAAATTTCATGAAATTGACAAAAATAGCTTTGAAAAACTAGTCGTAAAATGATGTACGTCGATCGTTAGAGAATGAACTCGACGGTTTTGGAAAGTTTGTATCGAAATCTAGAAGTTTCAGTTCCGGAGTTTTCGTCATAGAGGTCTCGAACATAAAGATAATAGGGGTTAAATATGGTGATTTTAGTTACCGTAACACTTATCTCGTAAAAATAATATAGTTTTTCTAAAAATAATAGTTACGGCAAGTTTATGGAAACGTGTATATCTTAGTCGTTTCAAATCCGTTTTCCACGTATTATATGTCCTTAGCTTCGTATCAAAGTATACTAATATATTTTTGATAAGTCGAAATAATTTGTAAAGCTTAAGGCTCGTTTTTGACTCGTACAAAATAAAAACATGTTGCTGAAATTTTCAGAAATTATATATTTCGTCGTCAAACTTGAAAAATTCATAACTTCTTCGTTATAACTCCGTTTTAATCCGTTCAAGCGGCCACGGATTCGTTTTAAAGTATATTTTCTAAATATCAAGGCCAAAATTTCGTGCCTACTGTCGGATTTTCCAGAAAACCAAAACAAGGACAGAACCTATTTTATACGTATTGAAAATAGTTTTCTCGGACAAAACCTATTCTAATCCCTTCAAATCAACTCCAAAGCTAATCTAATCCTACCATACACCTTCTTAGGGTGTCATGGGTTCCTAGACATCATCAAGACCAAAGTATACCAAGGGATAATTATAGGATGACCTTATATATATATATATATCTAAAAATCATGTAAAATGGTATAAACAACACAAATCATGCATGCTTGCTCCAAAAATGAAGAGATACTTAAGAAATGAAAAGGAAACATGAAA
The DNA here is from genome assembly GCA_910596185.1 of Chrysanthemum makinoi. NCBI lineage: Eukaryota > Viridiplantae > Streptophyta > Magnoliopsida > Asterales > Asteraceae > Chrysanthemum > Chrysanthemum makinoi. Next base: position 281,791,522 of record OU343224.1, read on the forward strand.
AATGAAAGAAACATGCTTACTAGTTAATATGATGAGGTGCAAAGGACAAGGTTTAGCCTAAACACTCTTGGTTTTTATTTCAAAACCTTATAAAGAGTGTGATTCTAGATTGTAATAAACTTGAGCTTGTAAAATTTTTGTGATCCCTTGACACTCTTGTGAAGAACCGGTTATGGATGAAAGAACAAAGGAGAGAAAATTGTTTTTACTAACACTAGAATATGAGAATGATTGGAATGAATAAGGTTGTGTATAAATCTAGTTTTGTAGAAAAAAAAAATCTACCCACTTGACTACCCCTTCTTAATGGCCGGATTTTTGGGGATATTTGTCAACAATTATCTCTTTTTTTTTTTTTTTTTTTTTTATATAAATTGTGTGAGTAATTGTTAGAAAAATGTGTAAGTGAAATGTGTAATTTAAATGTAACTTGTAAGGTTTAATATACATTAGTGTATTTAAGGAAATTTTAGGTAAAAGTAATTTTTAATAGATCAAAGTAGAGTATAAAGATATCATAAAAATTATAAAAATACATTCCTTGTGAAATTTGAGTGATATAAAAATTATCGAGTAGTTTTTAAGAAAAACGTCGTAATAATATAAATTTAACGATTTACATACCAAATAAATTCAAAACACTAGGAAAACTAAAAATATAGTTTTTATAAACTAAATGCAAGTTTAAAAATACCTCGGGATCATTTTTGAAAATAATGGATTAAATATACAAAATAAAAACTCACGCGATAAAATTTATTAAACATAAAAATTACGCGTTGAAAGGTGAAATGAAATGTCGTGAATGTACTAATGAAATGTACATGATGTCTATGAAATGTAGACTAATCATAGTCCATATGAAATGTACGTGATGTCATGATCATGAATTCGCCGCTAAACCTCCAAGGTTCGCAATTTGAAACAAGTAAACCAAGTTTACTAAAAATGTTGAAATAATAAGACATGAATCGTCGAAATGACTGAAAGTATGGATTGTCACATTAAGCCCATCCAAAAAGGAATTCAGTCCCTGAATTCAATCGTTGTTAGGTGTAACGGGTTTAGGGTTTGATGTGGCAAACTTTCCCATTCCCGAGCAAAACCCTCAAAAGACTTTTTGGTAACCGATTTTCACTTAATCTCACAACTCATCAAACAAGAGCTGTCATGAGATTAGGCTAAATCGGTTTAGGTAACAACTTGTTTCTAGCTCGATCTTTGCAACACATCAAACAAGAACTGCCGTGGATCAAACTGAAACAAGTGGTTTGAAGAAAATCTTTTGAAAATTTGGCTCGATTACGGAATTGCTTACTCATATAAGACTACTACTCCCTTCATTGCATGATTCTTCCTGAATTAGACATAGGTGATCGGGCTATGTATAATTTAGGAGTAACTATGCAATGCTTGGACTAATCGACTCATATGTTTGTTTGGTGTTGGGTCAACTGTTGTTAAAATTGTGATGAACATCGAGGAGAAAAGACATGGAGAAGTGTCGTTAAAATGATAGTTGAAGTAAAAGAATTAAAATCCTCGTAAATGATAACAAATCGGAAAGAAAATAAAGTACGATAGATGAGAATATATTACAACGAGTGGTTCAGCAAAAGTAGTACATCTTTAAGTTATAAAGTTTCGGATACGATGATTAGACATAAACTTGGTACGACATAGTACATAATGAGAAATAAGACTGTTAGTTTCCGAACTTCTTCAGTCTTCCGCGTTGTTGAAATCCTTTTGAGTTTCTCCTCCTTCTAACATGTATACTTTCTCAAGAGCACCTTCAACTTGTTGATCTCGGTTTTGGGGACATTGGCTCCGATAGTGTCCTTGCTCCCCACATCCGAAGCACGTAACTATAGTCTTGCCTCTACAATCCCTGGCATGGTGTCCTAGTTTTTGACACTTGTAGCACTTAACAGGACAAAGATCCGTGTGATGATACTTACATCGATTACATAATGGGTAGGTTCCACGCATAACCTCGCCTTCTATTGGTGCAGCAACATAAACCATTGCGATCTCTTGCCCTCTATTATGTTGTTGATGATGGTTATTGTTACGGTTTTGGTCGTTGTTATGGTAACCTCCTTGGTCATTTTCCCATTTTCTTTTGTTGTTGCTGATTTGGTTATCGTTGTTGTTGTCGTTTTGGTTGTTGTTGTAGTTGGTGCGGTTGTTGGTATTGTTGTTTTGGTTAATGTTGGTGTATTTACCCCTCTTCACCACTTGTGCCATCAACTTCTGAGTCACTCGAATAGCTTCCTCAATTGTTTGTGGATCAAATGAAGTCACATCTCCTTGAATGACCTCAGGAAGTCCTCCAATAAAAGCCTCTAGCAATTTTTCATTATCCGATACCATTGATGGGCATAACGCGGCTAATTCTGAAATCTCAATGTATGTGTCAATATCGTACCCAATGGTTACCAATTCATAGAACTCCGTCTCCAACTTTTTGATTTCCGTTCGAGGACAAAACTTCTTAGTCACCAAGCCCTTGAATTCTTCCCACGTAAGCTTAAAAGCATTCTCCATACCAATCGGTTGAGCATATGAATTCCACCAAGACAATGCTCCATCAAGTAAAGTACTCGTAGCAAATTTGACCTTACTATCATCCGGACAGTTACAAAGCAAAAACACGGATTCAAACTTTTCAAACCATCGTACCATTCTTTGTAGCTCCTTCCGTCCCTCTAAACTTGGTGGGTTCGCCACTTTTGAAATCTTTGTACGAACATTTCTTAACCCCAGATCCTCCTGCATTACCGATAGCAGCGGCTAGTCTAGCGGCTTGGCGGCCGTGGCCTCGGCAACAGCGGCGTACCGTTTCCTTTCAACTCTTAGAGCATTTGCAATGCTATCATTTACTAACTTAGAATAGCGCTTGGGTCATTTCAAGCTGTAGCTTTCTTCTATGCCATATCTTCTCCAAAACAAGAGAAAATGTGAGACGTAGCAAAATCCGATGTTAATAATAAGCGTTCTAAAGAGATGTGATAAGAGACGATAAGTTTGAGGTTATTTTTTTTTTTTTTTTTTTTTTTTTTTTAAAATAATCGACGGGTTCCGAAAAGATGGGTTATGAGATGTTGTAAATGCTTCAAATGTATGGTGGTTTAGTGACTTAGTGTGTGAATAACGTGTAACTCGTCATGTTAGTGGTGAAACAAAGGAGTGAGAGTGACTTACTATTTAAAGGTTTATCTCGGTATACAACGTTATCGGTGATGAATCTATTGATGTGAAAATTGTGATAGGGAATGACAGGGAATTCTCCACGTTAGAGTATGAAGAAAGAATAATGGAGTGGGCATTTAAGGGCATCCATGTGACAATCGATTTGAAATGAAAGCAAATAACTCGAAAAATGTACGTATAAATCGCATGCAAAGTGAACATGCACTTGTGATGAAATGATGAGATGCTATGATAATGTAGTTATAGTCTAGGGTCAATGATGCAACCTAGTTCTCTATAACCGAAGCTCTGATGCCAATCTGTCACACCCTCGCCGGAGGCGGAAACACGAGGTGTAACGGAAGGGAACATAAGCACAAGATAATAGAACATACCAACATTAATATTTAAAAGAAAGAGTTCACCATTACAATACCAGTTTAGCCGTCATCGGCAAATATATTACAAAGTTTAGTTTCCAAAATATTGCGTTCTATTACATAATGATTTGTAGTGACAAGTGAAAACTTCATTATGCAAGACCTGGTAGAAAAAGCTTACTAACGATCACCTGAAATGCATGAGAGAAAAACGGGTCAACTATGAAAATAGTTGGTGAGTATACACGTTTAGCAAAATAAGAAATCTCGTAAGAAATATTTAAAGCTTTCGGTCAACGAAAAATAGTTCCCAAAGCAAAGGCATTGTAAATCCACTCAGTTCCAAGTCCCGCCCATACAAAACTTGCAACCTGTGTGTTCACAACCCACTGCCAGAATATGTAGAGTGTATGTTCAAATCGTTCCAAGACCGTTAGTCCATAATCGTATACCAAGACCGTTAGCTCAATGAATATACCAAGACCGTTAGACCAATGAATATACCAAGACCGTTAGACCAATGAATATACCAAGTACGTTAGACCAATGAATATACTATGGAAATTCTAAGTATGGCAAAACTGTTACTACGCATGACTAAGCATTCAGTTCGGCTAAACATATGATTTGCAAGTAGTCATGAATGTAATAAAAATAGTCAAGCATGTATCTCCCCCAAAACAGTTATGAAAGCATTAAAACAAGAAAAGTGGGGCTATGGAACTCACTTGGTAAACTGGAATAATGGCAAAAGTGAGTACACCGAGGTATAATGTAATGCGTTAACCGGGACCTATTATCAATGATATGATATGTCATGAATTGCAATGTAATGTTATGCATGCATTCCGTATGTTATTTATACCATTTACGAGTTTTGGAAATATTACACATCGTCGAAAAATACTCTTTTGACGTCTTGACCAATCAAAAATCACTTTACAAGTATTTACGTCAAAATGTCATCCTACAATGGTTTTATAATGATTTATAGTGAAATTATCACTTTTCGTCGTAAAACAATGTCGTCGGAAATTTCATGAAATTGACAAAAATAGCTTTGAAAAACTAGTCGTAAAATGATGTACGTCGATCGTTAGAGAATGAACTCGACGGTTTTGGAAAGTTTGTATCGAAATCTAGAAGTTTCAGTTCCGGAGTTTTCGTCATAGAGGTCTCGAACATAAAGATAATAGGGGTTAAATATGGTGATTTTAGTTACCGTAACACTTATCTCGTAAAAATAATATAGTTTTTCTAAAAATAATAGTTACGGCAAGTTTATGAAAACGTGTATATCTTAGTCGTTTCAAATCCGTTTTCTACGTATTATACGTCCTTAGCTTCGTATCAAAGTATACTAATATATTTTTGATAAGTCGAAATAATTTGTAAAGCTTAAGGCTCGTTTTTGACTCGTACAAAATAAAAACATGTTGCTGAAATTTTCAGAAATTATATATTTCGTCGTCAAACTTGAAAAATTCATAACTTCTTCGTTATAACTCCGTTTTAATCCGTTCAAGCGGCCACGGATTCGTTTTAAAGTATATTTTCTAAATATCAAGGCCAAAATTTCGTGCCTACTGTCGGATTTTCCAGAAAACCAAAACAAGGACAGAACCTATTTTATACGTATTGAAAATAGTTTTTCTCGGACAAAACCTATTCTAATCCCTTCAAATCAACTCCAAAGCTAATCTAATCCTACCATACACCTTCTTAGGGTGTCATGGGTTCCTAGACATCATCAAGACCAAAGTATACCAAGGGGATAATTATAGGATGACTTTATATATATATATATATCTAAAAATCATGTAAAATGGTATAAACAACACAAATCATGCATGCTTGCTCCAAAAATGAAGAGATACTTAAGAAATGAAAAGGAAACATGAAAAATGAAAGAAACATGCTTACTAGTTAATATGATGAGGTGCAAAGGACAAGGTTTAGCCTAAACACTCTTGGTTTTTATTTCAAAACCTTATAAAGAGTGTGATTCTAGATTGTAATAAACTTGAGCTTGTAAAATTTTTGTGATCCCTTGACACTCTTGTGAAGAACCGGTTATGGATGAAAGAACAAAGGAGAGAAAATTGTTTTTACTAACACTAGAATATGAGAATGATTGGAATGAATAAGGTTGTGTATAAATCTAGTTTTGTAGAAAAAAAAATCTACCCACTTGACTACCCCTTCTTAATGGCCGGATTTTTGGGGATATTTGTCAACAATTATCTCTTTTTTTTTTTTTTTTTTTTTTTTATAAATTGTGTGAGTAATTGTTAGAAAAATGTGTAAGTGAAATGTGTAATTTAAATGTAACTTGTAAGGTTTAATATACATTAGTGTATTTAAGGAAATTTTAGGTAAAAGTAATTTTTAATAGATCAAAGTAGAGTATAAAGATATCATAAAAATTATAAAAATACATTCCTTGTGAAATTTGAGTGATATAAAAATTATCGAGTAGTTTTTAAGAAAAACGTCGTAATAATATAAATTTAACGATTTACATACCAAATAAATTCAAAACACTAGGAAAACTAAAAATATAGTTTTTATAAACTAAATGCAAGTTTAAAAATACCTCGGGATCATTTTTGAAAATAATGGATTAAATATACAAAATAAAAACTCACGCGATAAAATTTATTAAACATAAAAATTACGCGTTGAAAGGTGAAATGAAATGTCGTGAATGTACTAATGAAATGTACATGATGTCTATGAAATGTAGACTAATCATAGTCCATATGAAATGTACGTGATGTCATGATCATGAATTCGCCGCTAAACCTCCAAGGTTACGCGAATTTGAAACAAGTAAACCAAGTTTACTAAAAATGTTGAAATAATAAGACATGAATCGTGTCGAGAAATGACCTGAAAGTATGGATTGTCACATTATGAATGACGGTTTGTTGAACTTTCATGTCGATCAATAACTCCAACATTTTTCAAACGACACGTTAGGATCACGGAGTAGAAAACACAACACAGCGTGAAGTGACCATACGGATAGAATACATCGTCCCTGATTTTTCACAAGTCCCCAAACTAAGCGTAAAATCGAAATCATTGTTAAATATGATTCTAGATGCTAACACTACCCATGGAAGTTACTTGTGTAAATACCTTTCGTTCCCACTCCTTCTTCTTGTCTATATCCTTGTGCAAATAATCTTGCTTTGTTCTTGATGACATTCCCTCTTTCATCTCTTTTAACTCTGAAAACCCATCTTGTACGAATGACCTTCTTTCCATCTGGTAGATCACATAGTACTCCAAACGTCTTGAAGTTTGAATTGAAGAAGTTATTCTTGCATGGCTTCAACCCAACTCTCTTTAGTTAATGCTTGAGCTACAGTCTTGGGTTCTTCTTGAGAGATAAAACAAGTGAATAAACATGTTTGTTGATCCTTATGATTTAACATGTTTTGTTTATACACAAAGCTAAGTAAAGCATTATGTGTCTTAGAGAAGCCTTTAGCCTTGGTTCTTGTGAGCACTCCAGAAGTAGAAGGTCCAATGATTTGACCAGCAGGATGATCTTTATGAACTCTTAATGTAGGAGTCTATGGAACTTCAAGATCATCATCCAAATTTGTGAAATCAGCTCCTTCATTGGAGTTTGAGAAAATACATTCATCATCTAATTCATCATCAGTGTCTTCTAACCCAGGCATGTTAGGATCATTCAAATCATCAGAAGTACTGTCAATTGGTGCAGCAGTACTGTGATCCAAAGTACTGTGAGAGTAGTCTGTAGACTTACCCTTTTTCTTTGCTTCTTCATAAGCTCTTCTTTGATCATCCTCATAAGATTGTGCTATTGTTTCTTGAAAAATCATCCTATTAAGTTCATCTTGAATAGCTTGATCTTCAGCAGACAAAGTGGATTTTGGTTCATCAGTACTTTTCTCCTTCTCAATAGATATAGGTTCTTCATCAGGAACAGCATAAGGTCTAATATTGACTCCATGAACAATGTATTGTAAATCTTCGTCTTTGTTAACAACTTGATTTTATTCTCTAACAGGAACAAAGTTCTTAGAAGGAGTCAACACATCAAGATCAAACATCCAATCAGGACCTTTACCCCTTTGATTTTCTTGATCTTCTAAAAATTCAACATGAAGACAATCTTGAACCTTTTTGGTAACCTTGTTGTACACTCTAAATCCTTTGCTATTGGTACAGTAACCCAATAAGTATCCTTCATCTGACTTCCCATCAAATTTTCCCAAAGAATCAATAGTATTGAGAATAGTCGAGGACATCCAAAGGTTTCATAAAACGTATGTTAGGTTTGTTTCCCATAAGCAACTCATAAGGTGTCTTCATCTGAGGTTTAGTGACTGATACTTTATTTAACACATAACAAGCATACTTACGACTTCAGCCCAAAATTGAATAGGTAATAGGAATGCAAGCATTGTTCTGGCTACTTCTATCAATGTTCTGTTCTTTCTTTCTGCAACACCATTCTGCTGTGGAGTTCTAGCAATGCTAAACTCCCTCTTAATCCGTTTCTTAGCACAAAATTCATCCATAAACTTTTTTTTGAATTCAGTCCCATTATCACATCTAATATCTCTTACTTTGAGTCTCAATTGATTTTCAAGGGCTATTATAAGATCATGAATAAAATCAAAGGTTTCATCTTTAAATCCCAAGAAAAAGACCCAACTAAATTTACTATAATCATCTGTTACAACTAAGCAGTACTTCTTCTTGTTTAAGCTTGCAACAGAAACATGTCCAAACAGATCCATGTGCAACAACTCTAAAGGTTCCTTAATAGTTCTTTCCTCAATCTTCTTGCATGAAGCTTTGTGTTATTTACCATTCTTCCACGCCAAACATGAATGATCATTCTTGTATGTTTTGGAAGGTAAACCTCTAACTAAATTGCCTTTAACCAACTTGTTGATATTCTTGAAATTCACATGACCTAATCTTCTATGCCATAGATGTGCTTCTTCAAGTGTTGCCTTTGCTACTAAACATGTTGCTCTTTCAGTAGAATTAAGATTCTTCAAATCAAGACTGTACACATCATAAGTTCTTGGTACTCTCAGTGTTACCAAGTTATCATCAACAAGCTTGAATTCAGGGGAAAGAATAAGACATTCTGTGTCAGTGAATAACACATGATGCTTCTTGTCACAGATCTGAGAGACTGACAAAAGGTTGAACTTGAGCTCCTTCACATAACGAACATTCTCAAAATCTATGATTCCTGCCTTGATGGTTCCTTTTCCAGTAATTCTACCTCCACTAGGATCATTCCCAAATGCAACTCTTCCTCCAAAATAAGATCTAAAATCTAACAAAATCTCTTTGTCTCCTGTCATGCTTCTAGAGCAACCACTATCAATAATTAAATGATCTTTAAGCTCCTCTTCTGGGTTGCCCTGCACAAAGATGAAAGAGTTAGTTAATTTTAGGAACCCAAGCCATTACTGACTTGTGTTCCCCTTGTGGAGTGACATAATTAAATTCTTTAAGTATGTAGTCTTCACTATCTTTGAAAACATGATCAATTATTTTCGTTTGTTCCAAAACATGTGTTGGTTTTTCAACAAAACACTCTTTTTCATCAAAATTCTCCTTTTCTTTTTCAACAAAATTCCCTTTTTCACCCTTACTTTCTGAAAGTACTGTTTGTTCCCCATCAGTACTTTCTTTCTTAACCCAGTTGGTTTTAACTTTTTTTGTAGATTTCTTTGATCTAGATACTCTTTTTGAGGTGTAACGCCTTCTAGATTGATAGTAATTGGATCTCCTAGGGCTTCCATTCCAAAAAGTGCTAGCAGTAACTTGATTGGGTGAAAACCTAGCAGTACTTTGAGAAGGTACTGCTTGAGAAACTTTTGGCTTATCAGTACCTTGAAAAGTGCTTGAAGGTACTAGTGATTTTGAAAAAGGTCTTTTCTGGTGAGGGTACCTATAGTCTTTTGAGAAGTTGTTGTGGTTAACCCTATGTGAATGATTCCAAACTGGTTTATTCTCCTTTGGTTTTTGGTTGGCAGTTTTAGTCTTTGGGAATTTGCTTAAATATTCTGAGTGAAAATCACAGTCCTTAATCAAATGATCAGGACTATAACAAACAAAGCATATTTTTTTACCCATACTCCCAAAATTTCTTCCTTTAGTTCTATGACTAAAACAATCCTGTCTTCTTGGTGAATGACCAAAACTATCCCAAAAAGATTTAGCAGTATTTTGAAAAGTTTTTCTTGAAGGTACTGCTGAATGTTTAGCAGTACTTTGAGTTGAAGGTACTGCTGAATTCTTAACATTATCATCCTTAGGTTTCTTAACTGTTTCTTTTGGGGTTTCAGAACTAGATGGACCTGAATTAGATTGACCAGTAAGCTTTTTCCTAAACTCCAAATTATCTACTCCAAAACAAGAAACATCTGTCCTTAGTGGTTGAAAAATACCAGTGGGATGAGGGACTGCATTATAACCCTTGTCTTTCTTAAATTCAGGAGGTGTTTGACTAATTGATTCCTCATTACTAGATGTGTTCTCTGCTGAGCTAATGAGCTCATCATCACTAGTGGTTATCTCCTCTGAATCAATTTGTTCCTTATCACTAGGTGGGTTTTCTTCTGTTTTGCTAAAATCCATACCAAAACCTAGGCCAGTTTTAATGTGTGCTCTTTTCTGTTTTTCAACAAAACTAACATGTGAAAGGCCAGATTCTTTCCAACTAGCAAATTTCTCTAACAATTCATCCCTTTCTTTAGTCATCTTTTCAAGTTCAGAAACCTTACATCCTAACTTCCATTCACTTAATTTTAATTGATAATCCTGTTGCTCATATTTTTCTACCCAAGCCATTTCATTATTTTCATGAGTTATTATTTTGGCTTCCATTGACTCTAAAGTTATTTGATAACCAACTACTTCAGACCTAGCCCTTCTACAATTATCTCTTTCAGTTACATAATCTTTAAGCACTTTTTGATAAAAATCATGACACTTAGAGCATACCTCAGAGATATGGGTGAACTTGGTAAAGTAGCTACCATAGCGAGTAGAATAGGTTCTTCTTCATTTTCCATGCTCCAATCAAAGCTTCCAAGACCATCTCTTGATTCCAAAGCAGCAAATCCTGGTTCCTCATCAAAAGTTGTGCTCCAATCAAACTCTTCCACGACCATAGAGTAGGTTACTAGTTCATCATCAAATTCAGCACTCCAGTCAACCTCTGATAGATTTTCTTGAGCAACCAAATCTTTTAGTTTTGATTTAGTAATAGAAACTTCTCTAATTTCAAGCTTGGGTTTCTCAATCATCTTGTTTGCCTGATATTTCGCAAACTTGCATTCTCTTGCAAAGTGTCCAGTTCTTTGACAATTAAAGCATTCAATCTTGGACTTGTCAAATGTTATACCCTGTTTGGGTTTGAAGTCAATGCCTCTTCATGTTTTCTTCATGAACTTCTTGATCCTTGCAGTGATCATAGCAACTTGCAATCTTATGTCAATTTCTTCTAGATCATCCTCTTCAATTTGCATCAAATCTTCTTCATAAGTAACAGGTAAGGTGGCTTGCTGAGCAATGAAGGAACATATAACATCATCAGAGTTGATAGTGTTTGATGGTGATGAGGTGGTAGTAGTCATGGTTGTGCACATATTCTGTTTTTCACCAACAGTACTTTGAATAGGATAAGCAGTACTTTTAGTGGAAGTACTGCCTCTCTTTTCAGAGGACACAAAAGCAATACTATGTGATTTTGAACTTGTTTGACCATTCATCTCATGCTCATACACCTTTAAATTGTTGTAGAGATCGTCAAAGTCCATAGTATCCAAACCAGATTGTCCTCTAATCATAGTAGCAACCACATGCCATACGGATGGCAAACTTCTTAAGAACTTCAAATTAGCATCTTCAACAGATATCTTTGCTTCATATAACTCTAGCATACTAAGGAGATTTTGGAATCTGTCATAGGCAGCATCAAGACCTTCTCTTTCACCAACAGTGAATGTTTCAAATTGTTGCTTCAATAGATTTCTATGCATCTTCTTGGAAGCATCATTACCTCCAAATCTTGTCTTGATAGCAGCCCATAGTTGTTTTGCATCCTTAGCATCATGAAACTTTAGCAGGTGACCATCAGGAATAGCAGACAGCATTATGTTGAGAGCCTTCTCTTGATTTCCTTTTGTAGTTGTTGGCAAGGTAGGTTGAGGTGGTTTAGGTTGTCCAGGAACTTTTACAGGTTCTTCAAGAATGACATTACCATTGAAAGTCACATCCCACAATGCATGGTCTGTAATAGCAATGTACTGCCTCATCTTCATGCTCCAGAGATCATATTCTCCCTTCTTGATGATTGGAATCCTGAGTGAGGTGATGGATGGGAGGTGGACATCTTTAGGGTTTGTAGTTAAATCGGTTTTAAGGGTTTCTTCTAATCGAGTTTCACAAGCTCGATACCACTTGTTGGATCGATATACTCTGACCAAACTAACTATGTAGCTTGTAAGGGCTTACCAACCTCGGATAAATCCTAAGTTACTAACAATGAAACACTGATATTACTCTACTAAGTATGCGGAAACTACTTCAATAAAGCTAAGAAGAATAACTTAAACTTCAACGGTTTTATTAATACTTTGAACCGCTTGATACATGATTCACTAACAATCTAACTCTAATAACGAACTTGCATGTAAGTCATCTCTAATATTCTCTAATGTTGTATCTCTAATGCCAATCTAGGGGTCCTTTATAGGCATAAGGAGTACCCTAGTCGGTTTACAATTACAATCCTTGTACGACAAGTAATACTAATCCTAAACTAAGAATATTCTAGAATTACAAAGCTTTCCATAAACGATATAGCATTTTTTTAGCTTTGCAGTACTTTGATGTGAGCAGTACTTTGACTTTCTTCATAAGCAGTACTTTGACTTTCTTCAGTACTTTGTCTTTTATATCCCAACACTAATAGCTATATTTAAGTTAAAATACCTTGAGACATCAGCCCTGGCTTAACCTAGGCTATGTTTTGGCCTCAAAGAATCAATATATCACTTAAGGTTTCTTACTAAGGTTGTTTTCTAGTCAACAACAGGTCAGTTTAGTTCTTATGTGCTCCCAATTTTTTGTAGAAAAACTCATTCTTAGCAACTTTCGTGTTTTACACTTTTGCTGATTCGGACCAGAAAAGGGTCAAAATCGTGATTTAAAATCGTATCAGCAAGCTTTTGTTCCAACACTATATTTTCATCTAGTAAAACTTAACTAGGCATAACTTTTTAACCATAAGTCCTTTTTAAGTGATTCAAAAGCTCAAGTTCATATTTTTATATTCTCTAACAGCTTCTTAAGCTTAATTAAGTCTAAGGTCCAAAGTTTATTTATATCAATAGTCTAATTACAAGTATTTACTTATATTTCATTGCAGAAAGTTTGGCTGCACATTTAGTCCTGCCAAAACGACCATAAGTTGAGTTTTACAACTTGTTTTGACACGCGGCTTTCGCCAAATTTTAAGTTTAGTTCTTGGCTACGTTTCATAAAACTGAGTTGACTTCCAGAAATGATCAGAACCATGGGCGTTTCCCAAATCAAATATGGTGTGCAGATTTTGACATGTTTTGCCATTTTGGCTCTCATTTACTCATCGGGATGAGTTATGAGGTACGCCACCCGGAGAAAAGACCGTAAGACATAGTTCTAAAATCCTATCCTACTGAATTAACCTCAAGGTTTACTGAGAAGATCAGTTTAATCAATCTTTGGGACTGTTGCAGAATTCATGTTCATAGAACTTACCTAGGACTTGTTTTAGCTTGTTTTTATGGTCACAACCTCATGTACAACATCAATTAAGCCATATTACATATACTACTTATATCAAATTACATCAAATATTTATAGAGATTATTACAATCATATTGAATGACAAGAAAATAAACTCAAATCTTACAAGGATTAGGATGACAAGTTTCTAGTACAACAAGAACAATTCAACCCTTAACCCTTCTAATCTCTAATCCTTGTCTTAAATCTTCAACCCACTTGATTCTAACCCTTGTTAATCACCAAATAATCCCCTTTATCTCAGCCCCTAACACCTTGAATAAATCCAAGTCTAACCATGTAATCACTAAAACAACACTTGGACTATGTAGAGCTCACTTAGGCCTTCATCTTTCTTGTGTAACTTATTGTATGATTCAAAGTGGATGATGTTGATATGATTTTAGGGATGGACAGCCATGGGAGGTGAGATGAGAGGATTTTTAGAACTTTTGCATGTAAGAAGATGAGAATGAAAGATTATCTCATATAGTGGGGGACAATAGTGGGTGAGTGTAAGTGTTAGTGTGTTGGAAAGAAGCCATGTGGCCTTGTGGCTTGCATGTACATGCCACCTCAAAAGAGAGGTGGTAGTGTGTGTGTTTTGTACCTAGTTTTTGGTTTATGAGGTGTAGTTTGGTCTTGGTAATTACTAATGTTAAGCTCTTAAGTCACGAAACTTAAAACTAGGTAACGTAAAAAATGTTATACTTATAAAAATGTTAAAACTTATCAATATACTCTAAATAGGTATATTAAATGTGTGAAAAGTCTCAGAGGGTGTGTCTATGTTGTTAAAATCTAATAACGTAGGTTTGAGTACGCGTCTTACATAAAAAGTAACATATCTACTTAAAAATGATAAAGTAGTAATAGTTCATATAAATTATGATTATTGGTGAAAATAAAGTAATTTAAACATATAGACTTATCGTAGTTTTGTGTTGGTCACAAGGAAAATTACCAGTTACTACCGGTTATCGTATTTCCTTTTACGTTACGGTAAAAGTCAAATAGTCAAAAGTCAAAGTCAAAAGTCAACTTTAAAAAGTCAAAGGGTAAAATAGTCATTTCACCTTATGAAAAATTATGGGTTGCTACACCTAGGGCGCGTTTGGTTAAGTGGTATGTGTGTGACGTGTTGGAAGGGTTGAGGTCAGGGGTTCGAGCCTAGCTCACCCATGATTTCCCCTTTTTATTTTTTTTGAAAATTTCTTTTTACAACTTTTTATTAAGATGAAAATAAGACTTTTGGATGAAAACAATTTTTTTGCAAACTTGAAATAAGCTAGAAAATAAGCAGAAAATTTAACAGATTCACTAGAACATGAAAACAAGACGGAATTAACTATTTTGAAATGTAAAAGCTTCTATAAGCTTGTGCAAGGCCTAATAAGTTGTTAAGACCTTAAAAGTAAACTTAATAAGCACATCTAAACCTAAATTAAGCAAATCAAATAAGTTGGGAAAAAGGCAGGAAAGGGACAGATTCAAGAATAAGCTACAACCAAACACTCCTACTGATCTAAAAAGCTATAATAAAATGCAAATAACCTAAGGGAAACCTAATAAGCAACTAGGGACAATAATTATCCTAAATAAGCATTTCTAAACATAAATAGCAGACCTAATAAGCTGAAAAGCACAAAACGCACAAATAAGCTATAAAGCCTATTGCAGTCTAACAACCTATGAGGGGGCTACTTTAAGCTGTCCTATAAGCTAGATAACAATAAGCTAATCAGAAAAAACTGAAAACAGCATTGCCTATATAACAATGAACTTATAAAACTAATCTTAGGCATGTTTGAGCTTATTAAGGGCTTAAAAAGAAGCTGAATAAAGGGGCTGCTCGGGCACTTTTTGGTTTTTTAAAGTTTTGTAACAGACTTATACACCAATTTCTAAGCTAGATAAAAGCTACCAAAAGCTAATGAAAGGGACCAAGACCTAAAAACGGATAAAGCCTATTAACTATAGAACATATAAAAGAAATTTTTTGGGAGTTTTAACTGAGAATAAGCTTTAAAATAAGCTGTGACAAATGGACTGTTGGACACCACTTTTTGCCTTTTGGTTTTTTAAGAAAACTTGTAAGCACCGTTTTTACACACTAAAACTTTTTGAAACTTAACCATAACTTGAAAACATGCATTTTGAACTTATTTAGAACCAAAAATAATAAGACTAAAGACCCTTTTGACAGATTTTCAAAATAAGCAATCCTAAACTGATTTGAAATTTGAAACTTTGAAAACAAATTGAAAACTACTTAACTAAGTACAAATGCTTAAAAACTTTAAAAACTACTAATAAAGCTAAATTAAATCTAATCTAAGTTCACTTGATGACCAAAAAACAAGCACAAGCAGTTTTGAATGCTTGTGCCAAACACACTTTTAAAAGTTAAAACATATTTTTAAAACTGAATTAAGCCATAAGACTTGAGACTTATGTTAAAAGCTGATTTCTAATACTACATGAAGGTATAAAAGCAGTTATAAACTAAATTCAAGCACTATAACATGAATAATAAAAAAAGCTTATAAAAACTTGAGAATTTCATTAACTTATAAAAAAAGAGATACAAGGCTGAATATTAAACTTCCAGATTAAATTTAAACTTTTTAAATTAAAACAGTACAAGAAAATTAAAAGACATGAAAGAAACTTGGACTAGACTACAGAAAAATCTAGACACCCTTTTAGGGTTTACAATTACTCCTATTTATACTAAAAGCTAAGTTGGGGTCTTCCTTTTTGTGCTTCCACTGTGAGAGATAATGAGGGGATGCTTGTTTGTGCTTTCTTCACTTCAATTAGAGCCATGGATTCTTTCTTGGTGCCCAATCTAATTCATCACAGCCATCCATCTCTTTTTCTATTCTTCAACCAATGGGGAACAATGGGATTGCCAGGGTGGAATGAAGGATTAAGCATGTGACTAAGGTTTATCTGGTTCTGAGGTGGGATGAAAGTGATGGGGGAAAGAGAAGCACAATGGTATGCGCCAATTTTAAGCTTAATTTGACCTGGATTTGGAGGGTTTGACTTGGGATTAAAACCGGGTCATAAGTAAAAACGGGTATAAGGGGTTTAAAGGGTAAGTAAGTTAAGGATTGGGTTGGATAAGTTAAAGGGTAACGGATGGATCCGGGTAAAAGATAAGTGTTATTAGTTTTAGGTTTAGGGTAAAATTAGGTTTAGGGTAATTTAAGGGTTATGATAATTTAGGGTTTAGGGTAATTTAGGGTTTAGGTTTAGGGTTAGGGTTTAGAATTAGGTTTCGGGTTTGGTTTTTCATGCTCATTCCAAAAATATGTCCCGGGTTTGACTTTGACTCCATTTGACTTGATTAAATGCACAACGTTGTTGAGTCGATCCAAAAATGTTCGTTTTTGCTCTGTTTTCAATCCTTTTGTACCTATAAGACACAAAACACAATCCAAGGTTATTTGCAATATAATTTAATACATTTGATTGTTTTTAATCATTTTTATAGGTTTTTGAGTCTAAAATGATGAGTGAATAGGCACTCATCATTCCCCCACAATATCAATTGCTAGTCCCTAGCAATCCGATCATATAAAGTAATGAAATGATCAAGAGAATACCAAGAATACCCCGTTTCGACTTTTTATTCAATGCGAGAAATTTAAACTAGAACAAAAATAAATATCATAATTTATTTTCAAAACATGGCATCACGAAACTAGATTCACGCAAAACGGGTGACTTCGGGGAATTGTAATCGTCATCATCTTTTTATATACTCTCAAACCAAGCTTAAACTCTTTGTGCAAACGTTTTTTTTTAAATGCCAACACTGCTTATATTAATAATCTATGTAAGTCGAGACTTAATTTTTCACTCCCACAATTATTAGAATTTAGGTGAGTTTGCTCATTTTCAAAAGTTTGACCACTGAATTCGACATTTATTATGGTTGTTATTTATTTGACATAATATTACTTTATCATGATATGAGGAGTTTCACATGGATATTTATTGACATAGATGAAATGTCAATAACCTTATGTGAGGAGTAATGACCAAGGCTCTCGAATAACCAAGATATCATTATCACTAGTTTGTAGTTTTGTCTATAGAGATCAACAAATAATACTATTCTTGATGATGAGTTCAATATAGATAACAACTTTAGTGATTTTTAAGAAAGCGTAATGAGACTACTAATATTAACATGTTTATACAAAATGGTATTATTAATTAATCTAGAAAATATACAATGGTAATTTATTTGTAAGTAGTTTATTAAAGAGCATACCTTTCCTATATATTCTGTTTAAGAAAAGAAATATTGAAGCGAAATTCTTCATGATCTTCTTAGGATGCCCAAATCCTAGTATGGAGAATTCTCAACAAGGAAAAATATTAGAAAGATCTATCATTATCCAACATTATAAAATATGATGATTTTAAAAAACGTGACCTTGTGTTTTTAAGAAATTTCCTTCTTTGTAGTTTTCAATCATACACGGATCGTATCAAGATTTAAAAGTACAATATACTCTTAAGAAATATGGTAACTAAGCTCTGGTACCAATTGTGGAAAACTAGGAGGGGGGTTGAATAGTTTTACCGATTGAAACTTTGTTTTAAACTATTTAGATCGACTTATGTCAATCTATTTAAATGTGTATGTTGGATGTTGATAGATAAGTACGTAAGTAAGTAATGTAAAGGTAAAGAGTAAGAAACACAAAACCACGACACGAGTATTTATAGTGGTTCGGCTACAAGGACACCTTCCTTGCCCTACTCCACTCCCCCAATCACCTACTCGAGAGTTCGTTATCACTACACAACACAAGCTCCTTGTGGCGGAGAAGCCTTCACAACGTCGCCTACTCTTTATCCGGTACAAGGCTAGACATCGGGTTCTTCCACGAGGTAGAACCAAACCTATCACAACGTCGCCTACCTTTTATCCGGTACAAGGCTAGATACCGAGTTCCATTACAAAGGAGGAACTACTACCCAACACTACACAGCACCTATCCCAAAGGAGACACCCTCCTTATTACAACATCATCAAAGATATCAATATCTTTGGACACAACTTATCTTATGTTTTTACATCGATGTACTATATCGATTGTATACCCTAGGCATCTTTCACTAATGCCCTTGACATGATCTTTTGACACCTTTCACTAATGCCTTCATCATGGACCTTTGGCACCCTTCACTAATTCCTTAGACACGGACCTTCGGCACCTTTCACTAATGCCTTTGACTTGACTCTTTTGGCATCCTTCACTAATGCCTTCAACATAACACTTCTAGAGAAGAGGAAAGAACTATCAACAAGAGAACTTCAGTAGTCTTGATGATGATGAAGCTTGGCAACTCATGAACTTGAGCTTGCTTGACTTCAAGAGGTGGTAATCTTGCCTTTAAGAGAAACCTAGAAGATCACACAAACACAAAACTACATAGAAAGATCCTTTGGATCTGAGGTTAGAGAGTTTACAATACTAAAAGAAAGTATATGCGAAAGTGGCAACTTACAATGAAGAAATGGCTCACTATTTATAGACAAAAATTCACTACTGTCCCACGGATCCCTTGCTTAAGGGATCCGTCCAGTGTATTCTTGGGGATCCGTAGGACGCTCCCCCTAAATGGGTTATGGGTCATGGGTCATAGACTTTGGACTACGGGTATCCAAATAGATACAATGTATCTAGAAGATGCAATGCATCTAGTCAATGGGTCATGGGTTAGCTCCATGGGTTATGGATAATACTCCATGGGTATGGACTTTGGGTTTTACCCAACTACATTCAATGTGTCTAGTCAATGAGTCAAATACTTAGACTTCTACCCATTATATAACCCATTAAAATATTTACTAAGTATGTATATATATACCCATTATGTAAACACTAGTTGTTATACATATGCATTTTTATAAAATGAAAATACTATTACTTGTTAAGTGTTTTATATGAAAATGTAAGTGTGTTAGTAAACTATTGGCTCAAACTATTTACATATTTTATTTGTTTCGTTAAAATGATTTTACGTTTATTATCGACAAAACATTAGAAGATCGTGAAATATAAATAAATATTTTTACGGCTTATTTGTATTAGCAGAGTTGCTTCTTCATCTTAAGCATCATACACCTCCAACTTACCCAAAAAGGCCATAAACACCATGTTTGTTTCTAGTATTTCTCTTTCATCATCCGTGTCAACCATAAATACATGCTCATCAGCAGTTAGAACGTGTCCCTTCTCCTCCATATCAGCTAAAAACATTTTCTATCTAAAGTAAGCTTTGTTACGCACTTTTCCATTAGGACAAGCTCTTGCAAAATGACCTTGTTGACCGCATCCCAAGAATTTTGGTTCTTGAACTTCATGGGCAACATCATTCTTCTTAATCCTCTATGCACCATGCCTTACCACTTAACCTCTTGGTTGAACATCTTGTCTTTTGTTTATTGCAATTGGAGCTGAAGTGATTCGAATCTTGTTGTTAGTTGGAAGTTTATAGAAATATTTTTGAATCTGTTTGCCAAGTAATTCCAAATTGTAAACTTTTTTGGTTAGTTCAATGTTTGTTGAGTCTTGTGTAGCAGAGTCATTTGTATCTTCAATGGTGAGTTACTTATGTCGTTGTTTGAGTTGTAGAAAGATGAATTTTGTGGATGATTTAGTTGAAATAAGGTAACTAAGGCAAGAGGATCATGCATTGGTTGTTGAGTTTATGAATCCTTTTCCTTTTCTTTTCTTTTCTTTTCTTTTCTTTGATGTCATTGACCTCAACTTGATCGTGTTTCAGAAGATCAAATAGATTGTTGATGTCTTTCTTTATAAGGTCTTGATTATGTCTAATTGCAATGGTGAAACGTCTTCATTCAGGTTGTAAGTTGGTGAGATGCATAGTGTTGTGTTCAATGTTGATTCACTTCAGGTTGTGAAAATTCATTTCATTGATTAACTTGTTGAAATGAATGTATGAATCTTCTAGGTTTTCCTCAGGGAAATGCTTGAAAGACTGGTAATTCCATAGGGGTAATGTTTGTTGTGTTTGTGTACCAACATCAGCACCTTGCATTAACCTTTCCAAAGCTTTCCATAGATCATGAGCAGTTAGATTACTATCAATGGAATTGAAAATCTCATTGCTCAACCCAAACAAAATTAGATTCTTAGCACGGATATCAGCTTTAAATTGTGCAAGTTCAGCGGGGCTTAGATCATCTTTTTCTTAAAGCTTCTTTTGTCCTAAGTTAGCAGCATCATCAATCTCTTTAATTACATATGGACCATTTTTTATAGAATTAATAAAAATCTTTCTTTCTTTCTACCCCATTAGAACATTCATAAACCTAGAGGGCCATTGAACATAGCTTCCTCGATACAACATGGGAGGCCTTGCATTACTCCCTGCAGCCAATGCACCTTGAGTTGTAGACATTGTAATGGTCGATCTTTGGTATGAGATGTTTTTTTTTAATTGTTGTGTTTTAGCTCTTTGGTACTGAGATTGTTGAGTATTACTCCCTATATCCCTAAATAAATGTCCACTTTGATTTTTTACAGTATACTTTTAAAAATCAATCAATTCATATATTTTGCATCAAATATTATATAACACAAACGAAAATATTTAAGGTCAAAGTTAAATAATAAAGACCGCAAAAAGTCCAAGTGGACATTTATTTAGGAACGGAAGGATATTTAAAGGCTTGTGAGTATGACTTGATTAAAGTCTCTTAATAATTTGCACACCAACAAAGTTTGTAATTAACTTAAGTGCAAAATTGAAATGAAAAGTCAAGTCTCGTACACAATGGTCAAAGTCTCGCAATCCAATTTTTCTAAGAGCTAAGTGAGTGTGGTAAAATTTGTGGGTAAAAAGTCTAGTAACAAAAATCTCGCAACAAAAGTCTTGAAAACAATCTATCACAACTTATATTATAGGCTCTCGCAACAATCTCTTGCGAATTGGGCAGATTTTTCTTTCGTAAAAAGTGGGTAACAAAAAGTTTTGCAAACTGGGTATCGCAACAAGTCTTGCAAACTCTTCTGTCGCAAACTGAAAGACAAAAGCTATCGCAACAAAATTTTCGTAAGCAAAATTCTCGTAAAGAGCTATTGTGACAAAAGTCTTGCAACGAAGATTATGACGGCTTAAAAAATGACAGAAGAGCAAGG
This sequence comes from Chrysanthemum makinoi, assembly GCA_910596185.1. NCBI lineage: Eukaryota > Viridiplantae > Streptophyta > Magnoliopsida > Asterales > Asteraceae > Chrysanthemum > Chrysanthemum makinoi. The sequence continues at coordinate 281,813,135 of OU343224.1, forward strand.
GTCGCAGTTAATTTAAGCTTAGCTATCACAACAAAACTCTAGTTTTGCGAACAAAATCTTGCGAGCAAAACAAAACCCTAATATTGCGAATGTTTGTTTGAAAAAGTACATTTTTAAAAACTTGCTAACCAAGTTCGTATCCACTAAATCATCATCTGGTTCATAAAGAGTTTGTATAGTTTGATAAAAACGCGTTTCTGTAACCTCTAGGATGTTTTTCCAATAAACTTTTTAAGATTAAACCACATTTATGATTAATCTTAAGCAAAGTTGTACGAATAAAAATTCTAGAGAGAGAAAGAGTTTTATAAAACTATAGAAATCTAAACCTTTACTACTAATGATAATTTAAAGCTAAGATAAATACTATTAGATGAAACAACATATCACATTAGACTCTTGATACCAATTATTGTCACTATATTAATCATGTCTACTAATGAACTAGAGAAAAAATGGGTGTGAACATTTAATACTAGAGAGAGAAACGAGAGAATAAGAAAGTCTCGCAAGACATTTGATAGACACACACCTCATAACCCATGATCGAGGTAGGTGGTATTTATACCCATACATGATAAGGTTGTGAGACCTCACAACATGGAGATTTCCCTCGCAGCTATACAAGTGTTGCAAAGGTGCTTGGTCTCGCAACGCACAACAATGTTACACAACATACCTAACTATTACAAAATATAAATAGAAGTCCTTGTTCTAATGATTTACGTTCCAACAGACAGTCAAGTAAAAATAGATCATATTGAGGTTGTGTTACATGCTCCAATCTATTAAATTAATCTCTCCGTATATCTTTATATTCGTTGAGCAAATCGCCTATTGATGTAAACCAAGACATTCCGTCACATAAGTTTCGGACTCTTTCAAATTTATGCTTAGTTTTATCCGTACCTTTATCTTATGCAGCCATTATATAGGATCTTTGACAATTCCTTAACCCATATTGCCTCAACCTCAATTATCATTATTAGGACTTCAGAAGAAATAGTGTCGTCTGTCTAGCTAAACATGGGTTCCGCTCGATCTGATCAAGGCTCAGGAAAAGAGAGACTCAAGTGGACTCAAGAACTCCATGATTTGTTCGAAAAGGCTGTTAATCAGCTTGGTGGCCCTGACAGTACGTGCGTAGGAAGTTTGATCATGCACCATGCATGCTTTTTTTTTTTTTTTTAAATACTTGCATTCTGAGGTTGTGATGTATACAACGGACCATGAATTTCTAGCACGTGTTGATTGATAGCTTAGTTAGTTATAATGAATCTTACTTGTATTTGTTAATGTGTTTCAGGGGCAACACCAAAGGGTATATTAAAGGCCATGGGAATATCTGGACTTACTATCTACCATGTTAAAAGCCACTTACAGGTAAACACTCTTTAGTTGTGCAAAAAACAAACATGAAAAAGGAAGCATAATAATTCATAAATTAAAAAATATAACAATACATGCGTATATAGTGAAATTATAGCAATTATATTACTCAAGGGTAAAGCAACTACAGCTAGAGATTTAGCCCTGGTTTTTCTAAGGCCCTAATTTTATGAAAGTTCTGTACATATATCGAGTCAATCACACCAGTTTTCCGGCCATTATATTATCACTACGTACATTTATCCAGCTTTGAAATTAACACAACTATTGTACATTCCTTTTTTTTTTTTTTTTTTTTTCATTTTATCAGCATAATACTATTAATGCAACCTTTTAATAGTACAAACAATACAACAAGATTTAATGCTTTTGTCGTTCTTCTAAGTAACACAAACACAACATGCTGTTTATTCATAAAGAATTCCTTAACGTGTGAGTTGATTTAGTTGATGACATATACTAATCTTATGTAACAAATTTGAAGTCTTTAAGTTTTTCTTTTGCTTTACAGAAGTATAGAATGTCCAAATTTATCCCCGAATCATCGAGACGTAAGTTTCCTTTCCATCTTATGATAGAAGTTATGATTTTTTAGAAAAAATCAAACCTTGCTATTTAAATCAATCTTTTTTGTTTTGTTAAAGTCAATAACATAGCGTTAATGAGAACAAGAAATAGTTTGCCTTTGCGTAGGTGTTTTAACACTTACTTAATTAAGAACTAATTTATTTTATCTAATAAACAGGAGAAAAGATTGAGAAAAGAAGCATATCCGAAATATTTCCAAACTTCAGTGTAACATCGTAAGTTACATGACAACTTTCGCCGTCTATCAATTATTGAAATTAATGTTGAATTTTAGTTATGAAGGTTAACCAATTTTGCAGCAGTACTCAGTTAAACGAAGCATTACAAATGCAAATGGAAGTACAACGACGATTAAGTGATCAACTTGAGGTAAGCTAGCTGTAACAAAACTCTACATTTTTTTTCGAGTTTTATTCTCCAATGTGACAAAAGTATCATGAAGAATTATATTTCTGGTATGTGATGACTTTTAACTGTATACTTAAAATTAAGGGTCATTTGCATATATATCCCTCCAAAGATGCAAAATTGTATATATATCCTTTGCATGCATAAAAATCATTGTATTATGTGCATCAAAAACTTGTAAGAAGAATATATATGAAATTATTCACCTTTGGAGGGATATATATGCAATTCCCCCTAAAATGAATGATCAAAAAGTCCAGGTAGCTGAGATTTTAATTAGTTTAAGAGATGTAAAAGCCGAACTACGGATGCCAGTATTAGTTTTAGCCAAAACACAGCGCACGCTCACAAGTCACAACTTTGTAGATAGACAGTTTTCTTCTTGTATAACTTGTTAGAATACTAAAAATTAATAATATATGTATGTCTTTTTTAAAACAATTTAAAAAGTTGTAGATTTTTCCACGTGGAGCTAGCGATTAGTTGGAGACTTTTAAGACAATGACCGGCCAAAAAAGTATTGCGTTATGTGGTGTTATAAGATTGAATGTTTATAAAAGTAGTGACTAAAATAAAGTTTCATTAGAGCACTTACAATAATAACGCCGAAACTGGCGTTAAAGCCGCGTTAACCGTCGTTATTCGGTGTTATTGTTGGAACTTCGGTGTTAAAGTGGTGTTAAACCACAGGCGTTGCCACACCAACGGGCGTTATTTGGTGTTTTATTTATTTTTTTATTTTTTTATTTTTTTTCATTTATGCCCTTAAATGAGAGGTTGTTTTTTTAAATTGTTAGGAATGTTATTGATGTTATTAGGATGTTATTGTTGTGGTGTTTTTTTGGGGATGTTAAAGTGAAATGTTAAAGCTGATGTGGCGCTGACGTGGACGGTGTTATTGATGTTATGGTGTTAATGTTAGGAATACTCTTATTGTTTCATTAAGATGAACTACCGTCTTTGGAAGAATAAAGTCTAAATCTGAACGAAATAATGTTGTTTGTTTTGTATGAGTGTGGAATGATTTTAAGTGCTCGATTTTGCAATTTGTTTATTAAACCAACGCAATGCGATAATAAGTAACTTATGTAAATATGAAACAAGACTTTTATCATAAATATAACATAGTTAATAAACAATCAAATATATTATATAAAGTTCACAAAATGAGTAAGAGGCAGTAAGACAAGTCCCCCACCTCTTTGAGTAAGATGTTATATGTTACTCAAAAGAAAAAACAAACAAGAAAACGTCTGCCCACCTTAACTGTGGTAGGACTAGTAGACTAAAAAACAAACACACCCTTAGTTTAATGATTTTAGAGCATCTATTATGGTAAACTTTTTTAAAGGTTTATAATTGTGTTTTGACATTAATTTATAAATTTTTTTGTTTTATGAATCTATTCTTACTATGCATAAATCTTTTCAAGTTTTATAAACGTCTCACATAATTTAAATGCATTAAATTATGAAAATGTTCAATATACTAGACTTTTTCATGTCACATAAGCTTGAAATAGGTGTTCACTATATTTTACAAGTTTTTAGACCTCTTGATAACTCTATAAACCTTTTCATAAACCATTATAATAAATACCCTTAAGAACATAGAATAATACAATAACTAAATTAAAAATAAATACATAATACAATGACCCAATAAAATTAATAATAATGAAAAGTGTTGAGAAAATGAGTGATTAAAATATCCATCACAAAAATTTGAAAAATGATAGAAAGATATGGTATGATGAGTGATTTACTTTTGATGTGGCATAAACATGAGAAGGTAGAACCTAGTCCCTCCCCATGTTCCTAGAGCTAAATGTTTGATCAACCTACATGTGCGACTAGTTGAAATAGTTATCTAGTGAGTCTACATTTTGCAGAATCTTATATGTTTGTTGTTACCCAATAATTATTATTGTTCATTTTGGTGGCTTTTCATAATAGGCTCAGAAAAACCTTAAGCTCAAAATTGAAGCGCAATCAAAATTTCTAGAGAAACTCACAGAAGAACACAAAATTGGGCCAAATATTCCGAAAGTTACAAAGGTCATGATATCTCCCGCATCTTTACCATCTCTTTGTGATGTATCTGAATCCATTTTGATGGACTTCGAATCTGATTCTGAAGCGGACACAAGTGAAATGAGACCTAGAGATGATCAAAAGTTTGCAAAGAGGGTTAGGATTGATTATGATGATGATCTTGCTAATCAAAGACTCAAACATCCATCACTTGATACTCGAAGCATTCTCCTTCCACAACAAAGCAATTCATTTCCTTCAGAGAACATCTTTCCCTGGGGTTTTGGCTTTTGCAAGTCACCACTAATTCCAACTTCATTTAATTCTTTTGGTTAGAAAGAACATTTTTTATTTGCTCCGAGGAAGTATGTGAATGTTGGATTGTATTGCACTTTGAATAAACTAGGTCTTAATCTTCATAAATGATCATGAAATCCAACAACTATCACTTCTCGTTATTTGTGTAGTGTTTTGTACTTGTCAAACATATTCTCATAATCCATTGATGAGAGGATTAAGGTGATCCATTTAAAAAAAATTATAAGTATTTCACTCAAACAATGGTAGTGTGTCATTCTTCTTTTTATGTTATGTCGCATGCATGAGACTACAGAGAAGTAGTTGTACTTGCTCTAGGGAAATATGGTTCGTTACCAAGAATGCCTTTTTCTCATAAAATATGAGAGATTGTTGAATGAAAAACACCAAGAGTGTAAGTGGTTTGAGGTCAAGTGCAGAGGCAGAGACAGGAGGGGCATGGTTGACACGTATCACCTTAGCGAAAAAATTATAGTGTAAGCATATGGCTGTTTTTGTAATCTACCCCTTAATGAATTGATTTGTAGTGTAGTTCTAAAATTTATTGATGAGTTTTTTTGGTGAGAAATTCCCGTGCCCATAAGAAGTAATGTGACTACACAATGAAAACCAAAACAAAGTTACAAAAATGTTTGCAATGCACAAAGTGCTAATTTCTTTAATAATGTTACATTTTAATCTAGAGTGAGTGTGAGAGCATACACTAAGGGTGGTGGCAACCCTCATTCCCCATCCCTCACCATCCCTCACTATCCACCAATAACATTCTTCCAACTCATCTCATCCCCACACCACCCCTCACCATAGATTTTTAGTGGCAACCATGTATCCCTACCCCTCACCACTTTTTAGCCGTTCAACGGTTGTTTTTTGCTTAGCCCGATTCGGCCTTCTTCCCCGCTGCATGGTGAACCCGCTCCATCCCTCGTTGGTTGCGGCGGTGTAGCCGCGCGGGCTAGGCCAACCCGCAGTTAAGCCCGAAGCCGTTGCCACCACCCTAAGCTAGAGAGAGAAAAAGAGAAAGAGTAGTGAAGTCTCCAAATAATGTTAGTGTCATCATAGTTTTAAAAAGCGCGCCTCGCTCAAGGCTCAAGCTCTAGGGATTTTTTCGGATCGAGGCTCACGACATGCATGGATCCCATAAAAAGCGCAGCTCCTTGGGGCTTTTTGCGCCTTTGCGCCTTGGGGCTTTTTGCGCCTCGGAGATGTAACAGATTTTGGGGCTGTTTTCTAAATATTAAGATAATATACAAGGGCCTTATAAGTTATATACATGAGCCTTTTAAGTTATATCTAATAACCCTAATTTGAAAAAGAACTAAAAGACACAATCAAGTGGGTAACTATAGATTCTGATCATTTTACAAATATTTAATCTCTCTCACGTCATAAGTTTATATCTTGAAATGATTTTTATTGATTGTTTATTTTATTGATTTGTAAATAACGTCATAAGTTTATTTTATCTTCAAGCATCACATCATAGGGTGAGTATTTGTATGATTTGCATTATGCCTTGAATATTAATATGTTGCTTGCTTGATATTTGGGTTAAATTGTGAACTTTGTTCGATGTAAGTCTGCAAGTGTAGGACACAAGCATATTTAGTCTGATATGGATTTTAATCTATATGTAGTTTATCGAGCCAAAGAGTTGATCAATTTGAGAAGTGACAACTGATCCATTTTAATCTTAATAATGGCTATATGTGTCATGTATTAAGTATTTAATGTTACTTTGTGTTATTTAAGCTACATAAATGGTGACATATATTATAAAAAAACTTAATGTATTTAGTGCGCCTCGTATTCATGAATCCCGCGCCTTGGTATGCGCCTCGCCTCGAGGCTCTTTGGTCCCCTTCGCGCCTTAGTGCGCCTTGAGCCTTTCAAAACACTGAGTGTCATACACTTCACCAAGTGTGAGGTGGGGGGTGGCGGAGGGGGTATTTATACCCAAAGTACATGGTGTCACGAGACTATACACATGTCTCGTGACCATACACACTTAGTCTCGTGACTTACACAAAATGTTACAAGACATAATTTTAACATATTGCAAAACAACATAATAATGTACTTGTCCAACCATAAACTATTACATAACAAGGAAGAACATAGACTAATTTTTTATACTTTCGTGTTTTAACAATCTCCCTTTAAGGGTAGATCATTGAGGTCTTCTCCTGTACGAAATATTGTTCAGATAACTTCGAGATCCGATGCTGTTTGGATCGCTCCGAACATGTAACTGGAACGAAATTTACGGGATTACATTAGCTATCTTATTAAGCCGAAATACATGGACTAGTTATGTAATATTGTAATAATTATGCTTGTGTTAGGATATAAATACCCTCCTAGACTTCACTAGGAGGGGTGAGACTCATTTGTGTATTTTTCACCTTTCATCTTATTAATAAAACGCATAGTTTCCCTTCTCTCTCTACTCTCTCTCTCTCTCTAACCATGAAGATGATGTTTTTCCATCATCCCCGACCTCCCAATTCACCATATCAACCATATATACGATCCTACAAGTGGCATCAGAGCCAAAGTTTTTTATTATTGGTTGATTTGTGATTTTCAACTTGTCAAAATCGACAAGTATTAAATCTTTTATATAATAAAACAAAACCTCTAGTGGGAATTTTTCATTTCAAAAAAATCAAACCATACCTTATTAAGTAATAATTTAATTATTTATTTTTTATTTTAATTATTGAAATGTAAAAAAAAACATAAGTATTTCCGGATTTGGTAAAAAAAATTAAAAATTCGTTTTTAACGTAACATATGGTGAAAAAACAAAAAATACACAAGTAACTTGAGATTAAATAAATGATAGTTTTGGGTGCAAAATGTAAAATTAAAAAAAAAGACGCTCCTCTCAAAAATCAGTCTCCTCTTCTACAAAACAATTAGACGAGGCCTCATCTTCCCCAAAACAATTGAAAACCCTATTGTATCTCATGTAAAAGAAAGATTACATCGTCTTACTGAATTGGAAGGTCAATAAGCCTCGATCTTCTCAATCGATACTATCATGGTATGATCTTCTCAATCGATTACTGACTCAATCTGTTTATTATGGTTGCGGCTAGGGGTGTTCACTAATCGATTTAACCCGAAAACCCACCCTTGGAACCATAGACATGTATAATGGTTGGCCGATTTTCTAATCTGTTATCAAACACTATTATTTATTACCAGGTATTTTAACTATTGCCAGTAGTTGTAGGAATCATATATGTGTTGCCTTATTATCGCTACAACTTGTGAATTTGTATTTTTTGCTCGGGAATGACAAAATTGCTGTTAGAAGTCTTTTATATAGATACAAGGAACCATGAATTTTAGTTTTTCACCTCAACTTCCATTACAAACGTCATGGTGGTTGTCTATTTTTCTATTTCGGATTGTTCGGGCCCCAAACCGATTAACCTAAAGGTTAATTCGGGTGGTTTGGATTGGTTTTCATTAAACTTCGGTGTGGGTATCGGGCGGTTAAATTTTATCTTTAAAACAAAATAAACTAAACCGATTAACCCTCTTAACCCAAAACCCGACCGTTTGAACACCCCTACCTGCGGCTCGATGCTGCTGCTTGCGCCTTGGTCGCCTTCAACCCGTTTTTTACCTATTTCCTTTGAAGCTATAATTTTTCATGCGATTCGGAAAAAGCTAATCTATGTGGTTGTTATTCTTTGTATGAAACTTATACATCTTATTGCACTTTATGTATATATATTGATATAACTTTTGTATGCAAGTCAAAACGGGTCGAGTTTGTCGAACTCCACTTATATGTCTTTATGAACTTTTTTTTAGAGATTTGATTTAGGAACATGTAAACATTTGAATACAAGTTTAGTGGAGTACTGGAGTTTAATCCGTTGAACCGTTTGAGCAGTTATTAATCTAACACAACCCCTGTTGACCTATTTCCTTATAAATGGATTAACATTGCCACCTCTATTTAAACCTATTTTCATGTCCAAAATTTGTTTGTTGTGGTGTGTTTTTATAATTTTGATGTAATTCCATAGTCAAGATAGGTCAAACGGAAACTAGGGTGGGGCCACTCAAAGTGCGTCAGCTTAGCAGCCTTAAACTCTTCCTTTTTCAATACTCTTGCATTTTTTAGGGTCATTTCATTACACCAAACCAAAAATGTGCAGTTTGATCGACTTGAGGAGACTATTCATTTACATTGTTACAGAAGTGCCTGTTTTACTTTAAGGCATGTCAGGATTGTGCCACTTGCGTGGCTAATAAACATCGAAATTGGATGCTCAATTGAAATATTCAAAGGAACTACGTTATGACCTCAAAAATGAAGTTTTGTATGGTAAAAAAGGTGGTTGTATTTCTGTGAATCAAAACTAAAACATGTACTTTTGGTCAAAATTAAGGTTCTTCCACCAAAACCAATTTAAACAAGTTACAAAGTCATCAGCTTTTGCTTTTTATCCAGATTTTAATATTTGAATAAACCTTTATACTGGAAAATCAATATCGGCCAACCAATATATCACTACACTCTGTAATACCTTCTGAATATAAACAGGTAGGTTATATTTTATATAAGGTCTAATTATTTTTGAAATTCGGGGTGCACTATAGTATAGTTTATCTCTAATTGTTGAATGTTTGTCGTGCATGTAGTATTAAAGGATGAACAAGACATTGACCCAAATGATCAAATTAAATTCTTAACATTTAGACAACGTGGTAAGCTATTTTCACTCTTCAAGATTCTGCATATCGTATGGTGTTATGGTGTTGTCTGTGGTATCTTGCTGACTGTAAATCGCTTTTGCTGAACAACAGTCTAATAGAAAAGTGTAACGGAACAGATTCCAGAAATTCAAAGCCAATGCTTCGACTTTTGTGTGTAAAGATACTACTATCTACTTGGAAGGGAATTTTAAAAAATACATTAATAACTATAATCCTACTAACTTTAATAAAAATAAATTAAATTGTACATCATATTATTTGATGTTTTATACATTAACATTTTGTCAGGTTGATTATTCTGGATTCATGACCATTAATCCTCAAAGATTTAGTCAAAAGTATGTGGTCAAGGTACTTTTCCTTTTCCCATTCTTTCATTAGAGTAGATCAGCTTGGAAGCATAATAATAGCACAATGGAGATGACATCGTATAATAACTGTAGGTTGCTAATCCTCAAGATATTATAATCTTTTCAAAAGCTTCAAAGAAAGCTCAGGGTGAAGGTTAGTGAGGTTACATACTATGGGGTTCCTACATTTTCATTTATAATACTATGCTTTATTTGCTAAGCATACAACTGAGGGTTGTAACGTTAGTCAAAATAAAATCTGTTTATTGACATATGATACTTTCAATGTGATAATTAAACTTTCGGTCGTCCTTAGCAAAATTAAAGGATTTCGAACGAATTCGGCCCGAAGAGTTGAAACAGCAACATTGAAGCATTGGTGCCAGAAGAGTTGAAACAACAACATTGTAGCTTTGGTTGCTGAGAGTCAACTGGTATGCAGTCGAGTCATGAGTTGTTTAATGGACAGGTAGTTGGTTTAATGCATCTAGAAGAATATGTTACCTTATGGGATTTAGTATACTTATGGTTGGTAAGAGTAGTATATTAGCAAGTTAAAAGTGCCTCCCCATACTTCGCTCTGTCAGGATTGGGTGGTATTGTTGTTGTTGTATGGTTGGTAAGAGTAAACCAATATAAATTTATTGTTGATTTTTACCTATAAATACGCTAAGTATCAAAAACCCGTGCGTGCACTACTAACATTAGCAAATATTATTCTAAGATCTACTCATGGGTATCCCTCTGATGGTTATATCACCGAATTGAACTCAATACACTTTTTTTCCAATGAGTTCTGAAATCTGCGAATAATAATAAATCCTCAACTATAATGAAACATTATGTTTAATATGGTCTAACAAATGCTTTGGAGAGGCGCTTTTAACATTTTTGAGATGAATCCACCAAATATTGTTTGTAAGAAGGTATTTGATTCATCTTTCCAACATATATATTTTTAAGCTCTAAACAAAGTTTATAAAACAAAACAAATATTAAATTATTTGTTTTTTTATAGACAAAAATACATTATTCAAAAAATTAGAAAAAACCCCGCACGTACGCGGGCATTATTACTAGTTGTTAATAATAAAGTTTTCACCTTTTATCATAAGTTTTGGGTGAACAGTTTCTTCTTACCATCAAAATGGTCAAACAAGTCACATCCTTTTCATTTCGTATTTGTGGTTCACGTATCTGTTTTTTGTGTCACTTATGTCCAAATAATAGATATATGTTAACTGCTATATCATTTTCTTTACCTATTTGTACCAAACCCGTGAAAATTTGGGATCAAAATGGTCGGAATGAGGTCGGAAAAGTGGTCGGATAAGATGGTAGTAATATTGGTCAGAGAGGTGGTCAGATCTGAAAAGTCAACAAAAATTATTCAAAGCGCCTTTCTTACGAAATACTTGGAAAGTAATTCGTAAAACCCCAATCTTACGCCTAAGAACCTAATCTTACAAATAAGATCATACAACCAAAGCTTTACGTGTAAGCTTATTCGTAAGCTTAAAAATAAGGCTTACGAACAAGATTTTATGAACAAGAACATGTTTTTTTACGAATAAGACACCCTTACGAGCAAGACTTAGGAATGAGGATGTGGTCATTTACTAATAAGGTTTTACAAATGTTTATTACGTACAAGAACATTAGTCAAGTGACCAAATGAAGTAAAAAGATAAAGAACAGAAGACCACGACTATAACTTATTTGCCACTAGCAACAATCCAAACCCAAACACATGGTGTAATCAAGATCTCAGTTTTGTTTTTGTGTTCTCAATGATAATTCAAAACTTTCAAAAATTTCAAACACACTAAACAAACAACCATCATAGATCTTAATTAAGATTACAACCAATCCTACATCTAGACACGAACCCTCACCATCACTCGTCACAACTCTCATCAATCATACAAGACAAAATGATCTCAGATCGGTTCATAGTTGTTTTTTTCACTAGTCTTTCAATGATATTAACTAGAACTATATTCATCATTGATTCTATGTCTAGCAACCTTTAATTATATAATATACGAATCTTACAATAATAGAAGAATAACAATAATGTTACTTTCTTTATTTGATTCGTTTTGACTCATGCAAAATCACAAAAAACAATGCTTGATCTCAGTTTGTTAACCATTTTATTCAATCTTCCAAAGTATATCCAAGTGTGAACCTTAAACATCACATATCTTATTGAAGCATTACTTCAATTTATATCCGAAAATTAAAGAATGATATATAACAAATGTGTTATACCATTTCTTTATGGTCGGTTAAGAAACTCAAAACGTATATAAAAACATCTTACCCGATCTCAGATCGGTTCATAGTTGTTTTTTTCACTAGTCTTTCAATGATATTAACTAGAACTATATTCATCATTGATTCTATGTCTAGCAACCTTTAATTATATAATATACGAATCTTACAATAATAGAAGAATAACAATAATGTTACTTTCTTTATTTGATTCGTTTTGACTCATGCAAAATCACAAAAAACAATGCTTGATCTCAGTTTGTTAACCATTTTATTCAATCTTCCAAAGTATATCCAAGTGTGAACCTTAAACATCACATATCTTATTGAAGCATTACTTCAATTTATATCCGAAAATTAAAGAATGATATATAACAAATGTGTTATACCATTTCTTTATGGTCGGTTAAGAAACTCAAAACGTATATAAAAACATCTTACCCGAGACCCATAGGATCTTCAAGCCTTAACCATTGATTAGAAATAGAAGATAAGATATTTGAATGATTGGTTGGTGGCTGCAAGGAACGAGCAGCAAGTTTTTTTTTTTTTTTTGAGATGTTGGTTGCGTTTGATGAGTGAAATGTTAAAATAGAGGCGTCTGTTTTTAAGATTAGGGTTAAGAAAGTGTAAGAAATGGTTATTAAGGTTGTAGTTTATGTGCTCTTATATCGGGGTTGGTTTATGTGCTCTTATATCGGAGTGATACGTTTTTGACAAGATCGGAAAAACCATTATCAAAGTTCACTTAAACCGTCAAAAGGCTAGTTTTGGGCATTTAAGCACAAGATGTGACTTCGGCGATTATTCATTATTATTTATTTGAGGTTGAAGTGGTATATCACGGGTGCGTGCACTTAGTACTTGAAGATATCTGGGATGGTTGGATACATGATTCTTTGAGATCCTTGTTCAAGTTTTTAATCGTTACAAATGACAAAGACTTGAGTTGTCTAGTTATACCTCATGTAGGAGTTTTCCCATTGCTTTGTAAAGATAAGAAAACTAAAGCAGAAGTTTGCTTCCTTTCTAGCTACAACATTACTAATATCCTATGTACACAACTAGTAGGCTTCATAAAAAAACTGTTCTAAAGGCTGATCTTTGTCTTATGGCCAGCTCATTAACAAAGTTTAGAAAGCAGAGAAGCACACATTGTTGGCTGTTTGAAGATGTCTTCAACTGCACTTTCTTGGATCTTGCAATTTACTCTCCTCCGGCTACTGCATCATGTAAAGTCTTTATTTGGCAAAAGCAGCATCAATTTAAGTTTCATATCATTTCATCCATAAATTATTATCTAGTTGTATAGTTTTAGGGGCTGTTTCTTTATTTTTAGGGATTCAGTGGATGTAAAAGCAAGTGGGCCCCTTTCTCTTTTATGCATCTGGTTGGGGAGAAGTGAGTATTATATGTCTTGGTGAAACAGATACTCTAACATAAATAAGTGGGCCCCCAAAGAAAAGAAACGCAAATACCTATTTTGTGGACCCAAATTTGTTAGCTAAGGTATAGTCATCTTTCTCCTTGTATCATTTCTATGGGACCCAAAAAAACATGTCAAATGCTTACAACCTTCAAGGCTGGAGGCTCTTTCTCGCTCCATTATGATCATTACCAGAGGTGGCACTATGGGGTAGGTTTTTGAATAGATAGAGGTGTCAGTTTGACCCATTTATGGGTAGATAGGTTGATTTGGGTTATATAACATAAAAAAATTATATATAGAAAAAACTAAAATAGAATTATAAAACTTGTCAAGGAGGTGAAACAAGTTGAAAGTCACCAATGTGTATTTAAAATGCATAAAACCTTCTCCTTCAATTCAAAAAGATTAAATTATCAATGAAAATATACAGTTTCAAGGGTTCAACCCATCCTAACCTTTTTAGACCTGCCCAACCCAAATTTTGCTACCTCAAAATGACATGATCCTGTGAAATAGGCCAAATTTTAGTATATCCAAAGCAAGAAAAATAGACTATACCTTTCTCAAAACAATTGATGATATTTTTCCCTTTAGCTTCTCGATTGTCTGCAATTGTATAAGTTAAAAATAAGAATGCAGTCCCTAGTATTGTACATCTTTTTCAGGATTTTAGTAATGCATACCAGGGTAGAGGCTTTTGCCCATTGATCAGCTGAAGCAGCAGCATTTTTCAAGTGCTTGGAACTAGCACTATAATACGTTAGAAAGTATGTAGAGTTTTCAGTTGCTTCCGCCACCCATATATGATTTGTTTGGTCCTTGGGACACTTGATGAGATTAGAAAATCCAACCTACAAGCACAAATGGACAAAAATTAACCAACTTGCTGACTTTCCAAGTCAATACCAACTCATTCGCCGATGCAATAATGACCGAAGCATTCTTACCATTAACATTTAAAACATCACCACAAACAAGAACATAACTGCTTAACCTTTATAACTTGTAAACGTGAAAATCACTACTCTGCATTATATAACAGGGGGCATTTATTTCATCTTAAAAGCAAATACGTGTTTTGAGGTAGTCAAATCATGAGGGGTAATAGATACTGAAAAGTAAGCATAGTTTATCCATCTTTAGCCTTAATACCCCTCTTATAGTTTGTAAGTTAAGTTAAACATGTGTGAGGGAGCACTAAAAGGCTCTTATATAGTACAAACTATTACAGGTAGTAATGGGTGGGTCAATATTGGTTTGCCAAAAAATGGGTAAGTAAGAGTACGTGATGGGTGGGTTGGTTTAACCCGAAACACTTTTTATCCGTCATTTGAGAAAGGATATGTAAAACTTAGTGTTGCATATGATTACAAAGGAACTATTTTGTGTCAAAAAGAATATTTGAGCAGCATTTGAACTGTTTTCTTATATGACTCACTGGAGATAAAACATAACCCAAATTAACTGGATTATCAGTCAATGGGTTAAAAATTGTCACCTCCGGAGATTATATTGTATATATGCACATACCGTTGATCCTACAAGGTTGTAATTGATTGGTACAACAGAATCACAATCAATAGATGGTGAAGAGAAGCTGATGGCAAGCAAGGCATCTGAGAGGTCGTGTTGATGTGATAAAGAAATACTGCCATCTGCCACAAAAACCCATTGCCTCTTCTGATTACCAGATTTATGCACTTCTCCCACATAGATAACAAAGGCAGCAACATCAAATTCACTGAAAAAATTGTTAGAATTAAGGATTTCGGCTTTGTTTACTTCCTATTCAAAAGCATTTATCTATATATACTGTTTAGAGGAAATACCTCGAGAGAGGAACTTGGCCCATTTTCAGTAATGTTACTGGTTTCCGAGGACTATAGAATGGCCTAAAAAATAACGTTAAGCAGATGATGCTACAATAAATTATGCATCCGAATATGAGAAAAGAAGATAAACAGAAGTGAAATTTACCGAAACTGTTGAATTATGGACGGAGATAATGGCTTCCATTTTTCTGTGGATCCTCTAGCACGCATATAAATAGTATCTGAATCAGAGTTGATAGGTGTAAGACCAGCCACAGCATATGCTTGCCCCTCAACCAACTCTGATTGCTGTAACAACATAAGGTAAATCTACTGATGAAGCTTTGAGCTATCACTTATTGTCTAAAATTTAAAAGTTTTGTAATAAATACTCCGTAATAATTAGTTAAACTCCTCACATTCTCACAAAAAATCTGAAATTACCAATAATAATAGTGTATTAAACCCTTTATGAGGTTGTATGCATTATAAGTACTCTTTGGGCAAGTTTCCACCCATTCGACATGGTTCTTTGTGAGCCTCTTTTTTTTAAGATTTACCCACATGACCAGTTGTAGATGATATCACCCAAATTGACCTAACTAAACTAGCTGAAATTGCCACTTAGCTAATAGGGCTCGCAATTGCTCAAATATGCTTTCTGCAAGACTGTAGTTTGTCCTAGTATTTTCTTAATACTTGTATATTATTTGCATCAGTGTTGTAAAAAGCGGGCTAGGCGGCGCCTAGGCGCTAGGCGGGCATACACCGCCCCGATTTAGGGCAAATCGGCCAAGCTAGGCGGAAAAGTCAAAAATCAGTCAAAAATCCGCCTAGGCAGAGCTAGTCGGTCTAGGCGGCCTAGGCGGTCAACGAAAGTCAACCAAAAGTCAACATTTTTTTTTGAAAAAATAGGGGTTTTAAATTTCAATTGGGGTTTTTCTGATTCGGGTTTTTAATTTTTGAAACCCTAGTTGACTTGGAGTTATGGATCCGAAATTGAAACCCTAGTTGACTTCAATTGGGGTTTTGATTTTCTTAATTTTGTTTTAATTGGTGGAGGGGAGGTTGAAGAGAGAAGAAGAAGTGAAGGCTAGGTTATTAATATTGTGTAACCCTAATAATAAGTGTTTTCTTGCCCCATTAAAAAGTTTATACAATAAGCACAACAAATAACTCATTGGGCTTTAATAAAAGTATACCAAAACTTAATCAAAACAACACATAATGTAAATTTTGCAACATATACAAAAGATATATAATTAAAAAAATTAATATAATTATTTAAAATATATAAATTAAGCATATTTTATATCAAATACATATAATTTTACATTTTTTATATAGAAAAGTTCAATCCGCCTAGGCGGCGCCTAGGCCCTGCCTAGGCGGCCTAGGCACTAGGCGGTGGTCGACCGCCCGACTAGCGCCTAGCGGTTTTTGCAACCTTGATTTGCATGACAGGGTAACTGTGGTCCAAGTTGCAATAAGGGTAACCAACTGTCGAAAAAGCATCAAACAGTCAAAATGTTCGAGTTCAATTTAAGATAACTTTCAGCCTTTACAACAATCTGTTTTTCTGCACCACCACTTAAAAAGAGTCAGGTATTTTCAAAGGTACTGACACATCATGTGCCACATGAGCATACTTTTTTTATGGGGGCGGAAAACTAAGTTGATTAAAGGAAGCAAAATAAACTGGACCAAAGTTGGTTATGCAATTAACCTATTTTTTTTTTTTTTTTTTTTTTTTTAAATTATGATGAACGAAGGAAGAGGTAATTATTTAAGTTAGAAAAAACAGTTAGAAATAACTAAAAAACATAAGACTATAAGCCATGATGACAATGTATAACATGATTCACCTGCTTCTCAGTTGGGTTCCAGATTGTTATCAAGCCTTGCAGCGGGCAGCTCTTGTTCTGTTTATTACTAGTCAGACCAACCACTCTCACCCTCATAAATGTGTTGACTTCCCTCTTACTTAATCCAGCATCTTCTAACGCTTTTTCAATTGATTTTTGCATCTCTGACTGTCTAGTTTCCTACAACATTGTCATTACACACATATCTATATTCAGACACATTCTATTCAATATCTGGTAGAGAAGAAATAGGTAACTAATGAAAATTAACAACACTGAGTCACTATTAACAGAAATATACATCATGGCTAGATACATTCTACATACCTCAATTTTTGCTTGATAACTAGCAAATGAAGTCAGTTGTTCTGAACTCATATCAGCCATTAAAATTTCTGGTTCAGCAGCTTGTTCTAGTAGTAGTGAAATCTTCTCCCCTTCACCTATATCTTTCTCATAACATTTAAAAGTTTTGAGCCCTTTTTGGAACTCGGACATGACGCCTTCGACAATGCTTGAACGTCTGTAAAATAGTCATAACAACAAAAAGCTGCCCCAGTATTAGCAACTTAACCTGGCCCTCCTTTTTTAAGAAATAGAAGCATGTCCCTATGAACTTCAAACCAAAACAATTACTGGGAATCCAACGTAATACTGAGTGAAAGTTCGATTTAATGTTGGTCCAATACATCAAAGAAATTTGGTTAAGATCCCAGGATTGAGATTTTGAGGTTGGAAGTTGGATACATGCTAATCATTTTTCTCCGACAAATTTGGTATGTGCTACAGAAAAAGTCAAAAGATAAGAATAGTCCACCACAATAGACTAGAGCTTTGAAATCTTATCCCTCAGGATCTTAAATAAAAATGTCTCTCAATGTCTAAATGACAAAACTCAGCTGTATTTTATCAAGAGTAATAAACTGATGTAATCTGTTGGGGATCAATGGTAATGAGTGAATAGGGTAAGCGGTAAATCTTGAATACTAGTTGAGTTCGATTGGGTTCAACCCACTTCATTTCTAGCTAAGTTTCAAATTTGACCCATTAGAGACCCAAATTGATCCAATTTTGGGTAAATAGGTCGAATATTACAACAACAATACCCAATCCCGTCGGAGCGAGGTATGGGGGAGGTGAGATGTAGACAGTCACACCCCTATCCGAGGGTAACGGGGCTGCTTCCAGAAAGACCTCCGGCAAGTGTGTGTGAGTAAGCAAACAGACAATATGAAAGGTGTGTGCGAGAAAAAAGAGACAATGACATAAACGGAAGTATATAAAGCAAACACATACAAGTGAGCAAAGACATAAACGCATAAAGACAAAGATGTAGAGTATCCCGGCATAATTGCCACACATCATGAACCCAATAAATAAAAGATATAGAATATTCATGCAGTGTAACTGATGGGCTAAAATTACCTGTGGTCATACCACTGCATCCTTTTGCTTTCCATCCTCTCTGATCTCACAACAAAACCCCCATCCCCTAGCCTAAAAGTGAGAGACAACAGCTGTCACAGTCAAAAAAATAGAGTGGGTTTTTAAGTATCTTATGTTAGCTTCAGCATACCTTTCCCTGTACAGAATAGGGTATATCCGAGTGATTCCAACTAATGTGCTGGGAACTACCCCTCCAGAACCTTTAATGCACTTAAATGCTAATGGAGCACAACCAGTTTTACCTAGAAATGGAGCACCACAACCATGCATGAAAACACAAAAATAGTAGACAGAGAATATTCTGAATCGGACAGCTTATTCAAGCAAATGATGTACTGTAATTAAATCTTACAGAATCCCAAACGGTCAGCCCAATGAGCTCTATATGTCCCATTCAAGTGCAAGTATAAGCTAATCATCCTCGATGCCTAGATAAATAAGTTTATCTTCTTTCAGAAATATGTTATTGTTTACAATAAGTATATACTAAATTATAATCATGAAATCAACTTAATAATGACCTCAAGGGGTGTGACAGGTGCATCCCAACCGCATAAACCAGCTCCACATATCTTCAAATGATGATTAATAGTTAGTGATAAAAATGTAAAACATAAGGGAAATGTGACTGAACACGAGAATTTTATTTCAGAATATGACCGTGACTATGTACCCTAAGTTTTTGTCCCACAAACAATTTTCCTTTATAAAGTTGTTTTAAAAGTAATTCATCCAAGAGACCTTTCACTGAGTACCTGAAAGACAAAAAAACAATTTCAATCACCCATAAGGAGCACAGTTTTAAATCTACACATTGTTCTTTACCATCCATCTGTTAGTTCTATGCTTGCAACTGTAGAACTGTCAGTATATGACTCTGCGTTACACTTTAACTGGATAGATGCTATGCAAAGTACCACGGGAGAAGAAGGAGGAGCATCTCCCTCCAGAATTGTCTTTAGAGCTGATCTGTGACCATTGTTAACTTCTCTCTCATATCTATAAAAAAGGCGTATATAGCATATTAGAGGTAATAGCAGTGTAGTCAAAAGAGAAAAAGCAAGCTTTAAGCGAAGCGAAGCGAAGCGCCCTAAAGCGCTTTGATTCTAAAGAAGCGAGGCGTTTTACTAGAGCGAGCAAAAGCGTTGTCAGGCGAACTGAAAAGCGCTCGCTTTTTTGTATAACGGCTAGTTTTTATTTTTTTAGCTAATGAAGTTGTACAGCCAGCCCTAATCTTCTAAATTAGGTTAAATAATTACAAAACTAACCAGCAGCAGCAACAACAACAACAACAACAACAAACCCAATCCCGCCGGGGCGGGGTATGGGGGAGGTAAAATGTATACAGATACTACCCCTGCCCCAGGATAAACCCGGGAGTAGAGAGACTACTTCCAACAATTACAAAACTAACCCTTTAGTATAATATTATAAATACCAACACTTTTTAACAATTATTAATCAAAAGCTCAAGGCCCGTTATGATAACAGGAAAACCATTGACCCTATTTGTTTAGATGATGTGGATGAGAGCAATGAGTGGCTCACAGGAAGTAATGATGCCGAAGGGGAGTTTGTGTTTGGTGAGTATGAAGCACTAACTTGGGGTACCGTAGCTAGTGCTAGTGGTGTAAATGAGCCGAGGCATTATACAAGAAGAAATGCACCGGCATCTACAAGTAGGACACTCTTTGATGAATCCGACGAGGATCTTGTAGAAAAGATGATATAGTGGATCTCGGAAACGATGGGGAAAATAAGAAATGAGAACTTAGATGATTATTCCGAATAAAAATAGTAGACTTTAAGCTTTAACTATCTGAATAAACTTCTCTTTTGAAGTCTTTTTATATTAAAAATGAAGATTTTAAGATAATTATGTTTTTATTTAATCATTGTTTTCATACTAGACACTATTATATGCACAAAGGGTAAAAAGTTAACTGAAGCGCTCGCTTTTGTCGCTTCTCACTTCTCGCTTTAGAGAAAGGCATGTCGCTTTCGCTTTTAACTACCTTGGCAAGTACCTATATTTAAGTACCTGTTTACGGTAACTCAATAGAAAAACATGATCAGAGATATTGTAAGTACCTATATTTAAGTTCCTCAAGCACGTTGGAAGCGGTTAACAGTTTTCCAGAAAGCTTAGCAGGATAGCATCTCTCGTAGCATGCAAGTTTCCAGACGATCCATCTGTAGTGATTCGCTACCCACCTACGGTAAAGCAATAAAAAATTACACTTATTATTATAGCAAGAATATCAGAATCAGATGGTAGATAATAATCCCCTAGTAAGTAGCTATAGTTAGAAAAACAGTTATGCAACTTAAATCTATAAGTATCCATAACTCAGTTCATTGCTTGGAATCTTGGATTAAACTGTTGTACTTTAAGAGAGCTATGGCCTAAAAAATCTCAACTTATCTTTTATATATAGGCTCATATCCTCAGATCTATTATCAGCTTCAGTTAGGGTAAAGGCATAAGTTTACTTAGTACGAGGCACTTAGCACCATACTGGCAACACACACACAAAACAGAAAATAATGTAACTACCCATATTAACCAACATAATTCAATCTCAAAAGACAATAGTAGGAAAGAAATAGACTATATGCTACTTACTCCTTTGAAAGAGTTGAACATCCTGATTGAGCCAGCACGTGAAAGAAGGAATCCACTCCAATGCATTTTAAACCTGATTGATCCTCTAACATGTGTTTTTCTGCATTCTCTGAATTTATCTTTTTTAACCATTCAGGCAACTTGAACTATTTGGCACAAATGCATTACAAACATTGTCAAGAATGAAACGAAAGTCTGTTTCCAAAGATTATAAGGATGAGGTTTTGGTCTACTGACCATATTCTGAAAGGATGGTGGCTCTTTAAGGTACTCCTTGATGTACTTTCGAGGAATCTGAAATGGGTATCGAGTAGAAACCCTTCTTTTGCAGAATGATTCTTCAGAAGCTTTGGCTTTGGGGATTGTCCCTAACGCAAACAAATACTTCATATCAGAAAAGCATCTTAAGAAGCATTTCACTAACAATTTTTTAAAAGCATCTGAAATTACCATTAGAAACTACTGTTTTGTTCAATGGAGGTATAAACTTAGAAATCCGGGGCTTCTTGAATGGGGATGGATATTTTCGAATTGAAGGTTTCCTCTTTTCACCATTTACATGTTTGTTGTCAGCATTAGCTAAACCAATAGTATTTGAAATATCCGCCAAAGGCCCATTAAAAGACTTTCTCCCTCTTACTCCACCAACTACATGAGGTGTATATGCTGTTGAAGGCATTAATGAACATGGTACATCATTATCCTTTTGAATATTGATATCATGTTCCACTTCATCAAATTCTTTGATTAAATTACTCCTGAATCCTACACTTTCTAACCTGACTGCACTCTTCTTATTCCATAAAGTTGATCTTACTGGGGATATAAAGTTATTGGAGATTTTCTTTTGTTTAAGCATATCATCACCAAAAGAGGTACACATAATATTTTCTTTGTTCAACATCATATCCCCGAAGCTACCATCCTTACTACATGAAAATATTCCATCCCCTTCTTTTAAGAAATTCCCCAAGTCGGGATCTCCTAGAAGACTCCTTGCTCGTTTCAAGGCATCACCAGAAACTTTTACAGATCTTCCACCAGCTGTTTGAAACTTAATAGGTGGTGGTCTAGAAGCAGACTGAAACTTAAACTTCGACACTGGAGCAGACTTAGATTCTTGAAACCCTAAATTAGTTCCAGCATTGGTCATCTGGAGACTCGAAGAAGACTGGCAGGTGAAAAATTCACCTGCATTTGCATTTTTTGTTAATTTATTGAGACCTTTGGATGCCTTGTCATGATCAAAACTTTCTTCAATTCCTAACAATGTTCTCGCTTTTGTGAGACCATTAGAGCATACGTTTACAGCTTTCCCTGAGGCTGTTTGGAACATGGTATTCAAGCAATCTGTTCCATCATTTTGATCAACTGTACCACCTGCCCAATCTGTCAAATTAAAACAGAAGTGCAAACAGAATTAGTATGCTTGATCACAAGTAAGATTACAAATGCACAAAAATAGCTGACTAAACGTACTAAAGTCCATTAAAAGGCGAAAGAAAGAAAGATTAATTTCATTAAATAGTGATATATACACAAGAAGACTGTGGTGTTGGACTAGGTTCTTTTCAAAATATAGGGTATAAGACAGTGAATATTTAAGACAAGAATAGCTACTCCTTCAAAGTTCAGACATCTCCTTTTAAGCCAAATAAATCACATGAAGATTGTTTCCCTTTTCAAGCTAGAAAAATCTGAAATAACTTTAAAACCTTGTAGGTCCAGCAGATTACAAACAGCTAGTGCCATAGTAAGTAAGAAAGACTAAATCCCTCAACTAAGGTTTTATTAAGCTATCTATATTGCTATAAAACGAACAATCCCAGGATGTCGCTTTTACGCTTCACTTTTGCAGCTTTGACGGGATGTTGACATCAAGTATCATAACCGAAGATCAAATATATCTATCACTTCTATCAAAAGAGACAAGTGAAGGATCACCTGAAAAAGTCTCATCATCTAGGTTACCAAGAATGGCAAATGCCTTTTCGAATGAAGACTTTTTTGCCGCAACCAATTTCCCTGATCCAGTTTGAAATGTCAAAGGGGTCTCAGCTTTATCCTCATGTACCTTCAAACATCCTGTTCCAAAACGAACAACAGTCGAGCAATTAGTATGCTGTTCTGAGCAATCTCTTGCAGAAATGATAAAACTAGTAAATTCAACTACATATACATCGAAAGATACATCCAAGTTTATTCCTATTAATTGAAATAACTAATATTATTTTTTCCTGTACTATTCCGAAGCTTTGTTCTTGGTTCAGTTGTCGAATCTCAGCAACAAGTATTAGTATTCCTTGTGACCACCAAAATCAAATTTTGTCAATTAAAACCCTTATATTTAAAACCCTAGCATACTTTAAATGGTTGATTCTTTTTTCAGCATAGTTAGGTTGCGTTTAGTTAAAAGAAAACACCATTGTTTTCCACAAAAAGTTTTGTACAAAACAAGGAAACTAGATATTGCGTTCAAATCAAATGTTCCCATCAAATTCTCTACAAAACAGAAACTTTGCATTTCCTGCTTTAACAAGGGAAACTACAAAACATTTTTTTTTCCTTGTTTCCCTTGTAACCCCCCTTGTTTGCTTGAGAATAGAAAACAATATCATATGGAAACACGGTTTCTATGTTTTGTGGAAAATTAGATCCCCTCCTTTTTTTTACAAATTTGAAAATAGAAAATTTAGAGATTATTTCTCTAACTAAACGCACTCTTGATATCTGTTTCTTATATTGTTAGCAATGAACATGCATAGTGAGTTATTATAAAGCATAATTCGAGTAGAAGGTATACTTGTGTCAACAAAATCATCGTTGTGGCCAAATATGGAACGTGCTTTCTCTATAGATGACTGCTTTATAGCAACCGGTTTCCCTAATCCTGTCCGAAATGTGAAGGGGGTGACAGTATCATCCTCCTCTAGCTTAGAATATCCTAAAAAAAGAGTACAATTTAGATGGTGGACCATAATAACCAAACGCTGAGAATTAGAAACAAAAGAACCTGTTGATTGATTGACGTGTTGTTGATCTTCAACAGTTGGAGCGTTTTGACTCTCTAAAAGGTTTGAATATCCTGCAATTCAAAGCCACTAATACTCATTCTACTAGTTTGAGTAGTAGAAAATATCTTAGTTTAAAATTGCATCAGTTGCACTGATAATTTTATACTAGTTTATCTACATTATAAATATTTTCCTTTCAAAATAGTTGAATATATGCAAGTCGATATGCAAATCAAATTGGGAGTGTTTGGATGAGCTTATCAGCTTTTCCAAATCTGAATAAGCCTATCATCAAAACACTCCCTTAATGTACCTGTAGATAATTAGGGCTAATCTAATCAAATACTGTATTAAATAATAAAAATACCTTGAAACAAGAGATCGGAGATAGAAGGAGTAGGAGGAAGAGGTGATTTATGAATTGGGGGTTTGTTGTTGAGAAAACATTGCCACCTGTAATTCTTACCGCCGTCGGAGGTGAATACTTGCCATGTACAGCAAGACGACGTCATCGATTTCCCCAATTGTTTGTTTTTTCTTCTAATTTTCACCTCAGACTGATGGATTATTGTAGCCCCAAAATGAAATAAACGGTTTTGTGTTTTTTGTTTTTTTTTAAAGTGGTAAAAAAAAGAAATGAACTACACAAATTATCAATATTCTGGTTCTTTAATTGAACTATTAGTAGACATGGAATTGTTTAGAGATTGCTTAAAGTTAACGCATGATTTTTCCTGAAGCTTTTTACCTGGATTTGAGCTATTGAAAGTTGCTAATTTATTGGATTATGAGACCAGTTAACACATAATAAAGGTGCATCAAAAGAATATAAATGAAACTGTTTGTAGTTTTTTGCATTTTTTGGCTCATGGCTGTCTATGTTACAGAGGACATGCATTGTTTTCAAAAACACTATGTACCATGTTCAATGTAGTTAAAATTGAAACACACATAATTATGCACACAGATTCAAATGTGCCTACATGTGACACAATTTTGCTACTGAAAAGTCTTCTGAAAACAAATATACTTTAATTATAATATTAATTAACACATTGATATACTTGTAATAACGGATTACAATAAGATGGCATGCAAACGGGCAACAAGTTGTGCCGCAACCCCCTTTTGAATAGCAAAACCAATTCTACTAAAAATGAAATTTTGTGACTTAGGGGTCGCAAAATTACTTTGCACAACCCGTTGAACCCTAGTCAAAAACTCCACAGCTGCCGAAGCTAGGAACCCAAATGTATCAAAAGCAAAAGGGGTAAATACGTGTTGATTCTCTAAACAAGCTTTCTCGTGTTTAGCAACTTTGCTCGATTCCGCTTTCAACGCCGCTTGTCCCGCAACAAACCCATTGTCCCTTAGCCCAACAAGAGGGGACACTCCGGTAAGATCCACACAAGCATGTTTCCCCCCGGCCCATCCAAACATAAGTATATCAGCTGGCCGTAAAGTAGACCTCCCTTCAAGCGGATCTGTCAGAAAGTTCACGGGGGCCTCTTTTTTAGAAGAAATTCCTGCTCGTTCAAGTTCATCAGGATTGATATACTATTGCCATCTTGTACCTTCTAATTTATGGTTTCAGTATTTTGTATAGGCATACGCCTCATATCACACAAATCTCTCTACTATTGCCTACTAAAGACATGGATAAATTTACATATCTTATTACTGCTATATCTAACAACTATCATAGATTATTCTCTCAATTTACCTATCAATTCCACTCACTACAATCTTGACTGTAGCCCATCCCATCAAGCATAGTCCTTGCTATCTAAGCACCAACAGTAGAAATCGGACCTTGAAGTTGCAAACAGTTCATCAGGACTCATCCTCTCAAGTTCGCTTTGTCTCCATGATCCAAAGTTATTCTTATTTTGTGGGTCCGTAGCAAGTGGATAGTTCTCATTTCTATGAGGCTGGGATCTCATCCTCCTGTAAAGCCTCATAGTTGCAACACATTCATCATAAGGGTCTTGTATGCTGCTTTGAATATCATAATTGTGCACAGAGAAACATCATTAGTTTACTTAATATTGAGGATAATGTTGTAATTTTACAAAGTCCTGTAATGTTTAAAACCCGTTTCCCTTCCCAATCCGCCCAAAATTGGACGGAACAAAATAACACTCAAAAGCCCATCCCTTCCCTCCCTCCCACCTTCCCGTCCCTTACCTTTCCATCTTAAAAAAACTCAAGAACGCCCCTTTTTGATCTCCCTTCCCCTCCCCTTCCATTACTTTAAAAAAAAAACTCGAGAACAGAGCGTAAGGGATGACAATGTGAAGAAAGTGGTTATTTCTTTTTGTGTTGTTGAGTTTGTATTTTTAAGTAGCAAGGAAATGATAGGAAAATAACAAAATTACCAACATACCCTCGAAACTACATACATTAATTAATTTTTGCACAACTGAAGTCTCTCAAAACCCATGATTCAAAACTTGCAAACTTTCTCTACTTCCAATTTACGCCATTAACAACGAAGATACCATGGCCAAATTTTAATGTTATAATCGTTTTATATAGCTGTCGTGTAGTTATTAAACTTGGTTCAATGTATATATTCATTATTTCTTATATCAGTAGTGTATAATTCACTTTGGGAAAACAACCGCCTATAAGTATGGTGTTTATGGGCAATATTAGTTAGGTAGTGACGGAAGTGTAGCTTACATATACAGATCAAATTTACAGAACGTGATTTTCTACACCATAATAAATTAAATAATTCATGAAGATATGAGGGTAGACTTACAAATGATAGGCTGTGATTTTCTACACCATACCAAATTAAATAATTTATGAAACGTGATTTCTGTGATAATATTGTGAGAAAACCGCTCGTTTTGTGGTTGTTTGTTATTGATAGTTGCTGTAACTAGGTCAAATTTATGAAACGTGCATGAAGAAATGAGGTTATAATTGTAATTTAACAAAAACCCATCTTGTTAGTGACCCACTTCCCCTCCTAATCCCCTCAATTTTGGGCGGAAAGCATATACACAAAAAAAACCCATACCTTCCCTCCCTCCCCCCTTCCCGTCCCTTACTTTTCCCTCTTTAAAAAAACTCGAGAACATCATTTTTTTCAATTTTCCTTCTCATCCCTTACCTTTCCATCTAAAATAAAATTCGAGAACAGAGCGTAAGGGTGCGTTTGGGTTATGAATTTGGATTTGGTGCTGGAGAGAAATTATTTATTTAATAGATTTTATTCTAATAAAGACTAAAATATACCATTCGTCTACTCAAATCACCAGCTGAGTTCTTTAGAAAATTTAATGTCACCCAAAGTCTCTATTGTTCACTAGCTGAGTTTCTTAGAAATTGTGGAAAACTAGAAAGGAGAGTTCAATAGTTTTACCGTTTTTAACTTGATTTAAATCTTTGAAAACCTTTGATTCGAACTTTAGTGAAATCAATGAATTACAATACGAACACTATAATAAATAAGCTACAACTACTAAAATGTAAATTGCAAGACAAAGAGTAAGAGATGCAAAGATCATACCGAGATAAGAGATTTATAGTGGTTCGGTAACGAAGCTCCTCTTCGCTCTACTCCACTCCTTGAGTACCCAACTCGAGAGTTCTAAGCACTATGTCAACAAACTCCCTTCAAGCGGAGAAAACCGTATAACGTCGCTTATCACAATTTCCGAAACTAATCTAAATGTCGAGTGATAATCTAGCTAGTACCAATCTCTCACAGGATCTACTTGATCCTTGCTAATCGCACACTCTACAAGATCCACACGATCTACCCTCGATCCACTTAATCCACACACTATCAACACAATCTATACGAGATCTCCAAGATCTCTACAAGATCACAATGATCTACACACGCAAGCTAAACAATATGATAAACAACTTTATGTACGCCTAGATACAACAAGTACGTAACAAAGGTACAAGTGCACTACACTAACACTACAACACTTTGTATCTTCTTGATACTTTGTGTTCTTCTCTTGCACAAGTAAAGGAATGAAAGTGATCACTTGGTTGGATAATTGAATCACTCTTAAACAAAAGAAAACTATCTAAATGATCAAGGAATTGTAAATTTGATACAGGGATTGATATCGGCCCTTTTTAGGGGTCAAATAATCAAATATAATATAGGAATATCAAATATACGATAAACGCGCGAATCGACGAATCAACCCTTTAGGAAAAAAGGGCAACACGCAAAACCAAATATACGATATATGATACCGGAAAAGTGATTACCCGGGTCGTTTCCCAACGAGGAGTGAATTGATGGTTACGTTTGAGGTTTGTTATTAAAATGCTTGAAAGTTCGGGTTTTTACGTTTTGGGATTTTTCTGAATT
Source organism: Chrysanthemum makinoi (assembly GCA_910596185.1). Taxonomy (NCBI): domain Eukaryota; kingdom Viridiplantae; phylum Streptophyta; class Magnoliopsida; order Asterales; family Asteraceae; genus Chrysanthemum; species Chrysanthemum makinoi. The sequence goes on from OU343224.1 coordinate 281,841,783, forward strand.
CAAAATAAGATACGGGGAAGGAATTAAGGCACAGAAACAAAGGAAATTACTAAATTATCAACTAAATAGCAAGTAAAGCAAGAAAACGAAGTAATATAAGGTACTAGTACATTAAAAACTAAAAACGACAAAACCGGCTACGTTACGAGCCCTAAAACAAAAAATTTCAAATTAAGGCCTACGGGTGCAATTTTATTTTTCCTGCGTCCTAAATGACTAAAAATGATGTTAGAAAAAAGCGTGGTATTTTTTTAATTTTCTTTTATTTATTATGAATTAAAATACGAATTTATACTAATTAAATTATAAAAAATACTAAATGAAATTGAAAAATTCTAAAATTTTTTGTAAAAATACTTGAAGATATAAGGAAGCTAAGACAAACAAAATCGGGGTACCAACTTATTCTAATAAGCTGGTAAAAAGCTAAATGTGGCTGCTAGCTTAATAAGTGAAAATTGGTATAAGAATTAAATAAACCAAATACCAACTGCAAGTCCTTAAGGCGCACTTGGTATTGGTGTGTTGTGTTGGTGCTTTGCAAGGGGAGAGGTCTAAGGTTCGAGCCTAGCTCACCCTGGACATCCCTTTTGCATATATTTTTTTTCATTTTTCTTTTGAAAACTTTTTAGAACTTAAAAATAACTACTTTTGATAAAAGCAAAATTTTTTAAACTTAAAAATAGGCACAGAAACTGCTTAATTCGGCAACAGAAGTCCTTAAGGGACTGTTTGGTTTATGTGGATTGTCAAGGTTTTAATTAAGCTAATGAAAACTTAAAATAAGCTATCTAAACCTAAATGCACTCTAAATAAGCTAAAATGAACAAGATTAAAGTTGAAAATAAGCTAAACCAAGGGAATAAGCAGCTTGGTTATTAAACTGAACTAAGCACATTTTAAGACTACTAGGGACTAAAAACCATCAATAAGCACTAAATCAGCTAATATTTAAGCAAACCTAATCTAAATACCTTAAAAGCACTAATGGAGCCCTAATAAGCAGAAAGAATAAGCTGATAAGCTAATAAAAAAGACAATAAGGCTGCTGTGGGGACTGCAGTTAAACAACCCATATGGGGTGTTTCAAGCTTAAAAATAAGCTAACAAACAAGCTTTAAAGTACCTACTAAACTAAAACAGAAAAAATTCATAGTATTAGGATCCTAACAAACTAAATTTAAGCTACTTAAGGTGAAATGTGGTAACTTTCAAGGCACTTAAAAGCTACCTAAAGCTAATTGTACTTGCTACAAACCAAAAACAGATAAAATATGATAAACAAATAACACATAAACTCAATTTTTGAGAAACTTTGAATAATTAAACAAGCTTAAAGCAAGCTTGATAATCAGTAGCACAGGCTGCTGATTTTGCAAGTCTGTGAGAATTTTTTTGACTTAACAACTTTTTTTTAAACTTGACTAATCCTTGTGACTTTTGCCAAACCTGAGAACCATGTGTTGTGAACTCAATTTGAACCAAAATACAACAAGTTTTAAGACTTTTTTGAAAACCTTTGAACAAGACTGTTAAGACCTTTAAAACTTGAAACTTGAAAGAAACTTTTTCTAAAACTTTAAAAACTACTTGAAGCTGATTCTAACTACTAAATGTACTCAATTTAAGCTAAAGTAAAGTGTTTTAAAAACCAAAATGGGTCAAAACTGAGTTTGACCCTTAATTGTATGCAAATCCAAACACCCCTTTAGGACAAGAAAACATATTTTTAAGTAGTAAAACTTAGAGTTTTTGGTTAAACAAACACTTCTCATAACCAATTAAAGTTGTGACAGTAAATTTGAGGCAAACAAAACTTATGAACAAGAATCAAAGAGGGCAGTCAAATGAACAACGTAAGAATTTAAAATTTTATTAATTAAAACTGTAAATGAGAAGATATTATGTTATTGATGTGTTGTATATTCCCCCTCCTCTTAGGAATAATGAACTTGCATATCAAGCATATCTTTTGTACCTTAAGGATAGTTTAGAGGGTCTCTGTGAGATTTTAGAAGATCATAGATTAGAAACCACCTGATAGTGCGGTTGCCTATGCCTGCATGTATGCCAAACGATCTCAGGAACTCTTAGAATATGTCATTGCTACATGTCCTAAATCTGGTACTAGGCGAGATAGAATAGTTGCACCCACTTCTATGCCTAAAGTTTTGATGTGCCTCCTAAAGTCTCAGAGCCCCGCACTTCTAGGCCAGAAATGCAAAAAGTAGTAAAAACCAACTAATATTCCCGTCGTTCCTTTTACAGGAGTAAACAGTGACACTAAGGTTAGCGGGTCACAGCCTTCAGGCAATACAAAGCAAGATAGGACCTCGCGAGCTAAAAGTGATCAAGAGAAGAGAGTAGAAGACCACCATAGGAATAATAAGTTTGAGTTGAATAAAACGAATCGTGTTGATTCTAGTATTAGCTATAAGTGTACTGTAATTAATTCGAATTCTGCTACTGCTTGCAAAACATGTAATGAATGTTTAATTTATGGTAATCATGAAGAATGTGTTGTGTCTTATTTGAGGCATTCTATTAAATCCCCAGTGGATAATGCTAAACAGGTTAAGCAATCTTGGAAACCTACAAGGAAAAGGTTCATTAATGTAGGTTATCAGTGGAAGCCTACAGGCCAAAAATTCAAAATTAGTGAACTTTGCCCTACATTGTCTAGATCACTGCCCATTAAGATATAGAAGCCCACTGGTAAAATCATATCTTTAAGAAGTCAGCACACTTCGACTAGATCCACTGCCTCTACTAGTGCAGCTCCCACTAATAATGTCATGGCTTCTAGAAATGTTGTATGTCTTCAATTTGCTTGTACTAACCAATCGGAACCCATATTTTTATGAGGATCCAATGTTTCCAGTTATCCACTTTTATCTGTTAGTAAATGCAGGTCGTACAAATTGTCCTTTGGTATTTGGATTCAGGCTGCTCAAAACATATGACCGGGGATCGCTCACGGCTCAATAACTTCGTGAATAAGTTCATCGGGACTGTTAGATTTGGGAATGATCATTTTGGGGCAATTATGGGTTATGGAGATTATGTTTTTGGTGATAGTGTTATCTCCCGGGTATATTATGTAGAAGGACTTGGACACAATCTGTTCTCTATTGGTCATTTTTGTGATTCTGATCTCGAAGTAGCCTTCAGAAAACACACATGCTTCGTTAGAGAATTAGATGGTGTTGAACTTCTAAAAGGATCTCGTGGCACTAACTTGTACACCATCTCTACCGAAGACATGATGAAGTCTTCTCCTATTTGCTTATTGTCAAAGGCATCTAATAGCAAGTCATGGTTGTGGCACCGTCGACTCAATCACTTGAACTTCGGTACCATCAATGATATTTCTAGAAAAGAACTTGTAAGAGGCTTACCTTGGCTAAAATATGAAAAGGATCATCTTTGTTCTGCATGCTAATTAGGCAAAAGCAAAAAATATGCCCACAAACCCAAACCTGCCAATACCATTATGGAAGTTCTTCATACCATTCACATGGATCTATGCGGACCCATGAGAGTTCAAAGTATTAATGGGAAGAAGTATGTGCTAGTTGTTGTTGAAAATTACTCTCGGTTTACATGGGTAAAGTTTTTGAGAACTAAGGATGAAACTCCCGAGGTTATTATTAAGCTTATCAAACAATTGCAAGTGAGGCTTAACAAAAAAGTTAGAATCATCTGAACATACAATGGAATTGAATTTGTAAACAAACAGCTCATTCAGTTTTATGAATGCATTGGAATTACTCATCAGAAAAGTGTTCCACGCACTCCTCAGCAGAATGGTGTAGTTGAAAGGCGTAATCGCACTCTTGTGGAAGCTGCTAGAACTATGCAATATTCTCAAAAGCTCCAATGTTTCTCTGTGCGAAAGCCATTGCCACTGCTTGTTATACTCAAAATCGATCTCTAATATATACTCTTCATGGAAAAACTCCATATGAATTAGTACACAATAGAAAACTGGATCTCTCATTTCTTTGTGTATTTGGAGCTTTGTGCTATCCAACAAATGATGGTCAAGATCTGGGAAAGTTGAAATCTAAGGCAGATATTGGATTTTTCATTGGTTATGCACCTGATCGGAAGGGTTACCAAATCTACAACAAAAGAACCTGAGATATTATGGAAACTATTCATGTTACGTTCAATGAGCTGACTGAGCAAATGGCTCCAGGACACTCCAGTTCCGGACTTGTACCTCAACATTTGACACCTGGACCCATAAGTTCGGGTCTTGTACAGAATCCCACTCCTGCAACTCCTTATGTACCTCCCACTGAAGAAGATTTGAAGAAGCTATTTGATCTTATGTATGATGAATACTTTGAGCCTACAACTGATATCACAAAATGCACCATCTGCTGACCATTCACCATCATCATCGAATCTTCAATCATCTTCAATACATCAAGGAATTGCAGTTAATAATTCTTTTGAAGATAATCCATTTAGCACTCTTAGAGATGCTCCATTTGAGAATATATTTGCCCCTGAACCCACTTCTGAAGCATCTTCACTAGGGGATCCTAACTCTGCTACTTCAGTTCCTTACCAGCAACCACATGATCATCTCAGAAAATGGACACATGATCATCCATTGGATAACATCATTGGGAATCCTTCTCGTCTGGTATCTACTAGAAAGCAACTTGCCACTGATGCCTTATGGTGCTTCTTCAACTCTATACTATCAAAGATAGAACCAAAATATGACAAATCAGCAATGTGTGAGGACAGCTGGTTTAGTGCTATACAAGATGAAATCCATGAGTTCGATCGTCTTGATGTATGGGAATTAGTACCTATTCCAGACTGTGCTATGATTATCGCTCTCAAGTGGATCTTCAAGGTGAAACTTGATGAGCATAGTGACGTTTTGAAGAACAAGGCGAGACTAGTTGCTAAAGGGTATCGACAAAAGGAGGGTATTGACTTTGAGTAATCATTTGCTCCGGTTGCACGAATTGAGGCTATCAGAATCTTTCTTGCTAATGTTGCCAATAAGAATATGGTAGTCTACCAACTGGATGTAAAGACTGCGTTTCTTAAAGGCGATCTTAAAGAAGTAGTCTACGTCTGTCAACTGGAAGGCTTTGTGGATCTTGAGCGTCCTAACTATGTCTACCGTCTGAAAAAGGCTCTCTATGGCTTGAAGCAGGCTCCAAGGGCATGGTAAGATACTTTGTCAAAGTTTCTTCTGGCTAAATGATTCTACAAAGGCGCTGTTGATCCCATACTGTTCACTCGAAATTCAGGCAAACATTTAATTCATGTTCAAATATATGTTGATGATATTATTTTTGCCTCGCCGACCCAAATGAATGTGATCATTTTTCAAAAGAGATGGGCTCTAAATTTCAAATGTCAATGATGAGACAAATTTCATTTTTCTTAGGATTACAAATTTCTCAAAGTCCCGAAGGCATTTTCATTAATCAATCTAAATATACTAATGTAATGTTAAAGAAACTTGGATTTGATTCTTGTGACCCTATTGACACTCCCATGGTGGAGAAAAACAAACTGGATGAGTACCTCTCTAGGATCCCTGTTGATCAAACTAAATATCGTAGTATGATTGGACCCTTAATGTACCTCACTGCCAGTAGACCTGACATTATGTTCGCTGTATGCATGTGTGCTTGCTACCAGGCTAAGCCTACCAAAAAGCACCTTGAAGTGGTTAAACGGGTCTTTCGATACCTCCAAGGAACCATTAACATGGGACTTTGGTATTCGAAGGACACCGCCATGTCACTAACAGCCTATGCAGATGCTGACCATGCAGGGTGTCAAGATACTTGTCGAAGTACGTCAGGAGGTGCTCAGTTTTTGGGTGATAAATTAGTGAGTTGGTCATCAAAGAAGCAAATGAGTACTTCTATATCTCCTACAGAGGCTGAATACATTGCCATGTCATCATGTTGTGCTCAAATCTTATGGATGAGATCCCAACTATCTGACTATGGCTTTGTATTCAACAAAATTCCTCTGTATTGTGACAACAAAAGTACCATCGCTCTCTGCTGCAATAATGTCCAACACTCAAGATCGAAGCACATTGGCATTCGACATCATTTCATCAGGTAATAAGTAGAGAAAGGTGTGGTTGAGCTCTACTTCGTAAGGACTGAGTATCAGTTGGCATACATCTTCACAAAATATCTTCCAAGAGAGCGGTTTGAGTTTATCCTACCGCGAATCGGCATGAAGAGTCTGAAGCCGAAAACGCTTAAACGTCTTCAGGAAGATGATGAGGAGTAAAGGAGTTTCTTCATCAATTCTTTGTAAATATTTTTCAAAAAGCAAAATAGAAATATATAAAATAAAATAAAAAAACCCATAAAAATCAGAAAATATGAAAATCCCAAAAATATTGTTTTTTCTTAACGCATGTTTTCTAGTATCGATAACATCTACGGTCTTAGAAATGTCATTCAATAATGGCACGGGACTTTAGATGAAGTTCGAGCAGGAGGTGTAAATACTTTTCAAAACATGTCTTGAAATCATGGTTTACAATTACTTCAGATTGTAACCCGCGCTTAATTCATGGCTTACTGTCATTTCAGGCAGTAAGCCGGGCTTAAAATCATGGCTTGCAGTTATTTCAGACTGTAACCCGCTTTTAAAGAAAGGAAAGTGCTGCGCTAAATCGATTTCTTTATATTTCGAGCACTTATCATAAAAATAATTAATAAGAAAAATCTGTCGACAAAAAGATGAATGTTCCTTTACAAATGTTTTTCTTCTAAAGATTCTTCTGAAAAATATTTGTTTTCACATGGTAATAACATTATTTGAAAATAACTCGGACTCAATTTTTCTGAAAATCAGCTGGACTCAATTTTGTCAAAATCTTTGTCACTCAATCAATGACTGAGGGGGAGAGTGATTTCAAACATTTCACAAAGGATATTTTCAGAAAATTGGTACCAATAAGAGCATGTTATAAACAACTGGTACAAGAGCATGTTACTTTGTTTTTTAAAAGTGGTGAATAAATGTTTTTGAAGTTATGTGTCAATGCATGATTTTATATAAATACTCATAAATCTTTCAAAATGAAATTTATATCTTATTCAAAGATCTTTCAAACATCATTGCAAACATACATCAACTTTGAGTTGACTGATCTCTTAAATCAGAAGATATTCGTTCTTTAGTCATCCAGACTTGGATGTGTTTTAAAACAAAGTCGCATCTCTCCTCAAAAAGTTTTCTAAATAATTTAAATCAGTTGGGACCATAAATCTCAAAGGGTTTGAAATTTTTGATCAGGGGAGAGAATATGATTTAAATAAAAAATCTGTTAAAAAGTGATAGTGCTGACTTAAAAGTGCAGGTTCTCTCTAATTTGTGTTAAACTCTTTCGAATATCGATGCACATATTGAAGGGGAGCAATTAAAAGAAAGCCACATCTTTCCCAAAAATATTTTCTTAAGTATTTAAATACTAGATTTGATCGGGGGAGAGATGGTGATCAATTTAGAAAACAAAATCAAGAAGAAACCGTGAGACAAGAGTAATTGGTTCCTTCCTCCATGTGCCAAACGATTTCTAATACACAATGCACATGTTGAGGGGGAGCATTTCTAAATGATCAAAAATAATTAAGGTACAAAATGCTTTGATTCTATATCACAAGTACCTTGATTTATTTTTCAAATGATTTTTCATTTGGTTTCAAGGCGGAAAGAACTATACCATAAGACCGGCCATTTTACTTTATGTATTGGAGTTATAAGGATAGTAAGGTTAGGTATTATTTCCCATGATCCTGCCAGAGCCGGAGGGATCTACCCAGGGACAATCCACTAGTTAGTATAGAAGTCCTTAGGTATATTGAAAAAAAAAGGAGAAAAGTGAGAATAAGGGAAGAGTGCCGACTGAGATAGAGCTAGAACTGGAATAAACCTAAAAAGGTTCTAGGGAAGTCTCGGTAAGCACTGAAGGGGTTGAAGAATGAAAAAGAAATAAAAAGTGAAAAGGGTGAAAAGAAATAGCCCTCCAATAATTCAACCTTAGGGCAGAAACCGGGTTCAATACATATGCTACTGGTGGTTACTAAGGTAACGCCGGTATTGAAGACAAGACGTCATGGACCCAGTGACGCACTGCAGTAAACTTCCCAAGCCACTCAAGTTCTCTTAAAAGGACTTGTTTCATTCTCACTCGGAACCTACATAATCTATCGACTTTTTCTTAGAGATAGTTGATATTGAAGAAGGAGACCTTCTCCCTAGTCTCCGCTCAGGAAACCAAAATGCGCTATTGAGTCTAGAGCCAAGAGATCATCAATAAATCTAATTAGGACACACAATTCATGAAGACTTGATGTTTCACACAATGTGGAAAGTAAGAATATATATATTGAGAGTCCTACGCATTATCCTTGTGGTATTTGCCATAACATCTGAGTGATATTTAAAATATTCACAATGAAGATGGAAATCCTTATAGAGCCAACATCAAACAAGCTCTTGTTGGGTGACATGTGAGATATTTTTCAAAAGATCAAGCTTGTGACAACTGGATAGAAACAATGGAGCGATTCACTCTTGAATCAACCTTGGTCCAGAAATGGATTGACGGATACTTTTGAAAAACCTTTTGATGTGCTCTACAATTATTTTCTTTTAGCGCATCGAATGGGCATTAATTTCTCAAACCAAAAGTATTTATGATTGGAGATTGATCTTTCTCATAAAAACCTTCGTCATATTGCAAAACTCTTTCTCTTAAGGAATACGTGATTTTTTTTCAAATCAAATTTTCATCAATCAGTGAATATCAATTCGCTGGTTCACTCACTCCGTGTTGTCTACTTTGGGACGCTCTGGTTTGAGAACGGCTAGATCAAGCTGCGAAACCCTGTCAAGGAGATTCTTAGGAATTCTACCTGATCACAAGCAGTATTTATACTGATCAACGGGGAACCGTGGTTCTTGCAACCCTATTCAACGAAAGTGAATAAAGACAGTTTCGTGTGTTATATTGCTAACTGTTGTTTACAGGAACATCGGACGGTTGCTGCTGATCGAAATTAAAAGTCAATCTATAACGACATGCTCACACATCACACTCACGTTTAAAGAAATCATGATAAGTTTGCCTCTATGCTATTTTGCTCTGATACCATTAAGTTATGCTTCCGCTACGCTGATGCAAATATCATGATCCAACAAAGTGTGAGCATGTCGGTCCAGAAGTTACAAACATCACATGAAGGTGATACAATAAAGGATGAGTCAGACATTTACTGTGGCTGATGATCTCGAAGAAAGCTTAAAGATCACCAAGTCGTGGATCGGCTAAAGACCTCCACTGAAAGTACAAAGCATGCGAACTTTGAAGAATCAAAGATTACGAGCAACAAAGTAAAGAACGTGCAATAGAATGCTAGAACTCAATGTATTATCTAGTTGTAATTGAGGTGACCTCCCTTAGGGGGACATTGTGTCACACCCCCAAAATACCTGTTTTGCAGCGAAATGGAATTCCTGGGGGATGACTGCCATAGCATCACAGTTACAGTTATATTGAACGACCTAAAGTGCCGTTTGGAAAACACATCGTTTGATATAATAAAACATTCAAAGTTTACAAAAGATAGGTCCCAAAAGTTAGTCAACATTTGCGGAAATAAGTTTGTTACAATCCAAACGATGTTTTAAAGTGCATAAAATCCATGTGAGACGCATCGTCACCGCTACTCTATGATAAGTCCTTATGCATGCCATGAAGTATATGCCTTAGATACCTGAAAATACATTGCTAAAAGTGTCAACACAAGGGTTGAGTGAGTTCATAGAGTTTATGAAAATATTTTATACGACTACCACAAGTATAGGTCATGTATGACAAATATGTCACATAAAAATGATACAATTGCTATAAGCACATGACACCGAAGCTAGACTGATCATGATGTTCGCCCCAACAAAGTGTTTTGCCAAACAACTCAAATTATGATATTAAATGAAATGCATCCGTTTGACCAGTTGGAATCCACCAACCCGGATGGAGGAGTCACCCTCAATAGATCTATCCACTCACCCTCGCTTCTTTCGGAATTAACAGTTCATGATTATGAAATGGGGACATTCAATTGGCAATGAGGTAACTTAAGCAATGTAATGAATTTGATATACTTGGTATCGTAATAAAATGATGTGCAATGTATTCTCCCTCGTAGGTTTGAAATAAAGTATAAACTTGTAAAACGGGGCTATGAAAACTCACTTGATACAATGATTATGATGGCAAAAGTGGATACACTGAAATGAGGCGCAATCTCTAACTGCAACTTGAGTGATTGAAGAGTTTTGTTGCAAATATACCTAATTAATCTTGAGGTTTTTATTTCAAAACCTTAACATAGACTACTAATAGAACTTGACTAACACTTGATCTTGAAAAAATGATGGATCCTTCTTCTTTTCTTAGCTAGGTCGATCATAAAAAAAAATGAAAGGGTTTCTTGCATTTACACCTTTTAGTATGTGACATTATGTATATTTTGATAAGTATATTACTTGTACATTATAAATATCTAGTCAATTTTGAGTTGGTGTACATTTCTAGTCAAGATATCTCATAGAAAAGTTGACAAGGGAGGGGTTGGTCGGAAATGGGTAAAATGGGGAGATTTAATGTGTATTTTTGTTAGTTAATGGAATTTAAAGTCAAGTATAATATGTATTTTGTACATTTAATTAATTACTAAGTGTAGCGTTAGCTAGAAATCGATTTTAATGGAACAAAATAAAATATATCGAAGTCATAAAAATTATAAAAATGCATTTCTCGCAAGAATTGAGTGAATAAATATTTATCTAATTGAATTTACGAAAACCGTCGTAAATATATATATATAACAATATATATACAAAATAAATCCAAAACATCGGGTAAACTAATAATATAATTTTTATAGTCTTAAAATGAGTATGAAAATAGATTCGAATGATTGTTGAAAGTGTCGGATAAGTTATTCAAAATAAATGATTTTGCGATAGCGTTTATTTAATAAATAAATACACGTTAATGAAATATGCAAACCCATGCATAAATTAATATGAAGATGTTGTTACATGATATGTAGACTAACTCTAGTCTATATGAAATGCTTTCAATGATGTTCCATGAATACGCAGCTAAACCCTTACGGTTACGCGTATTAGATACTCGTAAACCTAGTTTACGAAAAATGATGAATAGTGAATCATGAATAGTGATTTTTCTCCATGAATGAATAGTGTTTCGTGAATAGTAAAATTTTGAAATACCCTCTCAAAGTCTCAAACCGACTTCAAAAATGATGAATAGTAACCAGTGAATAGTAAATTCCCAAGATGAATAGTGAAATTTTCAAAGTTTGAAAAATGACCTGAAATTACGAGTTGTCACATTCGCCCACCCAAAAAGGAATTCAGTCCCTGAATTCAGTTCATGTTGGTTTCTACGGTGTTATTTGTGAAAAGGTGAGGATATTTGAGTCGCATCTGGTCTTCCCACGTTTTCTGAATCATACTACGCCTTTCCAAGGCGAGACTTTCAACATAACTCTGTTGCCAACTTGAAATTCTAATGGTTTGTGACTTACGGAACCCATTTCCAATATTTTGCGTCGTATGTCGACGTAGCTTTTCTATCTATTTGTTGTTGCTTGTTACTGATTCTTGATCTATACAATTTCTTTGTTGTTTCATGAATAAGTTATGGACTAGTGAGTTGGAATTTCCTGATTTTTGGCTTGTCAATAGGTGATTGACACCTCAACCATAGAGTGCCTCAATTGGTGCAGTCAATATGTTCATGTGATAACTATTGTTGTAAGGGAACTTGTTCGATGATGAATGATTTACCCAATCGTTTCCAGAAACAATCACATATGCTTTGAGCATATCTTCTATTGTTTGAATTGTTCCCTCGCTCTGACCATTGAGCTGTGGATAATAGGTGGTACTCATGTCCTAGTAGGTTCCATGGAAATCTCGAAATGATTGTCAGAAGTCTAAGGTGAATCGGCTACCTTATATTAGGTATAATTGAAATTGATACCACGTGTCTCGTGCCAATTTCAAAATGTCAAGTCTGTCGATAAGGACATTATTGAAAAGAAAAGATTATGGGTAACAGTTGTGATTCCTCGCATTTCTAGTTCTAGCGAATGTCATGACTTGAGTCTTCCTTGCCTAAGGTGCTTAGTCTCCATTACTAAAATGTTTATTGTTTGATGGTGTCTCTCTTAATTTCTCTTATCGAAATATTTCCATGCTCTATGTTATCAAGTCGCAAAACCCTAAATATTTAAGTGATGTGATATGGTGGTTGATTTTCAAGATTTGTTCCGATATTGAGTGCTTCTAAAATAGTTCATCACTGAGATTGTTATCATGCTAGCAAAAACATAGATATAAGCTTATACTATGTCGAAGAATGTTCGTTCTAATTTCACTTGTAGATGGAGAGTAATCGATTGTCCGATATGTTCAGACCTGCTGCATCTCTTGATATGGAAGTGAGGTTATCTGGAATTTCTAGAGAACACAATGCCTTAAGGGAAGTTTATATCGATAACCTTAATTTAACTCAATTATCCTTCGAGGGAAACTCATTGTAGGGAAGTTTACATATTGCTGAGGCCATGTTTAATAGAATGTTCCGCAGTCTTGGTTTATTCCTACAGTGTTGCTTAGTGTGTATTCGCTTTGTACTAAATCTTGTAACTCGGTCTAGCTGGTACTATTGAAATGATAGAATTTGGCTTCTAGTCCAAAGATAGTGGCTCGGATTATCTCGTAATGTCTTAAGATTTCTATTGAGTTTTGAAACATCCTACTACATACTTCTAGTCCTTGTTGGTAGTCCTGAAATCCTTTCATTGTTTTCTTGTATCGAGGAATCCTCCTCATAGAAGGTATAGAAAGTCTTTCCTAAAAAGGTCACTGGTAAAATTTCAACTTATCGGTTGAGTGAGTGATGAATGGCGTAGGTATCTATAAAGTGTTATCAAAAGAAATGTTTATGAACAATTTATCTGATTACAAAGCTTTGATTTTGAATGAAGATTGTTTTAGGAAGTTTGAAATGATGCTTGTTTCTTTCATGATATAATCTTTCCTGAATTATACATAGGTGATCAGGCTATGTATAATCGAGGACAAATGATGTGATGCTTGGTTTTGTTGAAATGGTATTATGTTTCTCCGAAGTTTTAGATGGTATTCAACGTGTTGTTTTGTAAGATAATGGCTCAAACACTTTTTCAGAGTAACATGAAAATCGTTTCGCGTAATGGTAGTAAATAGTTGATAGAATGACTGAAAATCAATTTATAGGGTGGTAACAAAACAAATTGCTTTAGAATTCTGTGAAACAATTTCCTAAGATGGTAGTAAAATAGCTTGAAATAAAATTATGTGAAATAATTTTATAAAGTGGTAACAAAATAACTTGAAATAAGATTTGTTGAATAGTTTGTAGGATACATGGGAGAACCTCATAGAATGGTAATAGTCTCCTAATTGGTCAAGAATAAAGTTGCCCTAATCCCTAGTAAGATAGCGGTATATTGTTGCGAAATGATTGAAAATTGGGCAATTGGAATAGGGAATGAAATAAACAAAGGTTGTGATTATCGTGGAGATAATAAAGGTTAAAGATTACATTAGATAGAAAGGTACTTATTATCTGTTCATGTGATGGTCCAATCATGTCTCAAGTGTAGGAGCAGTAGGCTGTCTAGCAGCAACAGTTCTGAAACTCTCACAGTCCTCAAACCTATAAGATGGTGTAGTGTCTATGGTCTTAGTGATAGATGGTAATTGATGAGTGTCTAAATACTCATCATTTTTGTACCATTTAGACTGCAAAAACATCTGAAAACACTCAGAAATGCATCAAAATGATAAAAATATCACAAATAAGTGTTTTATGTGTTTTAAATGCAAAAATATGAAAATCTGGTGAAAAACGTATAAAGTTTGCATAATTGGCAGTTTTAGTCCCCCAAGTTTCAAAATTGTCAAAAAGCAGTCCACTGGTAAAACAAAATAAAGAAAAATGTTATTCAAGGTCCCTGAAATATTCTAAATTGTCAAAATGGTCCTTGAATAAATCTTTTGTTAAATGGCAGAAAAGGTCCCTGAACTTTTGAAATTGTCAAGTTTGGTCCCTGGAAAATTTGAAAATGACAAAACTGGTACTTGTACTATTGGGACTTGTCAATTTTGGTCCTTGTGACAACTTTGGTATATTGGCAAAGATGTTCCCTCAAGTTTGGAAAAGTTACAAACAAGTCCTTATCATAATTACTAAACCTAGACTTGTCAAAATACATTTTGACCCTGCCACTACCATTTGACCCCCTGTCTTCTCTACTTTTGGACCCCTGGTAAATCAAACCAATCAAACCACTTTTGCCGCCCACACCTTATCCCTGTCCTCTCCCCACTTGCTACTCCTCTGCAACCACCCCTCCCATCACCTCAACTTTTCCACCCTCATCATCATCCACCACCCACAATTAATGCCACCCCCTACTTGCCATTACAGTGCCTATAAGTCAAAAATGCACTTCCCGCCAAAATGATAAAAACAGGTAAAACACTCAAAACTCACCCATTGGTTGAATTGAGAGGTGGGATTTGAAGAAGAGGCCACGTGGAGCAATTTTCAAGTATAAAAGAGGAAGAAAGACAGAGAAGAGAGCACCTTTGGACTAGCCATTGGTCGTTAGTGTAACTTTTAAAGCTTTCTTTAAATTAAAATGTCTTTTAATGTTTTAAGTACTGTTATGTTTCTCAAATTAGTGTAATAAAATGTTATTTCAAGTTTAATTTCAAGTTACCTTTAAATTTCAAGTATTGCTTAAATTCCTTTAATTTTCATGTTATTCGAATTCTAGTTAATTAGTTGTTAATTGGATTCTTTAAGCTCTAATAAGCTCTTGACAAAGTTTTTAAAGCTTTTAGATTCATTAAACAAGTTTCAGTCTTTTAAATTCAGAAAAGTACTAAAAAAAACTAAAAAAGTCAATGGAAGTCAAACTGTGGTCCAAATAAGTAGTTCTGGGGAAATGGAAGCTAAGCTAGATGGATTTCTGGTTTCTAGCTTATTGACAGTAAGCTAGGAGTGGTTTTTATACCTTGGTACTCAGTTTTTACTTTGATCACTTGTAAGTTCCATTATTACCATTTTTATAAGTTTACTGTTTCATTACTTATCATGCTTTGTTTTTCATGTTTTCCTGCTTCTTTATGATTGTTTTATGTTATTATAGCTTTATATAAACAGTTTGTTCATTAAGAATCAGTTGTGCATAAAATTGAAGTTACTCAGTTGAAATTCAAATTTGACAAGTTTGTGTTTTTGGCCTGTTTTCTTGAAGTTTTATGCTTAAATGGTCTTAATATGTCATAATATAATGTATGGAATCTGGTTTAGACTCAAAATCATTGAAACCTTTGAAGTTCATGTGACAAATGAAAGTTAAAGGGTTGTTTGGAATTGCTGATTAACTAGACTTCCAGTGTTTATCTGTTGTTGTTTGTACATGTTCTAAGTCACTTTAGTACTTAATAGCTTAGTTAAGTCATAATATTCAGTCATTATTTGTTAAAAGTCAAATCTTCCTTTAATGCTTATACATTTCTTGTCATAGAATTAGATTGTGAAAATCATAGTACTAGTTTAAAACTTGTTAACCTAGCTCTAGATCATCTTATTACAGTTTAATATATCATAGTCAGTCCATAAATTCAGTTTTAAATTCATTTTAGTCAAACTTTATGTTCTTGTAAAAAGTCAAATTTTCATAATGTTTTGCCCTGCACCACAGTTTTATGGTCAAGTTCATGAGCTTGCAGAAGCCTCATGACTTGACCATAGCTTGTGAATTTTACTTCTTTGTGTAGCCTTTGTGGCCTTTTTATTATGTTCATATCTGTTTTTACATTTTCAGCTTATTAGCATAGCTTAATCTCCACACTTTTTGTTACCAATCAACTCACTTCACTGAAGCAAACGGTGAAGTGGTGATATTCCAAAGCTCCCAACAAGCTCCTCAGTCAACTTGAGCTTGTGATTCTTGGCTTTGTGAGAAGCTAAGCTGTCCAACTCAAGGTCTCAGGAAGAGTTGAGCTTGTTGAGGCTTATTTGATAGGTTCAAATGAGGCTTGTGTTTGCCCACTCTCAACATACCTCTGAGCAAGTCAGTGGTATTACACCATTTCCACAAGCTTCTCGAAGTTCACATTGGATCTAGATTATGTGGTTTAGCTTTTTGGGAATCTTAACCACCATACTTTGAGATCCAGTGCTTAATTCCTATATTGTAGCTTATTTACAAGGGCTGCAATGAGCTTTCTTTTTGTCCCATTTTGTGAAAGTCGCTTCTGCAGTACTTTGGTTTTAGTTGCTTATTAGCTTATTGCAAGCTTATGGGTGAATGCCTGTACATACTTGTTCATGCTTGTCCATATAGCTTGTATGCATATATTTTTCCTTTTATTTTCCTGTGTGGAGCTTGTTACAGGCTTTAGAGGCCTCAATTCCATCCAAGTCAAGCCAAAAGCTTGATTGTCTAAACCATAAGCTCACACCATTTCTGTCCAATTTTCCTGTTTATATTGATATATTGGACTTGTATTTAGCATAGTTTACCTTTTGTTTTAACTGTATAGCTTATTTTCAGCTTATTACTAGCTTGAGCTCCAACAGTCAAGCCAAAAGCTTAACTGTTGGACTCTTAAGCTTGTAATGTGCTTATTTTCAAGTTTGTAAAGTCTTGTTTTCAGTATACATGTATAAAGTCAGTATTTATTTAGTTCCAGAAAACAGAAAAGCCAAAAAGATCCACTTTTCAAGCTAAGTAATAGCTTCTATTTGGAGCTTTTGCCCATTAGCTTATTTTTGCACATAAGCTGTCATTTTTATACTTTTCCTAGCTTCTTTTATTTATTTTAGAATTTTGTAAAAAATTTCAGATTTTTCTTTAATCATTTAGTATTTTTAATAAATCAATAATAGTTTTTAGTAATTAATTATAGTAAATAATTAATAATAAATAAATAAAAAGTGTGAAAAATATATTTTTAGTTTTAAAATTAGTTTTATAGTATTTTAGATTTTTCTGAATCATAAGTTTATTTTTCTAGCCTTATTTTGTATTTTCTTCTATTTTAGAGTAATTATTAAATAGTTAAAATAGTTTTTAATTAATAATAATTAATTAAATAGTTGTAAAAATAATTTTCTTTTTCTAATAATTTTCTTTTATTATTAGGATTGTAAAAATGTCATTTTTATATTTGTAGGCCTTTTATTTCTTTAAAACTAACGTTTTATTTTGTATGCGTTCACGTAATTTTATTTTAAGCGTAGTTTTAAGTTTTAGGTTTTAAACGTTCATCATTTTAAAAATAGTGATAGCGTTTATTTAATATTTTTATCTTTTATTTCCTTTAATTTGCATTTAAGTCGCTAAGACATGCAAATCCCTACTATAGTTATATGCGTTTTGTTTTTATACGTTTACGTTTTAGTTAAACGTACGTTTGTATATCATACGTTTTTAGGTTTTCGTTATGCGTTTTATTGGCGTAGGCTGTGTGAGCTATTACTATTCACATTCCTAGTGTTAGTCAATCAGATTCCTGTTTTTGTACATTTTATATCATTTTAGCATTCACAAGTCATTGTATGTGGATTGTCCGCCTCACCGGACATAAGCGATCTAAGGATATTTTTAATCCTTGGTAAACTTGCATTCTCTCCCGGCGTCGCCCTTTATCATCTATTACGGTTGACCGTTCGTAAGCGGTTGACGAGTGTGACGGAGAAATAAAAGATGGGTGGTCCGGGAGAAATCAAATTTTGGCGCCCGCTGGGGAGGCTAGCGTATTATGACTTGTATTTTGTGCTTTGTTGAAATACCTATCTTTGTATGTAAATTACATATACTTCATTTCATATAAACAATATAAAATACAAAAAGATTTTAAGGTTGAAATCTATCTGTGCTTTGATTTGCATTTGACTGTCAATTTTTCTAATCTTGATATTCCTAGGTCTAAATTTTGGCTAAACACCATGTTTACACTAAAAAGGATTTACTGTGCTTAGTATAATTCATGGAATGTGATAGATTAGGTTTAAATCAGTATCATGTATTAAAAATCTCATTTAGGTTTCCTTTTTAGCCATTTCTTTATATATATATATAAAAGTTATAAAATTACAAAAACATTTTTCGTTTCTGTTTATATTATATCAAAAACCCAAAAAGATTCTCCCTACCTTTATCTTCATAATTCTGTGAGTGAACCCCACTCCAATTTCTCGTCAAATCATTTTCACTTTTCTTACCCATTTCTACCACCTAAGTGTGGGGGTAATACCCCACCTGTTGTACATATATATAAAAACTTTGAAAATTGTAAATACAGAAAAATAAAATAATTGTTGTGTTACCCCATTTAGTTTTGAATATTGAGGACAATATTCATTTCTAAGTGTGGGGGGAAATTCTGGCGAATTTGATCATAAATGTACCCTTTTAGTCCCTTTTTCCCCAAAATGGCCAAATTTTAAAATTTTTGTAGTGGAAGTACTATGTACTAAACACAACAAATGGTAATCAGTCCACCATGTCTAACCGACATAAGGATTGGCTAATCCAGGAGCAAACGGCTCTTGGTAAAGATATCTCAAATCCGTTGACGGCTTACAATTTGCCCAAAATTGTATGGTATTCAACTCACCATATCCTTAAAAGTGAAGAGTTGGCTAGCCCGCAAGTTTATGGCTTGTGGTAAAGGCCGTGGAAAAACCATAATTGGTAATCAGCTCACCAAAGATAATATTGATAATTTATCTAAAAGTTGGCTAGTCCAGCAAGCGGCTTCGGTAAAACAAATCAAATCCGTTTACTGCTTATGATTTGCTCAAAATCATTTGGTTATCAGTGTACCAAGGTTCTTACTTGAACTGAAACATTTGGCTACTCCAGAAGTAATGGCTTTTGGTAAAGAGATAAAAAAAAAAAAAAAAAAAAATCCATTAATTTTTCTCAAAACATTGCTAGGGACTAGCAATATCTTAGTGTGGGGGATTGATGAGTGTCTAAATACTCATCATTTTTGTACCATTTAGACTGCAAAAACATCTGAAAACACTGAGAAATGCATCAAAATGATAAAAATATCACAAATAAGTGTTTTATGTGTTTTAAATGCAAAAATATGAAAATCTGGTGAAAAACGTATAAAGTTTGCATAATTGGCAGTTTTAGTCCCCCAAGTTTCAAAAATTGTCAAAAACAGTCCCTGGTAAAACAAAAGAAAGAAAAATGTTATTCAAGGTCCCTGAAATATTCTAATTTGTCAAAAATGGTTCTTGAATAAATCTTTTGTTAAATGGCAGAAAAGGTCCCTGAACTTTTGAAATTGTCAAGTTTGGTCCCTGGAAAATTTGAAAATGACAAAACTGGTCCTTGTACTATTGGGACTTGTCAATTTTGGTCCTTGTGACAACTTTGGTATATTGGCAAAGATGGTCCCTCAAGTTTGGAAAAGTTACAAACAAGTCCTTATCATAATTACTAAACCTAGACTTGTCAAAATACATTTTGACCCTGCCACTACCATTTGACCCCCTGTCTTCTCTACTTTTGGACCCCTGGTAAATCAAACCAATCAAACCACTTTTGCCGCCCACACCTTATCCCTGTCCTCTCCCCACTTGCTACTCCTCTGCAACCACCCCTCCCATCACCTCAACTTTTCCACCCTCATCATCATCCACCACCCACAATTAATGCCACCCCCCCTACTTGCCTGTTACAGTGCCTATAAGTCAAAAATGCACTTCCCGCCAAAATGATAAAAACAGGTAAAACACTCAAAACTCACCCATTGGTTGAATTGAGAGGTGGGATTTGAAGAAGAGGCCACGTGGAGCAATTTTCAAGTATAAAAGAGGAAGAAAGACAGAGAAGAGAGCACCTTTGGACTAGCCATTGGTCGTTAGTGTAACTTTTAAAGCTTTCTTTAAATTAAAATGTCTTTTAATGTTTTAAGTACTGTTATGTTTCTCAAATTAGTGTAATAAAATGTTATTTCAAGTTTAATTTCAAGTTACCTTTAAATTTCAAGTATTGCTTAAATTCCTTTAATTTTCATGTTATTCGAATTCTAGTTAATTAGTTGTTAATTGGATTCTTTAAGCTCTAATAAGCTCTTGACAAAGTTTTTAAAGCTTTTAGATTCATTAAACAAGTTTCAGTCTTTTAAATTCAGAAAAGTACTAAAAAAAAACTAAAAAAGTCAATGGAAGTCAAACTGTGGTCCAAATAAGTAGTTCTGGGGAAATGGAAGCTAAGCTAGATGGATTTCTGGTTTCTAGCTTATTGACAGTAAGCTAGGAGTGGTTTTTATACCTTGATACTCAGTTTTTACTTTGATCACTTGTAAGTTCCATTATTACCATTTTTATAAGTTTATGTTTTATTACTTATCATGCTTTGTTTTTCATGTTTTCCTGCTTCTTTATGATTGTTTTATGTTATTATAGCTTTATATAAACAGTTTGTTCATTAAGAATCAGTTGTGCATAAAATTGAAGTTACTCAGTTGAAATTCAAATTTGACAAGTTTGTGTTTTTGGCCTGTTTTCTTGAAGTTTTATGCTTAAATGGTCTTAATATGTCATAATATAATGTATGGAATCTGGTTTAGACTCAAAATCATTGAAACCTTTGAAGTTCATGTGACAAATGAAAGTTAAAGGGTTGTTTGGAATTGCTGATTAACTAGACTTCGGTGTTTATCTGTTGTTGTTTGTACATGTTCTAAGTCACTTTAGTACTTAATAGCTTAGTTAAGTCATAATATTCAGTCATTATTTGTTAAAAGTCAAATCTTCCTTTAATCTGCTTATACAGTTTCGTCATAGAATTAGATTGTGAAAATCATAGTACTAGTTTAAAACTTGTTAACCTAGCTCTAGATCATCTTATTACAGTTTAATATATCATAGTCAGTCCATAAATTCAGTTTTAAATTCATTTTAGTCAAACTTTATGTTCTTGTAAAAAGTCAAATTTTCATAATGTTTTGCCCTGCACCACAGTTTTATGGTCAAGTTCATGAGCTTGCAGAAGCCTCATGACTTGACCATAGCTTGTGAATTTTACTTCTTTGTGTAGCCTTTGTGGCCTTTTTATTATGTTCATATCTGTTTTTACATTTTCAGCTTATTAGCATAGCTTAATCTCCACACTTTTTGTTACCAATCAACTCACTTCACTGAAGCAAACAGTGAAGTGAGCTGATATTCCAAAGCTCCCAACAAGCTCCTCAGTCAACTTGAGCTTGTGATTCTTGGCTTTGTGAGAAGCTAAGCTGTCCAACTCAAGGTCTCAGGAAGAGTTGAGCTTGTTGAGGCTTATTTGATAGGTTCAAATGAGGCTTGTGTTTGCCCACTCTCAACATACCTCTGAGCAAGTCAGTGGTATTACACCATTTCCACAAGCTTCTCAGAAGTTCACCTGTTGGATCTAGATTATGTGGTTTAGCTTTTTGGGAATCTTAACCACCATACTTTGAGATCCAGTGCTTAATTCCTATATTGTAGCTTATTTACAAGGGCTGCAATGAGCTTTCTTTTTGTCCCATTTTGTGAAAGTACTGCTTCTGCAGTACTTTGGTTTTGGATTTGCTTATTAGCTTATTGCAAGCTTATGGGTGAATGCCTGTACATACTTGTTCATGCTTGTCCATATAGCTTGTATACATATTTCTTTCCTTTTGTTTTCCTGTGGGGAGCTTGTTACAGGCTTTAGAGGCCTCAATTCCATCCAAGTCAAGCCAAAAGCTTGATTGTCTAAACCATAAGCTCACACCATTTCTGTCCAATTTTCCTGTTTATATTGATATATTGGACTTGTATTTAGCATAGTTTACCTTTTGTTTTAACTGTATAGCTTATTTTCAGCTTATTACTAGCTTGAGCTCCAACAGTCAAGCCAAAAGCTTAACTGTTGGACTCTTAAGCTTGTAATGTGCTTATTTTCAAGTTTGTAAAGTCTTGTTTTCAGTATACATGTATAAAGTCAGTATTTATTTAGTTCCAGAAAACAGAAAAGCCAAAAAGATCCACTTTTCAAGCTAAGTAATAGCTTCTATTTGGAGCTTTTGCCCATTAGCTTATTTTTGCACATAAGCTATCATTTTTATACTTTTCCTAGCTTCTTTTAGTTATTTTAGAATTTTGTAAAAAATTTCAGATTTTTCTTTAATCATTTAGTATTTTTAATAAATCAATAATAGTTTTTAGTAATTAATTATAGTAAATAATTAATAATAAATAAATAAAAAGTGTGAAAAATATATTTTTAGTTTTAAAATTAGTTTTATAGTATTTTAGATTTTTCTGAATCATAAGTTTATTTTTCTAGCCTTATTTTGTATTTTCTTCCATTTTAGAGTAATTATTAAATAGTTAAAATAGTTTTTAATTAATAATAATTAATTAAATAGTTGTAAAAATAATTTTCTTTTTCTAATAATTTTCTTTTATTATTAGGATTGTAAAAATGTCATTTTTATATTTGTAGGCCTTTTATTTCTTTAAAACTAACGTTTTATTTTGTATGCGTTACGTAATTTTATTTTAAACGTAGTTTTAAGTTTTAGGTTTTAAACGTTCATCATTGTAAAAATAGTGATAGCGTTTATTTAATATTTTTATCTTTTATTTCCTTTAATTTGCATTTAAGTCGCTAAGACATGCAAATCCCTACTATAGTTATATGCGTTTTGTTTTTATACGTTTACGTTTTAGTTAAACGTACGTTTGTATATCATTACGTTTTTAGGTTTCTACGATTATGCGTTTTTATTGGCGTAGCTGTGACAGAGCTATTACTATTCACATTCCTAGTGTTAGTCAATCAGATTCCTGTTTTTGTACATTCTATATCATTTTAGCATTCACAAGTCATTGTATGTGGATTGTCACGCCTCACCAGGACATAAACGATCTAAGGATATTTTTAATCCTTGGTAAACTTGCATTCTCTCCCGGGCTGTCGCCCTTTTATCATCTGTTACGGTTGACCGTTCGCAAGCGGTTGACGAGTGTGACGGAGAAATAAAAGATGGGTGGTTCGGGAGGAATCAGTAATGGTGTGTCAAATCATGCACGCTTCCCAAGCTGCTAGTCAGATGTATAAGTAGTGTATATGTGATGTGATGGTATGGATGGTGCTCTAGATGATAATGATGATGAAAATGATGACGATGATGATGGAAATCCTAGTGGTGATTTAGGAAATGATGGTGATGATGGTGAATGAAATACTACCCTCTTTCATGTTGCCTCGCGACGTTTCAAAGGTAAAGCTAGAGTATGCACTATTGGACGACTAATAGTGGTATGAGTAGCTGATGGTGGTTGTATTACAGGAGTAGCAGGTGATCTAAGAATGAGGGTAAGAGAATGTACTCTCTTCCTTGCAGTAAACATCCTAATAGGTCCATTAGGACTAAGCTTATAAGTCCTACCAAATGGTATGATCTGTCCCGGCAGAATGATAGAAACTGTCCTGATCCTACGGTGAATTAATGGTGATCGTGATGGTGTAGGTGCAACTTCGCCCTCCTCAAAGGGTTCAGTCTCCACATCGGATAATATGTGTGGTAAGTCTGGTGTAGAGTCAACTGATGTTAAAACTATAGTAAGGAATGACAAGGTACCCTCCATGTCAGAGTCTGATGTGAGTATGATGGGATGGGTATCTGAAGACATCAATGTGACCATCGATTTGAAATGAAAGTAAATAACCCGCATAATGTGCGTATAAAATCGCATGTATGATGAATATGCACTAATGATGAAATGATGAGATGCTATGATGATGTAGTTATAGTCTAGGGTCAATGATACAACCTAGTTCTCTATAACTCTTGCTCTGATGCCAATCTGTCACACCCCCAAAATACCTGTTTTGTAGCGGAATGGAATTCCTGGGGGATGACTGCCATAGCATCACAGTTATAGTTATATTGAACGACCTAAAGTGCCGTTTGGAAACACATCATTTGATATAATAAAACATTCAGAGTTTACAAAAGATCGGTCCCAAAAGTTAGCCAACATTTTCGGAAATAAGTTTGTTACAATCCAAACGATGTTTTAAAGTGCATAAAATCCATGTGAGACGCGTCGTCATCGCGACTCTATGATAAGTCCTTATGCATGCCATGAAGTATATACCTTAGATACCTGAAAATACATTGCTAAAAGTGTCAACACAAAGGTTGAGTGAGTTCATAGAGTTTATGAAAATGTTTTATACGACTACCACAAGTATAGGTCATGTATGACAAATATGTCACATAAAAATGATACAATTGCTATAAGCACATGACACCGAAGCTAGACTGATCATGATGTTCGCCCCAACAGAGTGTTTTGCCAAACAACTCAAATTATGATATTAAATGAAATGCATCCGTTTGACCAGTTGGAATCCACCAACCCGGATGGAGGAGTCACCCTCAATAGATCTATTCACTCACCCTCGCTTCTTCAGGAATTGACGGTTCATGATTATGAAATGGGGACATTCAATTTGCAATGAGGTAACTTAAGCAATGTAATGAATTTGATATACTTGGTATCGTAATAAAAATGATGTGCAATGTATTCTCCCCCGTAGGTTTGAAATAAAGTATAAACTTGTAAAACGGGGCTATGAAAACTCACTTGATACAATGATTATGATGGCAAAAGTGGATACACTGAAATGAGGCGCAATCTCTAACTGCAACTTGAGTGATTGAAGAGTTTTGTTGCAAATATACCTAATTAATCTTGAGGTTTTTATTTCAAAACCTTAACATAGACTACTAATAGAACTTGAATAACACTTGATCTTGCAAAAATGATGGATCCTTCTTCTTTTCTTAGCTAGGTCGGTCATCAAAAAAAATGAAAGGGTTTCTTGCATTTACACCTTTTAGTATGTGACATTATGTATATTTTGATAAGTATATTACTTGTACATTATAAATATCTAGTCAATTTTGAGTTGGTGTACATTTCTAGTCAAGATATCTCATAGAAAAGTTGACAAGGGAGGGGTTGGTCGGCAATGGGTAAAATGGGGAGATTTAATGTGTATTTTTGTTAGTTAATGAAATTTAAAGTCAAGTATAATATGTATTTTGTACATTTAATTAATTACTAAGTGTAGCGTTAGCTAGAAATCGATTTTAATGGAACAAAATAAAATATATCGAAGTCATAAAAATTATAAAAATACATTTCTCGCAAGAATTGAGTGAATAAATATTTATCGAATTGAATTTACGAAAACCGTTGTAAATATATATATATATATATATATATATATATATATATATATATATATATATATAACAATATATATACAAAATAAATCCAAAACATCGGGTAAACTAATAATATAATTTTTATAGTCTTAAAATGAGTATAAAAATAGATTTGGATGATTGTTGAAAGTGTCGGATCAATTATTCAAAATAAATGATCGTGCGATAGCGTTTATTTAATAAATAAATACACGTTAATGAAATATGAAAACCTATGCATAAATTAATATGAAGATGATGTTACTGATGAAATGTAGAATAACTCTAGTCTATATGAAATGCTTTCAATGATGTTCCATGAATACGCAGCTAAACCCTTACGGTTACGCGTATTAGATACTCGTAAACCTAGTTTACGAAAAATGATGAATAGTGAATCATGAATAGTGATTTTTCTCCAGGAATGAATAGTGTTTTGTGAATAGTAAAATTTTGAAATAACCTCTCAAAGTCTCAAACCGACTTCAAAAACGATGAATAGTAAAATGATGAATAGTAACTAGTGAATAGTAAATTCCCGAGATGAATAGTGAAATTTTCAAAGTTTGAAAAATGACCTGAAATTACGAGTTGTCACAGATTGTTAGGATTTAATAAATTTGTAAGTTAAAGACCCGGTCACCTCAAGTATGTGTAAGCATTAGAAAGCTTGTAGTCTAGTCGTTTAGTTATTATAAGTAGTTAGTTAAGTAACACCGTGGAGGACGAACGTGTCTTTGCCCATTGTATACCTGATGTCGTAGGTGGCGTTTATTGTAAGTTACTATAAATACATTTTACCTCCCAAGGTAGAAGGTTGGAGCTTCATAATATTACATTACGTTCTCTCACTAGAAGTTCCCATTCTCTCCATCTTTCTCTCTTCAAAAGTCTCTTATATTCGAACCTTGATAGTTGTGTATGTGTGTTTATGATAACCAATACGTTACACAATTACTGTTCACTTGTCCATACTGAAGATCAAAACGCTTTCTCAAACAAAAAGCAATGAAGAATCATAAATGGATGTACAACACCTACACAAGTATATGATGATACTAGAAAATGGTGTCCGCACATCCATCTATGATACTTCATCCATCTTTGAGACTTGGATATGTGTTTTGAGTTTGATCATTTAACTTGGAGGTTTTTTGAATTGGATAATATTTGTGTGGCAACTGAGGCGCATATATGAATTTTTGGGGTAAGGACCTATTAGTAAAGGCAATACAGTATAAGGACCAAAGCATAAAAGAAATATAATATTAATAATGTACAAGGACCAAACTTGATCAACCAAGAGATTATTTTTAGTCAACCTACACTAACACTTCTTAAACACAACTTACCCATTACAGACCATCTACCACCGATCCAAAACACAAAAACCAGTAACTTTCTAAACCCTCTAGATAAACCATACAAAACCAAGATGATGACTATCCAAGAGAAAACACAAAGTTCCTCAGACGGCAAACTTTCTCCTTCTCAAGAAGGAGATCAGCCAGGGTTGATTGGTGAGCAGCCTCTTGCTCGTTAGCCCTGTTGGCCGAGTTGACAGCTTGCTTTATTTGAGCAATGAGGTCGGCTTGGCATTCTTGTAATGCCGCCTCATTTCTGTAAATGTTTCTCTGCAAGTAAATAATCATCTCCCTTGCTCTCCTTGACATGGGTGAATTGTACCACCCATTGAATGGACAAGTAGTAGGCTAATACCAATAATCAAAATATTAGCATCTCTTTGCAGCATAAATTGATACTAAATCCACTTGTGTTACTGTTTAAACTTAAATTTTTTTTTTAACTAAAATCACAATTATAATTAAACAGAGAATACTATAATGAACACATTTAAGCTAAACCACCACAAGCCAACTTTAAAATGAAATAAAATAAAGCGTCCTAACCTGTCTTAGACAGGCATAGAACCTCCGTCCAGGGTTCGTGTTGTTCCAACATGTTCGAACCACAACTCTTTGATTGCATGAACAACGCACCATTTTTCTGATTAGATTACAGTCTAAGTGAAGAAGGTAGGATTTAAGGGGATAGAAAAGGTTAGGGATGAGTGGTTATAAACTTTCTCTTTTATTAGCAAATTTTTACTGTAGCGCCCATAGTAAACTAGTGGACCTGACACGATAATATTAAATAATGGATAGTGGTAAAAAGACATTTGTTCCCTTGGACTAAAGACAAAGCAAACGTCGACTAACGGGGTTGACTAACGAAAAACTGGTCAAGGGACCAGTTTAGCTTCAAAAACTTGGAAAAATGACCTATAACGATGAAAGTGCCGTGTTTTAGTTTAGTATGTCGTTTTTGGCCAAGTTTAGGGACCAACAGTGTATTTTAGTCTTTTAAAAATAAAAGAGACACAAACTTAAAAGAAAAGGACACATACTGGACATGTAGTACAATCTGGGCACAAATTTTGAAAAAAAACATTATAGGGGATTTTGTGTATGGCGGGTCTTTATAACATGACCTACAAAAAAGAGAAGTGATTTGCACACTTCAATAATTATAAGTGTTTTGACATTTATATCCTTACAGGATGAAAATAAGTAAAAATAATATGAGAGTATAAATGTCAAATTTAAGTGTACCAATCAATTATTAGAGTGTCAAATCACTTCTCAAAAAAAAATAATCTCAAACTATACATGTCAGAATACGTACAATACAACAACTTTTGTAACCGTTATACACACTTTTTAACACACACTTTTGTCTCACTTGAGCCTGAACACAAAAACTGTTTGTTTTTAACACATTTCAAATATGCCTTCTAATAGAAGTACAACTTCAGGCTTGCAAAATAAAATTGTTTTATATGATGGAAAGTGATAACTCAATATGTGTAGAACATGCATGGCAAAAAGAAAACTAGCTTACTACCTTGCAACAAACAATACGGCTGAATCTGCAGAAATTGGTAAGGAGTGAGAAAGTAATGTTGAAGAAGGGGAGCACGTGCAAAGTTCGAGCAGAAGGCAAAGCCAACGATTCTACGGAAGAAGTATCTATGTGTGGCTTTGACTTTGCACGTACCCTGCTTCTCCAACAACACGTTCTCTCCTGTGTGGCATTTTCATTCATTATGTTCTAGCAAGGTTTGTGAGTATGAAAGTAAAGAAGAAGCTTTTACCTGATATTTATAGACCACAAATTCACTACTCACTTACTCACATCAACAAAAACAATTGAAGAAAGAATGAGAAAACAAGGAGATTGAGTATTGGAATGGACATTCTTTAATGACACCCCATTCTCCATGAGAGAAGTAAATATATAAAGAGCATCCACAATGGGTCAAGTTGTTAAAAGCTTTTCACTATTCCAACAAGTCATTTTAGTGTGTTTTTTGCATTGCATCAAAGGCTTTTTGAAAAGCTTTTCATGAAAGACTTGGTGAACCTCAAGTCTTTCCTCCAAGCTTTAGTGATTAAATACATTATGCATTCAATGCATTAAATGCATCAAGTCCTAAAGACTTGATGCATTGTGTACATGCATGTTAAGTTTGGTAAAATAATTGTCTTGCTTTTATTTTTCATATCATTAAGTGAAAAAGATTTTATGTTGATACTGTCTGACGTTATTATGTTTTGCTATGAGATAAATGTGTTTACATATATAGAAAAAAACCTTTTACTTGATCAAATGTATTATGTATGTTACATGCCACGCTTTGTCGTCTGACTTAAAATATGCACAAAGAAAAGAAAAAAAAAATAGTAAAGTAAAAGTAAGCACAAATTTCAACATCGTGTAACGACAGACTATATACATGTTATAGTATGTTAAGAATTCTTGAGTTATGCAAAGCTTTGAAAGTGATATTAGTGCTCTCTTACACGATGCTTTACATTTTCATTGACAATAATAAGAAGACATATTGTATAAATGTATCACAAAAATATAACATTAAATGCGACAAATAGTTATATCTAAGAGCATCCACTATAATAAACCTTTACAAAAGTTTATAATTATGCCACATCATAAACTCATAAACCTTTTAGATTTATAAACATATTTCCACTATAGATAAACTTGTTAAAGCTTTATAAATATATAACATAACTCATTGCATTAAATTGTGAAAAGGTCTAAAATATTGGACCTCTTCATGCCATGTAAGCATAAAATTGATGTCCACTATGGTTAACAATATTATGGACCTCTTCATTTTTTTGTAAACCTTTTTATAAACTACCATAGTGTATGCCCTAAGTACTACTGTTGATACATTTTTATTAGGGGTGAAACCGGTCGAGTCACATTGAATTGATTAGGTAGTTAGTATTTTCAAACCTATTTTCTTTATCATTTTCTTTTTCTAATTTTAATTTAAGCATAAGTTGTGATGGCAACGTATGTTAGTTTTCGGGATATGATTTTACAGATAGTGATCATAAACATGCACAACTATTTAGACCCAGATCGGTAATCAAACTAACTTTTTAAGATGTTTCCAACGATGAATTCTTTTATTTTAGCGAGATTATATATACTACATATAAAATAAAAACAGTTAAAGTTAAAATGTTGAATTATTGAAAATAGTCAAGTGTGAGAGAAAAAGTTAAATGTTGAAGACTTAAAACCTATTGAAAGAAGTTTGTCTATTACAGGAAAGTTTAGCAAACTTTAATAAAGAACGAAACATATTGTAGTAAAGTATTGAACGTCTTTTATCTTAGACTGAAAAATCAAAGGGAGTTATTGCATTAAAAGTATTGATCATGTGAAAATTATTTCCTTCATAATATTTTCTGTATAACTTGAACACCAAAAAAGGCTGGAACGAATGAAGGAAACTATTGTAAAAACACACACTATACACTCTAATCTCACAAAACACACCTCACCACCACCCGACCCCTCCATCATCGGATCTCAAGACCACCCGACCTTAACACCACCGGACCTCGCCCTCCACCGAAACCCGCACCTCCACCGAGATCCACCCACCTCGGGACACGACCACCGAGACTAACGTTCATCAAAAGGGGTCTTTAAGTTTTGAGGTATTTTTTGAGTTTTTTTAATAGCATTATGAAATAATTAAGTTTTGTAGGTTTTCTTTTACAGATCCGTAAATTTTATTTGTAAATCTAAGTTATTATAAAATTTTTGCGTTTTTTTCGCAGCTGCCGTCGCCGATCTGTCTCGCCGGAAAGGTTTTTCCGCCGCTGCATGGTATTGCCGGAAAATTGTAGTTGCCGCCGCCACTCTGTCTCGCCACCATGTCATAGCTGCCACCATCACCCCTCAAACTCATCATAACCGAAAGGTTTTTCCAAGTATTGACGTTGTTTTTGAGTTTTCTTATAAATCTATATATTAACAACTTTGAAGGCTTATTTGTGTCTATTTATATATTTTTTTTGTAGATCTGAATTTTGGAATCCTTTTGTCCTTTTTCAGTTTAATACTCGCCGCCACTGTTGACTAACTATTCAGCCGTCATCGTTTTTTTAGAGATTGTGCAATCTTTTGACTAAACTGTTGTCATTAGAAGATTCACGGTTCCATTTTTAATATTTTGTTAGGTAATATTTAATTTGTTGTGTAAACTTTAATAAAAAGTTTATTTAAAGTTTGATCTAAATTTGTGTAATTTTTGTATATATATATATATATATATTTTTTTTCTTTAATTTTGTTGGTAAATTTTGTTATATATATCGTATGTAAATTCTGGTATATTTATTGGCATATGTTGTTGATAAATTCTTTTTGGGTAAATTGTTAGCAAATATTTGGAAATTTTTGTGTGTAAATTGAAGAAGTTTTGACATTTTTAAATATTTGATAGTGTAGAGGTTTTGATATTTTTAGAAATTTGGTAAATGTAGAAGATTTGATATTTTAAAATTGCTAAAATTTTGAAAATACTAATGGTTCAAGCATGTAATGGTACACCATAGAAATTTATGTCACTAGGAAAAAATGCCTATGAGCATGTGAACGAAAAATATGGCAACGAAATTGTAGTTGTTACAGCATTTGAGCAACTATTAATTTTATTTATTTATTTATTTATTTTTTAAAGTTTTTAAGAATCTTTTGATACTAAACTTTAAAAGTAAGTGAATTCGTATAAGTTTAAAATTAATGTTTTTATTATTTTGAACTAGATTCAATTATTTATTAGATGTCAATTTAACTTGAAAACACATTATGCACGCATTAAAACAAAAAAATAATAATACATTACACTTTATATCTAAAAATGTTTAATTTATGTTTCGCGGACCATAAAACTTGAAAATATGTGAAAAAGGCCCATCAACTATACTTACGTAAATAGTTGTTCAATATTAAAACCTTCTATCAAATAAGACATGTTACATGTGTAACCATATACAAGTCGAAATAAAATTCACACACACAAATTAACGCAACTGTGTTTCCTCGAAACGTATACATCGCTTCCACCAGAAGCGGGTACTCTACGGTACAAATAAATTTTGCACAAAAAAAAAAAAAAAATCGCCGTCAAACTTTTGTTGAAGCTGTGCACCGCTGCCGCTTGGCGCTAATACTCGGCTAGTATAGCATATGCGTTTAGTTGGAATGGGGTTTGACCTTCTAATGTCTTCAGTTTCACCCTTAATTCATGAAAGATTTAGATCATAAGAGAAAATCTAATTATTGAAGACGATGAAAAAACGTGTACCAACTTAAATTTACCATGTTGTCAATTCAGATTGGCATGCTAGATATTGAACTAAACGTTAGAATGGTTATCGAAATCCTCCTAAGCTTTCACAGTTCTAGGAAAGGCGAGGCCATCGGTCTCGCTATTCCTTCTAAATGAATGTAATATGCACTTATAGTATATTACATAGAATATAGGGTTTAGGCCGTACAATAGACGTGTACTTTACGAAATGTACCGTTTTGGTACGTGAACTAAAATCCGTTCCATTTTATGTTGCGTACTTTTATGTTTTGACCATTTTGCACGGTTAAACTTGTTTTACCGAAACCATAATCTTTATTGCCACGTGTGCACGCCACGTCAGATTTCCACTAACAAAAATAAGTTAAATAATAGGGTTTTGGCCGCCAAATAGCTACGTACTTTTTCAAATGTACCGTTTTGATACGTGTATAAGTTTTTGTCCGTTTTTATATGTTTTCGTCCGTTTTATTCCGTTTTTCAAACGTTTTACCCCAATTTCATACGTTTTCTTATGTTATTACCCGTTTTTATACGTTTTAGTCCCTTTTTTTACGTTTTCGTATATTTTTTCCGTTTTCGTCTGTTTCTTTACGTTTTTATGTTTTCGTTCATTTTTTACGTTTTCGTCCATTTTTTACGTATTCATCTGTTTTTTTTGTTCTTGTGTCTTTTTTATGTTTTCATCCGTTTTTTTACATAAAAAACAGACGAAAATGAAAAAAAGGGACAAAAACGTAAAGATACGGACGAAAACCTAAAATAACAGACGAAAATGTAAAAAAGTATCGAAAACGTAAAGAAACCGATGAAAACTTAAAAAAAACAGGCGAAAACAAAAAAAGGGGATGAAAACGTAAAAAAACAGACGAAAATGAAAAAAAAAACGAACGAAATTGTAAAAAAATAAACGTAAACGAAAAAAATGATGAAAACGTAACGAAACGGACAAAACGTAAAAAAACATACGAAAACCAAAAAAAGGACAAAAACGTAAATAAACAGACGCAAACGTAAAAAAATGACAATAATTTTATAAAAAAATGGATGAAAACGTAAAAAACGGGCAAAAACGTAAAGAAACAGATGAAAACGTAAAAAAAACAGACGCAAATTGTAAGATATTGGATTTCATAAACACACGAAATAAGCTCAATAATGGATCGAATAGTATAGAGTTTAGAGAGAGAAAGTGGGATCCTTTCTAGAGAGAGAAAGTGAAAGAAAACACAGAAGGTTAGATTAAGAATGAGAAAGGTCCAACCCTCTACCTTGAGAGGTAGAGGGTATTTATAGTTACATACTACACGTCCTCCTTCGGACTGTGGATCAGACATACAGTGGGTAAAGACCCGTCCGTCCTCCACGGTGTTGCACTAAGCTAAACTAATAACTAAATAACTAACTAATAATAAGTAAATAACGATATGTCTACGAGCTAACATATGCTAGATTATATTTGGGTGACCGACTCTTCACTATGGATTTTCTAATTCCTAACAATCTCCCCCTAAGGGAGGTCACCTCATGTTTTACATTTTGAATCCTAGCAATCTATTCTTCACTTGTTCTTGAGCTCGTAGACTTCAATTCTTCAATTCCGCATTCTTTGTGCTTTAGTAGCGATTCTTCAAAGTCCGCATTGATTTGTACTTTTAGTGGAGGCCTTTAAACTGATCCACATCTTTGATGATCTTTGAGCTTTCATTCATATCATCAGCCACAGTAAATCTCTGGATCACCCTTTATTGTGTTCCCATCATGTGAAGTTGTGACTTTTGGACCGACATGCTCACACTTTCAGGATCATGACATCTTTCCATCAGAGTAGCGGAAGCTTTACTGGCTCATGATATTTGCAGCAGCGTAGCGGAAACATAGTATAAAAATATCAGAGCCAGGTTCTGTAGTTATGCACAAGTCATGATTTCTTCAATTAAGTGTGGATGTTGTGAGCATGTGGCTTTGGATTGACTCCTCAATTCTGATCAGCTGCAATCGTCGGGGTGTACCTGCATACGACAGTTAGCAATAAAGCGCACGAAAGTGTCTTTGATCACTTTCGTTGAATTGAGGTACACGGCCCACGGTTCCCCGTTGATCAGTACAAGTACTGCCTGTGATCATGTATAATTCCGAAGAATCTCCTTGACAGGGTTTCGCAGCTGTTCTAGCTGTTCTCAAACCGGAATGTCTCAAAGAAGACAACACGGAGTGAGTGAACCAGCGAATTGAGATTCACTGATTGATGAAAAATCTATTTGAAAACAATCACGTATTGCTTGAAGAAAGAGTTTTGCAATACGACGAAGGTTTTATAAGAAATATCAATTTTTTAATCAAAAATACTTTTTGTATATAAAAAGAGTACACATTCGATGTGCTAGAGAAGAGAAGAAAGTTTGCACATCGAACGGTTTTTCCAAAAGTATTCGTCAATTCCAATCCTGGACCAAGGTTGATTCAAGATTGAATCTCCCCATCGTTTCTATCCAGTTGTCACAAGCTTGATCTTACGAGAAGATCTCACATGTCACCCACCAAGAGCTTGTTTGATGTTGGCTCTAGAAGGATTTCCATCTTCATCGTGAATATTTAACATATCACTCGGATGTTCTAGCAATACCACAAGGATAATGCGTAGGACTCTCAATATATATACTTACTTTCCACATTGTGTGAAACAACAAGTCTTCATTAATTTTGTGTCCTAATGAGATATTGTGGATGATCTCTTGGCTCTAGACTCAATTGTGCACATTTGGTTTCCTATGTCGGAGACTAGGGAGAGGGTCCCCTTCTTCAATATCGACAATCTCTAAGAGAAAGTCGATAGATAATGTCGGTTCCCCGTGAGAATGAAACAAGCCCTTTTAAGAGGAACTTGAGTAGTTTGGAAAGTTAGGTGCAGTGCGTCACTGGGTCCATGACGTCTTGTCTTCAATACCAGTGTTACCTTAGCAACCACTAGTAGCATATGTATTGAACCCGGTTTCTGCCCTAAGGTTGAATTATTGGAGGGCTATTTCTTTTCACCCTTTTTACATTTAATTCTTTTTCATTCTTCAACCCCTTCAGTGCTTACCGAGACTTCATAACTAGAA
Organism: Chrysanthemum makinoi; assembly: GCA_910596185.1. NCBI lineage: Eukaryota > Viridiplantae > Streptophyta > Magnoliopsida > Asterales > Asteraceae > Chrysanthemum > Chrysanthemum makinoi. The sequence goes on from OU343224.1 coordinate 281,877,018, forward strand.
CCTTGTTGGGTTTATTCCAGTACTAGCTCAGTCTCAGTCCGCACTCTTCCCATATCTCACTTTTCCCCTTTTTTTCATCATACCTAAGGATTCTACACTATCTAGTGGATTATCCCTGGGTAGATCCCTCCGGTTTTGGCGGATCGTGGGAACAAATACCTAACCTCACCATCCTTATAACTCCATACATAAAGTAAAATGGTCGGTCTTTTGGTACAGTTCATTCTTCCTTGAAACCAATTGAAAAATCATTTGGAAAAACAATCAAGGTACTTGTGATACAAGATCAAAGCATTTTGTACCTTAATAGTTTTGATCATTTAGAAAACCTCCCCCTCAACATGTGCATATGATTTAGAAATTATTTGGCACATGGAGGCAAGAGGACTTTGAAATATTTTCTTTGATCACTATTTTCATAGAAAAAGCCATTTGATTTTCTTGGCAAAATATCCCCCTCAATATGTGCATAGGATATTTGAAATCATTTTATCACATAGAGGAAAGAGTTCTTTTGAAACACATCCACGATCACAAAAACATTAAGAAAACCATTTGAAAACTCAATCAATGTACTTTATGTTAAAACATAAAAGGTTTTGTACCTCGATAGTTTATTTTATTTTAAAATGCTCCCCCTCAATATGTGCTTCAAGATTCGAAAGCGTTTAGCACATATGAGAGAGCAGCCTGCACAATTGAATCAAAACGACAACCTTTTATCAAATTTCATTATTAAATCACAAATTCTCCCCCGATCAAAAATATCAAACCCTTTGAGATTTTGGATCCCAAGTGATTTAATAAGGTTTAGAAAACATGGGAGAATATGTGGCCTGTTTAAATACTCATCTTGTTTTTGGATAAATGCTCCCCCTCAACATGTGCATTATGTATTAGAAATGGTTTGGCACATGGAGGCAGGAGTGCCTTTAAAGGACTAAAACCAATTCCATTTAAACAAATTTGAGATTTAAATCACGATCTCTACCCCAATCAAAAATTTCAAACTTTTTGAGATTTGTGATCCCAATTGATTTAAACCATTTAAAAGATTTTGGGGAAAGACGTGGCTTGATTTAATTATGAAAAAATGATTGATACGGATCAATTTTAAAGATTAAAGATTGTTAGTGTCAGATATGATTGTTTTAAGAGATCTTTAAGTAAAATAAAACAATTTCACAATCAAACAAGAACAGAAAAAATTTCATTTTGCAAGATCTTTGAGTTTTAAAGAAAATCATACCATGATATAACATTAAATCTTTAGATCACCACTTTTTATTGTACAAAACGGACTTTTATGAAAAAATATTGTATGAAAATAATTTATTTTAAATCACTCTCCCTCTCAATCGATGACCGTAGTCGTTGATTGAGTGACTTAGATTTTGATAAAAATGAAGTCCGGTGATTTTCAAATTTTAGTCCAATTTATTTTTAAAAACAATATTTTCCATTTTCAAAACAATTTAATCAATTTTTTTCAAAATTGTTTAAAAATGATATCCTGCACAAAGATACGTTAGGTGGTTGAGCTGCTTTTGTTGATGTTGCTGCTGTAGGGCTTGGAAGAAAAACCGTCTGCAAATGCAGTGAGACTTCTTATGTTGCATTTTAATGCCAACTGAGGTCAAATTAAGCTCCGTTTCTTCATTTGCTGATGAAGAAAACCATCTGCTGATGCAGTGAGACCTCTTACGTTGCATTTTTCCATGCCAACTCTCCATAGAAGTTCAATTAAGCTCCGTTTCTTCATTTGTCAACCCAAGATATAGTTACCCTTTCCTTTTGGCATCCAATCATATTCATTTGTGGGATCCAGTTCGGGAACATTCTTTTAAACCATCTATCTGCATACGTTAGTGGACATACAAACATATATATGGTGGTCGACATCACCCAAACAGCAATCGACTAATAAAAGTCAATGCAACATATCAATCAGATCATACAAATGTATGGGAACAATGTGTTTATCAAATTCTAATCATCTAATCCTAACAATCATATCCTAAATTCCTAGTCCTTCGACATAGGCAAATATCATTTTTAATTAAGCACGTAGAATAATTAAGAAAGCCCGTTAGATGATATAGATTTGAAAATATTCCCCCCCTCAATCAGTGACTTATTTTTCTGGAAAGTTTTAAAAGCGCTGAAGTCATTGATTAAGTTTTCAATTTTTGCGAAAACTCTGAATCTGATTGATTTTTCAAGCAACTCATTTACCACCATTTTAGAAAACAACAAATATTTTTTTGAAGAAGTTTAGACGGAAAAACATTTGTGTAGGAACAGCAGTCCTTCGACATACTTTACTCATTTTGTTTTAAGATAAGTGCACGAAATATTTTGAAAATTGGTTTAGTGCAGCACTTTCCTTTCTTTGAAGAGCGGGTTGCTATCTGAAATAATAGCAAATCATAGTTATAAGCACGAGTTACAGTCTGAAGTGACTGCAAGCCATTTATGAAGCGCGGGTTACAGTCTGAAATAACTGTAAGCCATATTTTGAGACATGTTATGAAAAGAATATTTACACCTCCTGCTCGAACTTCATCTATGGTCCCGTGCCATTATTGAATGACATTTCTAAGACCGTAGATGTTATCGATACCAGAAGACATGTCTTGATAAAACAATATTTTTGGTATTTTTAAATTTTCTGATTTTTTATGGATTTTTGAAGATTTTATATTTTTCTATTTTAATTTTGTTGGTTTTATATTTTTGTATTTTGTTTTTCAGAAAGATATATACAAAGATAGATTAGATGATATAGTTTAAGAAGATGATGATACAAGTACCGAGATAAGGATATCGAGCAGCCCCGTTGTAGAAGATAAAAGTCATCATCCCTGTTACTTTCACCACCAAAGCTTCCGACGCTCTTGAATTGAAGAAAGAAATTGAACCATCTGAAAGTGAGACTTTGGCAGCTTCCCCCCAAACCGAAAATCCTTTAGCTGAGCAGATTCAAAACTTTCTTTCAAGCTTCCCTTAGCCAGGTGCACAAAGAAGCACACCGTTATCATCGATCTTGCTGCTCCTTTTAAGAATGATCATTGATTCTTCGTTCGGGGTTATATCATCAAATAGAACAACAGCAACGTATCATCCCACTCATAAATAATCTTCTCACATTTCATAACCACTGAAGTCTGAAGCAATCCATTCCAAATGGTGTCAAGAGAACAATTCCCCCAAGTAGTTGAATTGATGCAGTCAGCCTCTTTGTATAATGCTCAAGAACTCTCCTGAATACACATCATGAGGGGAATGAAAACACCTTCCCATGTTCACATTTTTCTTCCCGGATGATCGTGTATGAAGCTCAAGAACCCGAAGTACACCAATACCCAAGAGCTCTCCCGAATACACATCATGAGGGGAATGAAAACACCTCCCCATGTTCACATTTTTCTTCCCTGATGATCGTGTATGAAGCTCAAGTATCCGAAGTATACCAATACACAAGGAATGAATAACTGATAACATTGAAGAAGCAGACCAAGTCACTGATTATCTCTGCGGGTGACAATCTCTGCGGATGTCAACTCCGGAATAAGTGATTATATCTCTGAATCACTGATTAAGCACTCAAGTGAAACAATTGAGCATCCCTAATGTACACAATCTCTCTTCCCTGATCATTGCGATACCATCGAAATCACGACACACTTGTGTACCTCTTTTATCTTCAGAAACTTTCTCTAACCTCTCTTCCCCTACATAGTTGGAATAAACACTAAACGCCATGAGTCAAACCTTGAGTTTCTCTGCGGTAATGACATTTGTCTTCCCTGGATATCTTCAATCACTTAGAAGAATTAAGTTCATCAAGTTTACTCGCGTTTAGATGCTTGTCTCCTTCCCCCTTGCTAGTTTTGACACTTCAGAATCAGCAACATAGTATAAGCCCAAATACTTGAAATCTTTATGAGAAGAACACTTGAACTCTTGTGAGAATCAACTTGCTGAAGACTTTCTTTGACTATTTTATCAACCCTTATGTAGACAATTTAAAGTGACCACTGATGAAGAAAACCCGATATACCATACTTGAAATTGAAATCAAATTCCCCACATTTGTATCTTAAGCTTGCACCTAATGATGGAAGAACGGTGTCGAGAATTTATGCTTCAAGCAAATTTCTAAGTACTCACTACTCAAGCAAAGTATGAGACATTAACACCTCTTGCGATTATCCACACCGTCATATGCGTGTGACACTGAGTAAAACAAAGTAACTCCTAATAGTGATAGTTAACCAGGTCTTCAACCATCCACCTTGACTGCTGGTAACTAGATAAATCAAGTCTTCAACTCAAAATTTTAAGCCCGAGCAAGTTATCAAATAAGAACACGCCTTTGTGAAAGTCAACTTCAATCTCAAATAAATGATAAATGATTAACTCCGAAGTAATCAACTTGTGTCAAATGTCCAACACGTGAATAAATGTACAACCGGATGTACATTGACCCACTTAATGAATCGGAACAAATGATTCCTCAACATCAATTCCATCTTCCTAAAGATATACATATAGAGACTGATCTGGAAGATTCACCAATAATGTCTTCAAGCGGATGAGGTAGTCATTTTACTTAATGTTCATGTGGTTGATTTACAGAGTGCACAATAATCCGTGAAGATTTAGTAAAGGAATACCAAAGAGCGGATCGTTTTTCATGAACAATAATCCATGAAGATTTGGCAAAGGAATACCAAAGAGCGGATTATTATTCAATAGTGCAACTGCAATATTACAATAGTCAATATCAGCCCCTCGAGGAATAACTGGAGATTGGGTTTCTCGAGGAATCACTGCTAAAAAATATGAGCAAGTCTAATTGGGGATTGAATCTGACTTATCACTATCCCCCAATTAGTGCTCTCCCATAAACCGACAATCTGTTTGATAAATGCCCAGATTAAGAAGAAGTCTTTAGATAATCAAATGCAACTCGTATTTAGTCTTCTAACATGTAGCAAAGAATGTAGAACTGACTGTAGACTCGACCTTCTTCAAGATTGTTCGAATGGGGAATAGAGTGTTAACATCTTCAACTCACACCAAAAAGCATCCCACCAAAAAGCATCCCAATTAAGTTACATCTTGCAAATCCCCTTATCTAAAATCCCTCCCAATCAAACAAGAACATAAAGATGTTCATCAAGGAAATCAGCAATCAGGCCGCAACGAACACACAAGATGGTAACACCAAACTACCAATCACATCAAACAAGAACAGAGAGATTGTTCGGAATCATCATGTTGATGTATACATGAAGCATTAACCGGAAGCACTTTGTCGATAAACTCATCAATCCGAGTGAAGATGTCAACCAACGGCTCTTAGAAGAAACTACATGTGAAGATGATCCGATAAGAAGAGTCTCGGTGCTTACATGAGTTAGGAGTCGTTTGACCATATATTCTCAAATATCAATCAACCATGCAAAAAATTCACACTTCTTCTCCCCCTCAAGAATTGCATACGGAGATGCCATTCTTGATTAAGTAAGTGAATATCATCCAAAAGTATTATATTCACACTTCTCCCCCGCAAAATTTAGCACGTGATATCGCCATCGTCATTATAGTTAAGCAAGTGGAATCAGAAAACAATCAATTGTAGCCCGGTTCACTTGATAATTGAAAGCACATAGAAAAAGCATGAAGCATGTTGATGAGAATGGTCATAATTGAGAAGATTTCTCTTCTTCAGAAGATAAAGCGCACTGACACGTACACTTTTCTTTTCTTTGAGGAACTAGGCTTGAACTGAAGTGTTCAAACGTCATTATGTTGAAGTACGAGGCCTGAACTGATGTGAACAGACGTCATTGCCGATTGAATATCAATGTTGAGTAACTTGAACCCGTGAGTTATGAGATATCAATCCTTTTGTTATCCATACTTCAAGCCAGTCCATATATTGAAGGATCGAAGTATCTGCAACTGAGTAAGGACTACCTGCACTAATATTACAAACTTGATTGTATATATTTTGGTTAGTGACATCAGTATCCAAACCCTTTGGGGTTTCACGGTCAACTTTGAGATTGCCATTGGTAAACATCTTTCTTGTAGGTATCCACCTAAGTCCAGCATCCTTAAACATTCTACCAGATGGTATCCACTTATGGAAAGGTGTAGGATTGTTAGGCTTCTTATGCATAGTGGAAGACTTATCCTTATTCCTAGTTTCCAAAGATTTAGCAATTGGTAACCATCTAGGCGAGGCTTTTGGTTTCATTTCCTTCATATGCACTGTGGATGACTTAGTGAAAATCATAGACATAACAGGTTGAACCTTTGTATGAGCATTTACCTTCTTTAGGGATTTCGAAAAAGAATTATCATGATTTGCCTTAAAGATGCATTTCAGACAATATGAGCAAACAACTTGTTTGGATTCAGAAAATGATCTAGAGTTCTTAGAGTGATCTGATATGGGAATAGCTTTATTCGAAACGAAACTACTTTTAGATGTAAGCCAATCTCTAGTCTTTAGATTAGTGTTCCTAGGTAATGGTTTAGAACTACTAGCAGTGCCTTGGAATCTCGAAGAATTTATCACCCTAGGTCTTGCACCTAAAATTCCGTCTTTGTGATTTTGTGCCTTCTTTCTAGCCATTTATAGATAAGAGTTCTTATACAAATCATTCATATCAATTTTCCTAGGCAAGTGAGGTGAAGTGACTGGTTTTGTCAAAACTTTTATCTCATCAACTTGGGAGGCAAACCGTGTCTTTGAAAATTTTGGTCTTTCGGATATAAACGCAGTAGACTGCCTAACAACGGACCGGTTTCTAATGAGATGAGAAACTGGTTTCCCCAAGGTTGATGGTTTTGTAAACTTAGTGTTCACACTTTTCCCTACAGTTTTCCTAAGCTCATTTTTTAAGGCAACAATAGCGAAACTCTTTTCCTGAAGCTGAGCTTTGAGTTCATCAATTTTTGCTATCAAAGAATTTGTTTGTTCCATTGACTTAGTTCTAGATTCTTTGACAGAGTCACTTAGTTTTATGTGATGCTTTCTCAAAGAATCATTTTCCTTTAGTAATTTGGCCACACAAACTGCTAATTCATCATTTCTCATTTGAATATCATAAATAGCATTAACATCAGAATTACTTGTAACCAAATTACTTTTCACATGCATACCAGAAATATGTTTCTTCAAATTGTTAATAGTCGATTTTTTGGCTTGAAGCTGAGCTTTTAAGTCATTTATTTCAAAAAGTTCACGGAATTCAGGAAGTTCCCGATTTTTACATGGTTTGTTAAGTTGAAAACTTTCTTTTTGACTCTATATTGTAATTTCAAGTGAAATGCAATGTTTTTCAAGATTTGAGAAATTGTTTGAAAGTTCATCAAAAGCCTTTTTATCAACCATATCTTTTGTTTTGAAACACTTAATCTCAGACTCAGCCTCAACCAAGGAACATTTATCAGAATCATGTTCTGCAATAAGATCAGATTGTTTAGGTACATTAGCAGATGCACTATGTTAAACAGTTAAGGGTACCTCATCATATGACACCTGTTCATTTATCGGTCTGATATCTGCATCCACATCATGTGTAACAAGAGTCACTGAACTACTGTCTGTTTCAAGCGTATCTATCTCTGAGCCTCTGTATTCAGTGTCAACTGATCCATCATCTGGTGCTTTACCCGACTCAACACAACAATCTTTTATTTTTTCTCGACATTCATTCCCTTTTCTGATTTCAGCATCAACTTCTTGTATGTTAGAAGTAACTAAACAGCTGGTTACATCATTATTTTTTGTCTCTGACATTCTGCATTCAGCAACACCCAATTCTTCAACAGATACATTACCTAACTCATCACAACTATCTCTCAACTGCACCAGACTCACATCCACTTTTTCATCTTTCTGAGTAACTTCCTCAATATACTTCTCCACATTATCCATCAGATGGATAAGTGTCTCTATGAACACGCTAATTTCCATTCCAGTGTGTCTCTTGAAAGACATTTCAGTCATGTCTTGATCATAATCTGATGTAAATTCCCTTATAATGAATGACTGAAATTGGTTGTGGATCACTTGAAGTGCAGCACTGGAACTATCCTTTTGAACCTTTTCTTTATCAATTTGTTGTTCCAATTGTTCTAAGTTCAATAGTAATGTTCCCGTTAATGTGGATGAATCTTGACAAAAAAGGGCATTGCATGTTCGTTCCATTCCTATCGGTGTGAGTAACATGAGGTGTGAGTGAAGTTGTTGATAAGGTTCAATGCTACTTTCCTTTTGCATGGCATTCTGTAGCCTGAACAGGTGCAAATCTTTCTCATTGGACCCTGAGCATGAAGAACTCAAATCATCATTGATTGATTCCATCATCTGTAACCGTTCAGTATAGCTAATATTCTCATGGTTGTCTACAACATCTACAGCATCATACAGTTTGAGTACTTCTGAAATCACTGAATCAGGAGTGTAAGACATGATGTTGATGTATACACGGGATTTTACAAGTCTATGAATTAAACCGAGAAATAGAATCTTTCGCGGGATTTTACTAAAATCAAGACCAAACCGTTAAGCAATGACCAATGGAAAGTGTTAAGATGAGTGATGGATCGACACAATGATAGACAATTGTGTGTTAGAACTTAAGATTGTTTGTAGGATTAGCAGAGTTGTTGTTTGGTCGAGATTTGGATTGGTTGATGCACGATTTTACGGAAAAATTTAGGTCCAAAAACTTAAAAAGCTCAATAAATTCCTTCCGGAGGGGATTTGGCCCTCAAAAAATTCGTTTCACAACTTTGTGGTGAAACCTCTCCATATTCAGCCTGTTCCGCTCGTTTTGACTGGTATTTCGCTGAAAATGAAGTTACGGTTCAAAAGTTATGGCCGTTTGAAGTTTTGCCGTAAAAAGTCAACTTTTGGTCAAACCGCTTCAATCAACTCGCATCCAGGACAACTCGCTTAATAGACAAGTCGCATAAAACACAACTCGCATAGGCAACTCGCTTAGGCTGACAACTCACTTAGGCAACTCGCTTAGGCTCAACTCGCATTAGATACGTTGAATCTGGACAGGTCGCAGTCAAAACTGTCAACTCGCTTAGGCAACTCGCTAAACACTCAAGTCGCTTAAAGAAACAACTCGCTTAGAACCCAAGTCGCATAAAAAGTCAACTCGCTAAATAGCCAAGTCGCATATACCAACTCGCATCCAGTAACAAAGCAACTCGCTTGGAAGAAATAAAAGTCCGAGACTCAACTCGCTTTGAACAAAGTTCACAAATAACCACTTTATCAATAAAAAACAACCAAACCACAATGATTTAAGCCTTGCAATTCAAAACATAACCACATATGATGATCCTAAACGCAAAAGTACAAGCAAAATTCAAACTTTAACACTAGAATTTGTCCAAATGAATCAAACTCTCCTAAACCCATAAAACCCCAAAAGCCTTATGAAATCCACCAAAACAAAGAGCATGAAAGATGAGTGATCAAACCTGGCTCTGATACCAATTTTAAGATATTGGATTTCATAAACACACGAAATAAGCTCAATAATGGATCGAATAGTATAGAGTTTAGAGAGAGAAAGTGGGATCCTTTCTAGAGAGAGAAAGTGAAAGAAAACATAGAAGGTTAGATTAAGAATGAGAAAGGTCCAACCCTCTACCTTGAGAGGTAGAGGGTATTTATAGTTACATACTACACGTCCTCTTTCGGACTGTGGATCAGGCATACAGTGGGTAAAGACCCGTCCGTCCTCCACGGTGTTGCACTAAGCTAAACTAATAACTAAATAACTAACTAATAATAAGTAAATAACGATATGTCTACGAGCTAACATATGCTAGATTATATTTGGGTGACCGACTCTTCACTATGGATTTTCTAATTCCTAACACAAATGACCTGGGACAGTAGATGCAATTTAGGACAAACAAGAAGGACGATCTATGTAATTTACTCAAAAAATATGCCACATAGGCATTTTTGCCAGTTTTATACATTCGCAACCGGTTGCCTGAAAACATGCGTGCAAAATGGTACAAAACATAAAAGTACGCAACATAAAATGGAACGGATTTTAGTTCACGTACCAAAACGGTACATTTCGTAAAGTACATGTCTATTGTACGGCCTAAACCCTAGAATATACTACAAATTTTAATAGACTCGACTCACATTCAAGCTTGGGTTGTTATATCGTCTAATACTCTCTTCGTAATTCGAGAAGCGAAATCGTGAAAGCTCAGATTGGATTAAAAAAACTAAATAAACATTAAAGCAATAATTTACTTTTATAAAGACGTTCGACAACAAGCGAAAATATTAATCTGCATCAACAAAAGCAAAATAAAGCGGTAGCAAATGGAAAGCAGTACAACAAATAATTAAATTTGATGACGACATCCGACAGCAAGCGGAGATTAATCGTAATCATGCAACAACAACAAAAGCAAAGAAAGAAAAAAAAAAAACACACCATAAACTTTCTTTTTCTCGGCAGTAATTCTAGCGGAGCATGGCGGCACATCGGCAAGGTGATTCAAGTTTGGGTTTTGTACAGAATTGAAAAACGAATAGAATGACGTTGACACGTCTGTTAACACCAAATGGTTAAAAAATTACTGCCAAAATAGTAAACAAGTAGGGTTTTAACCGAAATTGAACTTTCTTTCTTTTTTGTGATAAGGGATAAAGGATGGTGACAAGGTTTGATAGGGTGATTTCGAGGAGGCGGCTCAACGTAATAACCTAGGTCTGAGGGCTAGACCTGCCTCACATACTATGTTAAATGATGAAAAACTTCTAAAAAATATTGTATTATTGATACGCATTTATAACGTATTACATATAAAATAATAAAAACCTTAACGGACCCAAGATACATTACTAACTTGTGTTATTGAGAGACTTCACTATTAACGTTAGTTGTTCATGACAAATTAGTTGTCGAATGACAAAAAATAAGCTTACTTTATCAGTTAAAAAGAGCATCAATACTGTTGATACAAAAGTTGGGCGTTCCTTATTTGGGTTCCGATTCCGTATCAATTGGTTCTTAATGCTTGAGACCTGCGCACTAAGAAAACAGAAAACACCGTTAGGCTTACCGTGGGATTGTCTCCCACGATTATCCTCCGGCGTTAGAGTAAGTAATCGGTTTAGGGTATAGTTAGGAATTAGGGTTTTGTAAATCGTACCTTTAATGAGGGATAGGGTTCCCTTTATATACACACGAAATCCTTGTTGCTTTCGTGTTCCCCAACCTTCGGCGTATCCCGCCTAAGTCGGTTGGTAAACACTTATCTCCACAATTAGGAGATATCCGATATCTTATTCCATAAATAAATTCGGGTTTGGGCCTTTGTGAGCCAAAACCATTACCGGCTTAGCCCATGCGTACTGGGCTTAATTGTTAGTATCGTTCATTAGTCGGGTTCATGACCCGAATGTAGACTATACGTCATCATGTCCCCCCAGTCTAGTATGCGCAGTGACCAGCTGCGGATGCTAGACTAATAGTTGTAGCCAATAAAATTTTCGAAGCGTAGCAAAAGAAGCTAAAAGAATGAATCTAGGCGAAATATTTCAAATTCCCACCTCGTAAAATGTGGGAAAGTTACTGAAAAAATGTCACATCAAACGATCCTAGCCACACAAGCAGAGATAGTGGGATCCACGTGGCAGTCATCGTGTGGAGGAAGAAACTTATATAACCCTCCGTCTCCTTATTACTGTAAGTATCACAGTAAATCATTTTCACCATTGTTAAAAAAGCTTCAACTTGCCACCAGGAAACCCTTGATATCTAAAAGGTAACCGCGCGTGCGCCACTAATAACTGTACCATGGTTCGTGGTCTAACTGATTTCACCTCCGACCTGACCGAGGCAGAACTTCTTGAGTTCTCTTCGGATTATTATATTCCCTTCGCGCTGCATCCAGAAGTTCCAGATGCGCAGACGTCAATTGCAGACTTTCCCGAAGGGAAAGTAGGGGTATACACGCGTTTTTTCAAATTCGCGAATCAACGTGTGCCCATATCCCTATTCTTGAGTGACGTGTTAAATTACTACCGTCTACATATATCCCAGCTGCACTGCATAGGTGCAGCCAAAATAACAAATTTCGAGGTTAATTGCCGTATCCTGGCAATTAACCCGACTATCCACCTATTCCGCGCATTTTACCACACAACGTGGTCAAACGGGTGGGTATCATTTGCTAAGCGCGCCGGTAGACTTCAATGTTACACGGAGAAACTTGACGCGCTTAGAAATTGGAGGGAAATTTTTTTCTGGATTGATAAGGCGGTCTTTCCCTGGGATTTTGAGTTTTATACCCAGGGTTCGCTGCCGAAGGATGAGCGCCCCACCCCTGGATCGTACAGCGCTGAGGATGCTGATACAATAAACACAAAACACATACCCATCAGTTCCTACCCTGAGGAATTTTTGGTGCATATGGGCATCAGTCGTAATTACTTCGGTCGACCTGAGGAGTTGCCAATATTCTTGGACGCGGATGGTCAGGGTGGGTGATCGTCCTTTTGCATTCCTTTGATTTACTAATGTGAGCATTCCTTTTAATCTTTGTACTTTTCGTAACCTGTTTGTTTATTTGTCTTTGTTGTGCAGAGATGGATATATTCGCAGTGGTGCAGTTAGCGAAGCCTCGCCAAGTTGCTGTGGGGGTACGCCCATTGAAAGAAGGAGAAGAGCCCGTTTTGGAAGCTACTTCGGGGCGTACCATAGAAATGGAGCTGAGAGAGACGGGAGGTAGTTCATCTGTCGCACTGGAAGTGACCCCACTGCAAAGCATTCTGAGCCCTAGGGCGCCTACTCCATTAGTGCAACCGTCACAAGTAGGAGTGGCGGAGCACATGGAAGAAGAGGAGGAGGAGGACCAAGGGTTGAAGCGCAAGAGATCGCTTGGAGGTGATGGCGCGAGCTCATCGAGAAAGAAGCGCCCCGTTGTCCTGGTTGTGGAATCGTCATCTAGTGACATTGCGTCGCCTCCCCCGTCGGCTGATACCACTGGTCCACAGTAAGTAATATCATCAAAGTTTTTTGCACATCCCCTGTTCATGTGAGAATTAATTGCTACTTCCCTTTCTTGTGTGCAGGTTTGAACACTCTGCTGAGTCGCCCCCCAAGGCTAGTCCTGTACGCTCTAAGTTTTGAGAGCCAAACAGCTGAAGCGCTGAGCCATTGGCGACTGGGGATGCGCCAATGGATCAGCTTGTTGAAGAGTTGGTACTGGCGGCTGCGCATCAAGCTTCGCTGGTGGAGAAGCTAAAGGCCAAGCACTCTGGAGAAAGCAGCCAGAGCGCTCAAAAGGATCAACAAATTGCGTTGCTGGAGGCGCAGTTAGCTAGTGCCAAGGTTGAAGCAGAGGGCCTGAGCTCGTACGCCCAAAAGCTTGCTGAAGAAAAGATGGCGCTGCTGGGTCAAATAAATCAGGAGCGTGCTGCGTCATCGGGGTATAAGGCTTCGTGTCTCTGGGCGCTGAAGTATCTTGAGAAGGGCAAGGAAGAGTTGGTCTCGCAGTTGGAAAATTTTGGTGCCACTGTGAGCAGTTCATTGGAAGCGCAGGAGATGAAGTTGCGCAAGCTCAGCCTGGAGTATGATGAGGAGTTATATCCCCAACTCCTGACTATTTTTTGAAACCCGATGAATCCCAACTTCAAGTGCCTGTGTTTGCTCGTCCTAAGGATATCTTGAATCCCTTCGCCCTGGAGAAGGTAGTGCCTTTAAAGCAAGTGTTGGAAGCGCATGCTACAAGACTTGCCAAAAAGGAAGGGATTAAAGGTAAGGCCATTTTGTGCGGTATTGGCGCAACTCATCTCCCCAGATCTGACGGGATACCGGTTAGTGTTGCCACGGTATCTCGCCAAGACTCCGACCTTTTGAAGAAGCTGAACGAGATTGGGGACGCTGCAAGCTGTGTGGGGAGTTCATCTCTTAGACGTTGTAGGAGTATGAAGATAGTAACTTGTATTGTAAATATCATTTTTGTAAGAACGCACGGTACTTAATGAAATATTACTTTAGTTGAATGTTGTTGCGACTTATAATATTTGTACTTAGTTACTTGTCTTTTCATGAAAAACATGCGTACTGTCTAAGAAGCAAACTGTTGTATAAGCGCGATTAATCTTTGTTGTTCATAATTATTTATGAACTATCATACTTATAAAATTTCAAGTATTTCTAACATAGTCGTGTATGTTATTATACGCAGCGTACTGCAAATATCATAGTAAGGAGCCAAGTGTCTTGATTCCTAATTTGTTAAACGCGCATAGTATGCATTGTTGCGCATCCATCGTGGGATGCGCACCTAGCTTATTCCAACGTCTTGAGAATAAGGTGTTTAATAAGGATACGTGATCCACCGTTGATGGGTTTGAAACCCTCTTACTCAACGAGTTATTTAGTAGGTTTACTCATCCTTTTACCATCGTGGGTTTATTAAGTGCATGTACGCCATGTAGGCAAAAGATAAAAAATGTTAAGACATAAGTATATGGAAATAACAAATTAAAATATGTCACGGAGTTAGCTAGAAACCGCAACTTTTTATTAATACTTGCAAGTTTTTGTGAAAGTAAATAAATAAGACATTTGCCTAAGTAAAACGAAATGTAAATACACGGATTTTTATTTGAGCCCTATATTAAAGTGTGAGAGTGTCCGTGCGTTGGGCCGTGGCCTTTCCTAGAGATAGCATCGTTTGAGATTGCAGATATTCCATGTGCGTGGTAGCTCACGACCATCCATGTCACGCAACTTGTACGCGCCTTTTCCTAATGCTTCAACGACCTCATAGGGTCCTTCCCATTTTGGTCAAGCTTCCCTGTATCTTCTGCGTGGCTCGCATCATTGGCGCGGTATACGAAGTCGCTTGGTCTGAATGAAACACTTCATACTTTAGCGTCATAGTATCCCTTCATTTTTGACTTAGCTCTTGCTTCACATATAGCCGCGCGTTCACGTCTTTCCTCCAATAGGTCCAAGTCGATACGCCGTTCATTGTCATTGGTAGCAACATTGACTTCAGCAGTGCGAATAGTTGGCATCCCAATTTCAGCTGGTATGACGGCTTCTGTCCCATAGACCAGGGAAAATGGAGTGTCTCCCGTGCTAACCTTGATTGAAGTACGGTGTGCCCACAGAACATGCGATAGTTCTTCCACCCACCTTCCTTTATGCTTGTCCAGTCGCGCCTTCATTCCTTCACCCAGACTTTGATTTGCGCGTTCGACCAAGCCGTTGGTTTGTGGGTGTTTAACCGACGCGAAGTGCTGCGTGATTTTCAACTTTTCGCACCAGTCCTTGAAGGGGTTGTCACAAAATTGTTTCCCGTTGTCCGAGATGATTTCCCCAGGTAATCCGAAGCGGCATACAATATTTTCCCAAACGAAGCGTTTCACCTGATTGCCCGTGATTGTTACAACCGCCTTTGCTTCTATCCATTTGGTGAAGTAATCTATGGCCACTATGAGGAACTTCAATCCTCCTGCTGCAACGGGGAAGGGACCTGCAATGTCGATACCCCACTTGTAGAATGGCCATGGCGCCGTGATAGGTGTTAGCTCCTGTTGTGGTTGGCGGGGAACAGGTCTGTGAACCTGGCAGTCGCCGCACTTTCTTATTAAGTCTCGCGCATCACGGTGCATGGTGGGCCAATAGTATCCTGACCGTAAAGCGCGCGCCACCACGGACCGTGGTCCTGAATGCATGCTGCATGATCCGCTGTGAATTTCCCGGAGTACATAATTTGCTTGCAGGGGGCCGACACAGCGGAGCCATGGTTGCAGGAAGGAGCGTCGATATAATATACCGTCTCGAAGTTCAAACCTCTGTGCTGTGCGCCGTATTCTTCGGGCTTCCTTCTGCTCTTGGGGAAATACGCCCTTGCTTATGAATTCCATTATTGGTGTCACCCACGTAGGACCTTCCTCCTTTATTACCGTGGATATTTCCATCTCTGAGATGGACTTGCTCTTCAACGTTTCCACCAACACTTGTTTTGACAGGTGGGCAAAGCTTGTGGATGCAATCTTGCTTAGTGCATCCGCCTTTCGATTTTCCCCTCTAGGAACCTGCTTGATTGTAAACCTGTCGAAACTTTGGATTAGTGACTTGGTCTTGTCGAGGTATTGGATCATGTTTTCTTCTTTAGCCACATACTCGCCCAACACATGGTTGGCCACTAGCCGGGAATCCACATTCGCTTCCAGGTTGCGTACACCCATTCGAGCTGCAATGCGTAGTCCGGCGATTAGGGCTTCATACTCTGCTTCATTGTTTGTCGCTGTGAATTCAAAACGCAGTGCGTAAGTGAATTCCATTCCTTCCGGACTTGTGAGGGATGAGGCCTGCTCCTGACCCATCCACGCATGAAGATCCATCTGTAAACAAGATCCATGGATCTTGTAGTTCCTTCTTGCTTGGTGCGGGTGCATCATCAGTGTCTAGTTTTTCGATGATGAAATCTGCTAGTATCTGCCCTTTTACTATAGTACATGGTATGTAGGAGATGTTGTGCTCACCTAGCAACACGCTCCACTTCTGTAGTCGTCCTGATGCGTCAGGTATGGAGATGATTTGCTTGATAGGTTGATCTGTAATTACCGCTATTGGATGCGCTTGGAAATACCTGCGCAGTCTTTTGCCGGCGAATACCAATGCTTGGACCAATTTTTCCATGGCGCTATAGTTAATCTCCGTTTTCTTGAGCGCTTTGCTTACAAAATACACTAGTGTTTGTACTGAGTTCCTATCTGTCAGTAACACTGACTGCTCCATGAGTCGCAGATAAGTACATGATTAACTCTTCCCCTGATCGGGGTGCTACGAGCGTGGGGAGCGCTGCCAGGTGTTGTTTAAGCTGTATAAAGGCTTCTTCTGCCTCCGTAGTCCAGCGGAAATCTCCCTTTTTTATGCACTTCTTGAGTGTTTTGAAGAGAGGGAGTGACTTGTCTGCTGATTTGGACAAGAATCTATTTAGACCGGCCAGTTTTCCATTGAGGGACTGGACTTCTTTTAACGTGCGTGGTGAAGGAAGTTGGATGACGGCCTTAGTTTTCTCTGGACACGGTTTAATGCCATCGGGTTCTATCAAATATCCAAGGAACATGCCTTCTGTAGCGCCAAAAGTGCATTTCTTAGGATTTAGCTTCATGTTGATATCTCATAAAGTCTTAAACGTTTCCTCAATGTCACGTACCAATTCATCCTTAGTGTGGCTTTTATGACCAGGTCTTCAACGTAAACCTCTAGGTTGCGGCCCACCTGTTTTTCAAATGCGTTATCTACTAGTCGTTGGTAGGTGGCGCCTGCGTTCTTCAAGCCAAAGGGCATTTTAGTGTAGCAATAGACACCTTGGCTTGTATGGAAGGCCGTTTTTTCCTCATCTTCCTTAGCCATCTGGATTTGGTGGTATCCTTTGTATGCGTCTAGGAAGAATTTGAGTGGGTATCCACACAAGGACTCAACTTTCCAGTCTATCTCAGGTAGCGGGTAGCAGTCTTGTGGACATGCTTTGTTGAGATCTGTGAAGTCCACACACATCCTCCAACTACCATCGCTCTTCTTGACCATCACTGGGTTAGACAGCCAGTCGTGGTAATAGACCTCTCGCATGATACTTGCATCCACAAGTTTGTGTACTTCTGCCAGAATTGTCTGTGCGCGCTCTGGGGCTTGGCCACGCTTCATCCGGCTGAGACGTACTCGGCTTCAGTGGTTGAGATGGCTAAGGCCGTTTGTTTCTTTGCAAACCATGAGGTGAGTCAATGTCCAACAAAAGTGCAAATACCACTTGTACTTTTTCTATCAACATAATCACCGGCATGATCCGAGTCGGCATACACTATGGTTTCTATACCCGTTCCTTTGGGATACCATAATCCTAAACACGTTGTTCCCTTAATGTATCTAAAAATCCTTTTTAAGGCTTCTAAGTGTGATGCCTTTGGGTTTTCTTGAAAGCGAGCACATAGACAAACACTAAACATAATGTCGGGTCTACTAGCCGTAAGATAGAGTAGACTACCAATCATTCCTCTATATTTAGTGTTATCTACGGATTCACCTTCTTCGTCCTTGGTGAGTTTAGTGTCCGAGGACATGGGTGTTTTAGTTGGTTTGGAATCTTCAAGGCCAAATTTCTTAAGCATGTCTTTTATATATTTAGATTGGTTAAAGAAAATGCCATCTTCTAGTTGTTTGATTTGAAGTCCTAGAAAGAAATTTAACTCACCCATCATACTCATTTCAAACTCGTCATGCATGATTTTAGAGAAATCATCACATAATTCTTGACAAGTTGATCCGAATATAATGTCATCAACGTATATTTGAACAATGATAATATGTGATTCCTTTTTCTTGGTAAAAAGAGTATTATCTACTAATCCCATAGTATATTTGTTATTAATAAGGAAAGTCTTAAGTCGGTCGTACCAATCTTTTGGTGCTTGCTTAAGACCATACAATGCTTTCTTGAGTTTGAAGACATGATGTGGTTTCTCAAAGTTGGTGAAACCGGGAGGTTGAGCAACATACACTTCTTCGTTAATAAATCCATTAAGAAAAGCACTTTTAACATCCATTTGAAATAATTTAAAATCATAGGCACATGCATAAGCAAGCAATATTCTAATAGACTCAAGCCTAGCTACCGGTGCATAAGTTTCATCATAATCAATCCCTCTTGTTGATTATAACCTTGCGCTACAAGCCTAGCTTTGTTTCTAGATACTATCCCATTTTCATCCATTTTATTTCGAAAAACCCATTTTGTTCCAATTATAGTTTGATCTTTAGGTTTTGGAACTAATTTCCAAACATCATTTCTAACGAATTGGTTTAATTCTTCTTGCATGGCAATAACCCATGATTCATCTTTTATTGCTTCATTTATGGTTTTCGGTTCAATGGTGGATACAAAACAAAAATAATTACTTTGATTTTGGGCTTGTGACCTTAAGGTTCTTTGATTAAGTTGTCCTATGACTTTTTCTAAAGGATGACTTTTAGATTCTTTGATGTTGACAATTTCTTTATTTAATGGTTCATCTTCCTTGTTATTATTAATTATTTCTTGACCTTCTATCATTTGACTTTCAACTAAGTCATCATCTACCAAAGGTGATGTCTTAGAGGGAGGTGGACTTTCGTCGAATGTTATGTTCAACGATTCCTCGACTATCATTGTTTCTTTGTTTAGGACAATGTAAGCTTTACTAGTTTGAGAGTAACCAAGAAATACACCTTCATAAGACTTTGGGTCAAACTTGGTGAGATAATCCTTAGTATTAAGAATAAAGCATTTACAACCAAAGACTCTAAAATATCCTAACGTTGGCTTTTTACCTTTATAGAGTTCATATGGTGTTTTGTTTAAGAAAGGGCGTATTAAGACTCTATTCAAAATATATGTAGAAGTGTCAACGGCGTTACACCAAAACTTTTGAGGAATGTTTTGTTCATTAAGCATTGTTCGACTCATTTCTTGAATTGTTCTATTTTTACGTTCTACTACTCCATTAGATTGAGGTGTTCGTGGAGAGGAAAAGTTATGTGTTATATCATTTGTATCACAAAAGTTTCCAAATTGAGTTTCGTTGTCAAATTCACGACCATGATCCGTTCGGATCGACACGATTTTGACACCTAGAAGATTTTGAATTTTCTTGCTAAGTATTTCAAATTTATCAAAAGCTTCATTTTTGGTTTTCAAAAACAACGTCCAAGTAAACCTTGAGTAATCATCTACTATGACCAAAGTGTATAAGTTGCCTCCATAGCTTCTTATAGCGGATGGTCCAAACAAGTCCATATGTAATAATTCTAGACACTTAGATGTGGACACCATATTTTTAGATTTGTGACTACTATGTGTTTGTTTACCAATTTTGCAAGCGCCGCAAAAGTGTTGGTCATATTTAAGTTTTGGTAAATTCCTAACCAATTCTTTTGAAGATAGGTTTTGTATAAGTCTCATATTAGCGTGACCTAAACGTCTATGCCAAAGAGATGAGCTATCGTCTAATGTTGTTAGGCAAAGTTTGTCATTATATGTTTTATCTATTTTCATGACGTATATGTTATTTTTCCTAACTCCTTTAGCTATGGTGATACCATCTTTTAGTATTTTACTACCATTTTCATCAAATAGTACTTTATACTTTTTATCACATAGTTGGCTAATACTAAGTAGATTAAATCCTAACCTATCCACATGAGCAACATTTTCAATAGTTAAGGAGTTATGAGCAATCGTACCTTTGCCAATAATTTTGCTTTTGAGATTGCTACCAAAGGTGACATTACCTCCGTCATACTCTTGGTATGATGAGAAGAGACTTTGTTGCCCGTCATGTGTCGTGAGCAACCACTATCTTTTATCCATTCATCAGGATCCAATCCAACTTTCAAGCATACCTAAGAAGCAAATAACTCAAGCATTTGGTCCCCAATATCTCATGGGTCCATTTGGGTTACACATACCATTTATTTGATTCATGTATGGAAACGATGGGTAAGAGTTCCATGGCATGTAATCTGGAGTTTGATATGGTCTAGGAAAGTTTTGATTCCAACCATTGTGTTGGTAGTTGGGTTGTACGTTGTGGTTGCTCTTAGGAAAGGGCGTTTGGCAAAAGGAGTTTTATATCGTTGTTGAGTAGTTTTTGATCTAAATTCATTTTTGACAAGTCCTACTCCTGAAGTAACAGCTGGTTTTAGTTTAATAATATTATTGGTTTTCTTTGTTATTTTAACAAATTCAGTACGGTCCGTATTGCAAACATTCTGTTCTGCTGAAGTACCCACGACACCATTTTGCACAACGGACGGAACCCTTATTTTGGTTCCGTTTGGTCCGTGCTGTACTGCAGCAATTTTGACAGAATGTTCGTCCTTTTCGGCCGCTTTATTTTGACTCTTTGGAATTAATACTTCATTAAAACCTAGCCCATTCATGTCTCCCGGTGTTTTATGAATTTTAACTATTTCATCGGCAAGAGCGATGTTCTTGTTAAACCTTTTAAATTTAGAATTGTTTTCGATTAAAACATCTTGTGTGAGTTTTAGTTTTTCTATTTCAAGTTTAAGCTCTTGACATGATTTACAATCATCGTCATTTGCTTTTCCTTTTCTAGTCGTTTTGCTTTTTCTTTTAACTCATAAACTTCATTTTCCAAAAATTCCTTTTTGTTTTTAAAAATTTATTTTTAGTTATGATTTTTAGACTTAGCTCACACAATTGATTATATTGTTTTTGCAAAGTGTCATCATCAATAGAAGAATAAGAAGAGTCGGAAAGTACCTCATTTGACTCATGTGCCATTAGAGCGATCTCTTCCTTGCTTGATTCTTCATCGTCCTCACTATCACTCCAAGCACCACTTACAAAAGCTCGTTGAGTTTTGCTTTTAGGTGGCTTGGGACATTCTCCTATGAGGTGACTTGCATCACCACATCTAAAACATTTTCTTTCACCTTTACTCTTCTTGTCATCCCGATCTTTTCGGAATGGCTTCTTTTCTTCTCGAGGTTGTTTTACGAACTTTCCTCTTCTTCTAAAGAACTTCTTAAAATCTCTAACGGCCATGGCATATTCCTCATCTTCACTACCCGAGCAAGATTCGTCATCATCACTTGATTCCGCTTTTGCTTTTAGAGCAACGGATTTGATCTTCTCCCTTTTCCTTTGATGATCTCCGAATCTTTCTCCATCACCATTTCGTGTACTTTGAGGTTACCGATCAACTCGTCTAGTGACATTATTGAGAGATCTTTTGATTCCTCAATGGCGGTCACTTTAGCTCTCCATTTGGGATGGAGTGCTCTAAGAAATTTCCTGACAAAGTTCTTACTACGAAAAGATTCATCAAGTGCTTTAAGTGATGTAATAATAGTGTTAAAGCGAGCAAAGCCACAATCAATGGTTTCATCTTCAGGAATAACAAATTGTTCATATTGTTGAACAAGAAGATCAATTTTGTTATCCTTGACTTGTGAATTACCTTGATGTGTAACAATTAAAGATTCCCAAATATCTTTGGCGGTTTCACACATAAAAATTCTTTCATATTCTTTTCTAGGTAAAGCATTATAAAGCATCATTTTAGCTTCATTATTTTTAGCAACTAGTTTCTTTTGTTCATCAACGGAAATATCCTTTGTTGTAGAACTAAAATCCCTTTAACAATAATAAACCAAAGATCTATATCTTTTGATTTTACATATGTTTCAAAACGGTTTTTCCAATAGATAAATCCATTGGTTTCAAAGAGTGGTGGTCTTTGCATAGATTGCCCTTCTTTAAAGTTTTCAGAATCCATGGATCGTTTCAAGTTTATAAAATACAAGTTATTTTAGAAATTCTTGAGCAACGAGGCTCTGATACCAATTGTAGAAAACTAGAAGGGGGGTTGAATAGTTTACCAATTAAAAACTTTGTTTTGAAACTTATTGTAAAGATCAATTGATATTGATCTTAGATATGTTAATGAAATATGCAAGCAATATGTAAGGAGTAAATAAGGAAAGAAATGATCAAACCACAACAAGTTGTTTATAGTGGTTCGGTCTACAAGGACTCTTTTTCCTTGCCCTACTCCACTCCTCGAGTCTTACACTCGAGAGTTTAACTTCAGTAGTCAACAAGCTCCTTTCACCGGCGGAGAAAACCTTTACACTTCGCTTACACTATTTCCGACACTAAGCTAGATGTCGAGTTCTTTCCAAGGGTACAACCACTCCCACACACAACGTATTTTGAGGACTAAAATACTAACCACTTACACTCACAAGATTATGATGGTTTAATACAACAATGAAGTATGAATCAACACAAGATCATACAACACTAAACAAACAAGACTTCCAACTTCTCGTTTGAAGCTTGAATGTGACTTGATCTTCTTTGCTACAAAAGAGATCACTAATATGATATGAAACTGAGTTAGAAAGGTTAGAGAGTAGATATGTTAGAGAGTATGATGGAAAGGGATGAAAAACTACTTGGCTTGGCATTGCTATTTATAGCCAAAATGGACAGGAGCATCCACGGACAGCGGAACCCTTAAAAGGGTTCCGCCCGTGTACCAATTTGGTACCGCCGGTCTGACAGTCAAGATATCAAATATTTGCTAAAGTCAACTCTATCTAAGTGAGATTGTGCAAGATATGAAGAGTACAAATCCACACAAAATATCTAATGAAATCTTCCAATGATTTTCATGATGCATCACATGATGTCATATGTTGTATTTCTATTTTTAGAAATATGCAAGTACTTAAGTAGTGTTTGGTTTTAAGAACCTAACACATTCTAAAAACTACTATCATACATAATGATTAGAGTTATATCAAGATGTTACTAATCATAAATGTAAATGCTTGAATGATGAATATATTGTTTGAAAAAGCTTGTTTTAATATCTATTAAACTTGACAAGCTTTAAGCTTTTATACAAATTAAATTTACTTTTGTCGTTAACAAAACTTAGGTAAAGATCAAAAATATAAATAACGTTTAATGACGATATTTGTATTAACAATCTCCCCCTTTTTGTTGAGGACAAAATATAAATTTTATTTTTTATAAAAGATACAAAGTTTGTGCAAGAGTTATGAAAATATTAGTTTTAGAACTTGAAAAGAGAATGATAATGCAAGTGTATGATGTTTGACTATTTATGAAAGTCAAAGTGTTCACTAGTTGATGTATGATGTTGACTTTTTTTTAGAAAGTCAAAGTATGCAGTTGACTTTTTAAGAAAAGTCAAAATGTAATCAAGTTCTTTATTTTCTCCCCCTTTTTGTCTCAACAAAAAGTAGAGGCGATGCGGAATGTAATGAGCCCGAGCCATTATCTCCCCCTTGATCAAAGCTCCCCCTAAATTGGGTGCATAATGGGAAGATACATGGATTGTGAAAGTAAAAGCTACAAAAAAATGTTAGTAATAATGATCATTCACAAGCATTTCCAAACACTATGTAAAAGCACCAATACTATAATAAAAACACCATTCATTAGTTAAAATGTTCATGAATAAAGATCATGAAATGGGAACACAATGATGTGTTTTAGTACAAGAAGAAAAGAAAAGAAAATAATCCTAAGAAGAGAAAACTAGAAATGCTAAACTATGACCATCCTAATTTGATGGTGGATGAGAAAGAGCGTTGAGGCGCTCAAGGATATGATTGAGGATGAACCTCATTTCTTCTTGAAAGTCAAGGACCATAACCCGGGTCCTATCAACGGTTTGGGCCGTTTGCTCACAAGTTGAGCAACCATGCCTAGGGGGGTAGTATGTTTGGGGAGGTTGTGGTGGTGGAATGGTAGATGTGTTGGTGTTGGTGGAAATGTTTGGGGTGGTCATGATGGAAGCAAGCAAAGCACTTTGCATTTGCATTGTCTCACTCAAGTGAGAATCCACCATGCCTTTGAATTTGTGGAGGTTGTGGAGTTCCGTTGAATCTCTCTCTCTAGTGGGATTGACATCCCACATACACTCCTCAATGTCCTCAAGATGAGGGGACATTGATGTGGGGAGTGAATGATCCCCATACAAAGGACCATGAATGTCTTTGTGAATGGGGTGGAAGAGAAGAGGTTTAGGCCCTAATGGGGCGTTTGGGTCAAAGGATGACCGAGGTGACTCATGAGCCATCTGCTTAATTGAGCCAAATGATGGCAATGGTGGTGGATGATTTGGCCTAGGAGGCAAGTCATTCAAGTCCTCCAAGAAAGGATTTGGTGAAGTAGGTGGAGTGGAAAATAACTCCATAGGAATGAGAGTTGGAGACCTTGGTGAAGGTGGTGAGGGTGTTTTGGATGTTTGGATGGGTGCCGGTGGCGGTGAAGTTGGTGTTTTTGTTGGTGGTGGAGTGGTGATCACAATGTGTGATTGAGTAGGTGTGGCTAAGGTAAGGCTTGTATCATCTCGGATGGGAGATGAAATTGTGAGCGGAGAAGACTCGGATGAGGAGCTAAGGTTAACGAAGCAACAAGGCCTCACACTAATTCTAGCGGTCTTCTTGCAAGGTTTTGGAGATGATTTTGTCATTTTTGACTTTGGTTTTTCTTTGCTAGATGATAGTAAGAATGAAGAATGTGTGAGGATGATCATGGTAAAACCTCTCAATTTATAGAAGTGAAAAATTATGGAGAAATGTGTTTGATTTGATGTTAAACCATTGAAGAGATGAGGTTCCTAATGATTTGGAAGTGGGTTGAATGCTAGTCATATCACCCAAGTCAAGCCATTCAAGAGAGATGGAGTGAAGAAGAAAAGATTTGCAATAAATGTGTTCTAATGAGTGGAATTTCCTAATATTCAGATATGTGAAGATCGTTGTAAGCTCTTAGACGAGGTCTAATATTATATCTAGGAAC
This sequence comes from Chrysanthemum makinoi, assembly GCA_910596185.1. NCBI lineage: Eukaryota > Viridiplantae > Streptophyta > Magnoliopsida > Asterales > Asteraceae > Chrysanthemum > Chrysanthemum makinoi. The sequence goes on from OU343224.1 coordinate 281,902,473, forward strand.
ACATAATAATGAAAGCGGAATATTCAAACATATAATCAACATCATTATGAACAAGGTTTTTCATGATCATAAACTAACTAACTAACTATAATAAAGATCAAAGACTTGATCTAACACTAACTAACTAAACCACTAAACCCTAGGCGTTTTCCCAAATCCCTACGCCTAGGTTCCCACACACACACACCTTTAGACGTCTACATCTTGTACGTACGTACTAAAACTAATGACCCTATGTCTCTTTATATACTAGAGACATCTAGGGTTTACAAGAGGAATCATAATACAATTAGGAAACTAAATATTCTTTTAAGCATATCTTCTAGAATCTTCCAAATCCTCCATCTTTTTGTAGTTTCCGTCTTGTCACTTTTAGTCCTTCATGTTTCATTCTTCTTGTTTTGTATCATCAAATCTATAATAGACCCAACAATCTTCCCCTATTTGATGATGACAAAACAAACACGATTCTTGTACGAACTTCCCTAGACGAAGTAGCAGAAGTTGAGATAATTAAATCTCACCATGAATGAAACATTCTTCTCTTCCATGCTTCCCCTTGACTTGAACATGTCACTCAAACATCTCTTCCCCTTTTTGTTATTATCCAAATAGGGAACGTATGCAAATAATGATCTTGACCACCACGAATCAATATCATACTTCCAATCTAAGACTTCCAATGCTTAAAATCGCCCACCATTACGCACCATAGGAAAAATGGATCCAAAACAGTAGAAAACTCCAACTAGCAGTAGTAATAATGATCAACAGTAGTAAAAATCAAACACTTCCCCTTGAGTGATGCATGTAGATCAATAATTCTTCAAAATCTGTAGGCTTTATGTAATGATCACTTGTGAAGAAAACCAAATATAACGAATTTGATGAAGAAGTAGAATTTCCCAAACTTGTGTCTTAAATATTTTACAATCCACGGAACTCCATACTTATACAAATCAACAAATATAAGTAGACCGCAATCCCTTGACAAGAATCCTCAACTAGTATGAGACACTGAGCACTACAATGTAACTCCTTTAAGTGATAGCCAATGTGTGCATAGAGCATCATAAGAAAAATCACACATTGCTAGATTCATCAAGCTAGATGATAAGAACACAAACCAAGTAATTCCACTTCACCTTCAAATAAGTGATAAATAATCCTCTTCGTAATCAATTATTCAATGAATCAAATACAAGCCTTTTTGAATCCTTTTAAGAACATAAATTTCTTCCTGTGTGTGTGAACCAAATAACCATTCTGTGTGTGTCATCCAAAAATCCATAACCATTATCACGCTCGACTTCCCCTTAAATCGAAAATCATATGAGAAGCAGTACTTTAATATAACAGTACTTTGAGAAACGAAACAGTACTTTAAATTCAAGAGCAGTACTTTGAACATAACATTGCAGCAGTACTTTCCAAAAACGCAGAAGTACTTTGAAAATAACTAGAGCAGAGTACTTTTTAAACCAAACAGTACTTTCATGTTCAAGGAGCAGTACTTTCAAAATACACAGCAGTACATTCAGCATTACTTTCACATAAAAGCTCAGATGGAAGATCCCTTCAAAGGAAAGTTAGATTGATATATAGAGAACATCCACCCAAAATTTCGTTACGATCCGACGGTTAACGAAAAAGTTATGATCGTTACAAAACACTGCTGCAGTAACCTTACGGATTTTTCTGCAGCAGACTTCAACTGCATATAACTTTTGATTGAAAGCTCCGATTGACAATCCCTTTGGTGAGATTAAAGATAGATATACCAAGAAGCTCCAGTTCAAATTTTAGCTCGATCCAACGGTTCAATTAAAAGTTATAACGTTTTTAAAACAGTCTTTGCAGTATTACGAATTTTTGACAACTTCGAATTTTTCTTCCTTTTTCTTCAAGAAAACCTTGTAGATCCTAGATATCACAGCCCCGGCTCTAATACCACATGTGAAGATCGTTGTAAGCTCTTAGACGAGGTCTAATATTATATCTAGGAACACATAATAATGAAAGCGGAATATTCAAACATATAATCAACATCATTATGAACAAGGTTTTTCATTATCATAAACTAACTAACTAATTATAATAAAGATCAAAGACTTGATCTAACACTAACTAACTAAACCACTAAACCCTAGGCGTTTTCCCAAATCCCTACGCCTAGGTTCCCACACACACACACCTTTAGACGTCTACATCTTGTACGTACGTACTAAAACTAATGAGCCTATGTCTCTTTATATACTAGAGACATCTAGGGTTTACAAGAGGAATCATAATACAATTAGGAAACTAAATATTCTTTTAAGCATATCTTCTAGAATCTTCCAAATCCTCCATCTTTTTGTAGTTTCCGTCTTGTCACTTTTAGTCCTTCATGTTTCATTCTTCTTGTTTTGTATCATCAAATCTATAATAGACCCAACAAGATCACCCACGGATTTGAAGGTACCAAAAATTTGGTTCCTTCCTTTATGCAAAAGGGCTCCTTAGGTGGATTTTTCAAATTTTTGAATTTTGGTGGGAAATGGATTTCTTATATTCCTAAGTGAATTATACTAGTTCTAATAAGAGTATAAGCAATTTAGGATTGATTTATAAGCATTGGATGCTAGTTTGGAATCACGAAATAGTCGAAATTCAGAAAGTTACCGAAGGATCCACGGCACCAAAAACTTACACGGCCGGAACCCTAAAAAGGGTGCCGTCTCGGTCCGCTTATTGCATGCGGCGGTACCAATTTACATAACGGACGGTACCAAAATTATGGTGCCGTCTGATCCGTGGAGTGCTGAAATATGGACAGAGTACATTTTTAGGTGTCGGGGACATTTCAAACCCTGAAATTTTCTCAAAAGATGTTATACTAAACATTTCTAGTTAGGAAAAGTAAATAACGCATGTATAAACATAGTGGAGCATGTATTTTGAGCAAGGCTTTTTGATTTTCACATTATAGTGAAAATGGGTAAAATTTGATAGCATACTTGCGCTATCCCCCTGCATAAGATTGTTAGCATTCACCATTGTTTCAGTTTATATTATCATCCTACATAATAAAAACGACGAAATTGTATCAAACATTAACGATAATGCATTGTTCCAAACACTCCTTAAATGTACCCTCATTTGTCCAACTTCTTGTAAATCTTGTTCATCATCCTACCAAGGCACTTGGACATTCCCTTAGTTTGCTTGAACTCCGCTGATTCATTCTCTATTTCCGGAAGAGACGCATAATACTCATGAGGCGGAAGACGAGAGCTTGGAAGACCATCCTCTGAGCTATTTGATGATGATGATGATGGAGTTGGAGGTTTTGCTCTCTTGCCTTTTGTTTTAGCAACTCGTGCATCACTCAAAGGTACAAAGATGTGAGGGATGAGTTCATAGTGAAGGTGCATTCCTCTTGGGGTTGGTGGAATTGGTGCGAAGTTTCTATAGAGACGGGTGAGAAGCATCCCGTATGGAAGAGCAACCGATCCTTGAGTTGGAATATCAATCATTCTCCTAGCTATGTAGTAGGCTAAATTGAATGGTTGACGGGTGGAGAAGTTGTAGAGCATTAGACAAAGGCAAGCGTTAATGTGATCCCTATTTCCTATGGTGCTAATGACGTTGGCTCTAAGTAGCTCCTCCCATTTCTTAAATTCGGGCTTAAGTTCATTTAGCTCCATTCCATATGGATCTCGGTTTACTTCTTTTCCCTTTCGGGTAACTCGGGTTGTATCACCTTTTGGGTTAAAAAGGTGTTCACGGATGACATCCTTGTCGGCCAAACGGGTTTGGTAGGGTAGAGAGCGGTCATTGATTGCATCAAGAGCCGTGAGTGACCACTTATCCGTGTAGACACAAGTTCCTCGTTTGGGAATTCCTAACACTTGAGCAAAGTTGCCTAAGGTGATGGTGTAGTCGTTTTGATTGATTCTAAACCTAAGACAAAGTTCATCATCGTCTTCATCATTAAAGCCGGTCACACTAGCATAGAATTCTAACACAAACCTAGGACAAATTGGTTCATCGATGTCAAGAAGACAGTCGAATTGAATGGCGGCTAGTTCTTCACGAAGGTTGGTGTTTTCAAGGAAGGATGAGTGAATGGTTCTACCCTCATGGAAATACCTTGATTCTAGACCCCTAAATATTTCTACTTGTTCCTTGGTAAGTCCTTTGGTTTTGTGGTGTTTGGGAATGTAGTTAAGGGTGTCTTTGTGATCATAGAATCTTGCGGCTACCATGGTTATTCCTAAGGACAAGAGTTAATATGTTAAAAAATGAGAATAAGTTTTAACGTTTTTTGTTCTAGTGTGTGCCTATATGAAAACAATTTGGATTTGCGGTTATCTCGACTCATTTTATGCACAAAAATGGTTTTAGTGGGGTGTTTGGCAAATACCATGAGATAACCCAAATGCTCCTAATTCAATGTGGCTTCATTTGAATATACCCGGGAATGCATATTAGTTATGTAATACCTTTAGTATTCAAGAGCATGCAAGTGATGAAAATTTAACGTTTCTATTTGTATTAGCAATGAAAAAAAAATTGTTTTCCTACAAGTGAGAAGCTTTTCAAAACTTTTGACATGGGGTGTTTGGTTGTTTGAATAGGGCCTTATATTCATTATCTATCAATTAGTGGGAAGCATGATTTGTTTATGGAATATGATAATGTAGTACCTAATTTCAATGACTAGTTATGCAATTTGCCAATTGAATTCATATTTGGTATAAAAGCATACATAAAACCCAATGTAATGATTTGTGATAGTTTTGTGCATAAATAAGAATCCTAGACTCAGAATTAAGAGATGAAATGTAGTTAGGATACTTACAATGATGTTATCTTCAGTGATTAGTGAGTGGGAAGATGACAATAATGAGCTTGGTTTAAGTTTTACACGTTTTGGTAAAGTGGGTTTTGAGGAAGAGGATGATTTGTATATAGCAGTTTTGCTTCTATAGACACCACGGACCGAGACGACAAAAATTTGGTTCCGTCTTTGTTGTCGTTTGGTGCCGTGGCTACAGTAGCAGGTACAAGCCAAATTTGTTTTGTTTTGACTATTCTAATGTTTTGGGCTATGTTTATCCTACATGTTTGGTTCCATTAACCCTAAACCAAGTCTAAGAAGATTAAAAGGTTCTCGTTTAAGAGGCTTAGTTAAGATGTCGGCAATGTTGTCTTCGGAGGATACTTTCTCGATTGAAATGTTACCATTTTGAACATTGTCGCTTGAAGAAAGTGATGGCGGATTTCAATATGTTTTGTACGAGCATGTTGAACCGGATTCTTGCTGAGATCGATGGCTCCTTTGCTGTCGCAAAGTATCACAATGTCGTTGAGATGAATTCCGTAATCTACTAGAGCTTGCTTCATCCAAAGAGCTTGTTGACATGCTTTTCGGGCTGAGACGTACTCGGCTTCAGTGGTTGAGATGGCTAAGGCCGTTTGTTTCTTTGCAAACCATGAGGTGAGACAATGTCCAACAAACGTGCAAATACCACTTGTACTTTTTCTATCAACATAATCACCGGCATGATCCGAGTCGGCATACACTATGGTTTCTATACCCGTTCCTTTGGGATACCATAATCCTAAACACGTTGTTCCCTTAATGTATCTAAAAATCCTTTTTAAGGCTTCTAAGTGTGATGCCTTTGGGTTTTCTTGAAAGCGAGCACATAGACAAACACTAAACATAATGTCGGGTCTACTAGCCGTAAGATAGAGTAGACTACCAATCATTCCTCTATATTTAGTGTTATCTACGGATTCACCTTCTTCGTCCTTGGTGAGTTTAGTGTCCGAGGACATGGGTGTTTTAGTTGGTTTGGAATCTTCAAGGCCAAATTTCTTAAGCATGTATTTTATATATTTAGATTGGTTAAAGAAAATGCCATCTTCTAGTTGTTTGATTTGAAGTCCTAGAAAGAAATTTAACTCACCCATCATACTCATTTCAAACTCGTCATGCATGATTTTAGAGAAATCATCACATAATTCTTGACAAGTTGATCCGAATATAATGTCATCAACGTATATTTGAACAATGATAATATGTGATTCCTTTTTCTTGGTAAAAAGAGTGTAGGATCGAAAAGCTTAAGATTTATGTGGTTCGGGGGGTCGGGGAAGCTCAAAGAATGAGAAAGACATGGTTATTGTATTAGATAGAAAAGGGGAAGATGTGTGTGTTTCTAGAGAGAAGAAGAAGAAACCACACACATTTCTTTACAAAATATGAACTTCCTACCCTCCTAGTTGGGACTAGGAGGGTATTTATACTTCAACAAGCCTAACTTAGCACTATTGACTAAACTAGTCCTTGTGAATGAGTAAAAGAAGAAACTAATGCAATTCCTGTAATGACTTCACTTTAGCGAGGCTAACAATCTCTCCCAAGTGATGTCATACGGGAGTTGCTTACAATGTTCCCTACAAGCAAAATTAAATACAAAACATAAGCAGCAGCGGCTCAAGAGTGTCTTCATAGTCTTCAAACTTCATGAATCTTCTCAACTGCCATCTCTTTACTTGCAGAAGAACAATGCGAGCAAATCTAATTAGGGATAAAATATGACCTTTTTGCTCTCCCCTAATTAGTGCTCTCCCCCAAACTGACAACATTTCTGATGAATTTCCTGAATTCGAAGAAGTCTTTTGATAATTAAATTAGAACCGTCTTTAGTCTTCTAACACGCAGCGGAAAATGTAGAAAAAACTGTCGATTCGACCTTCTTCAAGATTGTCCATTCTGGGGAATAAGATATCAACATCTTCATCTCACCAAATGCATTCCAGTTATCTTTCATATATCAAATCAGCCCATAATGTACACATTTCTCTCCCCTGATGGTTACGAATTTATCGGAATCAGCATACAATTGTGTACATGAAGCATTAACTGGAAGCATTCTATCATAAATCAAATCAGCCCATCAGAAGATGTCGATGAACAATACCATTTGAAATTGTCTAACTTATTTCAACCCCCTGTATCAAAATTCAACAGCTATCTGTAGTAACCACATGTGAGGATAACCCAATATGAAGAACTTGAGGATGAAGTAAAATCTCCCGGAGTAGTTACTTAAGCTTGTACTATCCTTGTGAAAAAGAACGGTGTACCCATTGTACAAAACCTCTTGACGTATCCTCAACTACGTGAGACACCGAAAGTGATAGCTACTTTGTGGGTTAAGAGAGAAAGAATCACAAAAGTAACTAGATAGCAAGTCTTTATCACACTCAATATATTTGCCCAGACAAGTCATCTTCGCGGAAGGGAAGAAAGAAAGAAGATGAAATAAGTAAACTCGCCCGTCAAACGTCACTTCAAACCCAAATAAATAATAAATCATCATCTTCGTGGTCACATTTGAAATTCATTGAAGACTTTAGCCGTGAAATATATCCTCGTGAAATTTTTCGTGAACCAAAATACCACTCTTTTTTTTTTGCCAAGTAATACCGAAAAAATACATTTTATGTTTGAGTTTCATCCCAAAGTGTTAAGAAATTTTGGATTACCATCAACCTATTTTACCACTCGCAGCCCATTATCCGGATATAGTCAATAGGCCAAATCCACTACACTTTGTGCAAGCCAATTGAATGAAAGGCCCGTCCAAAGTATATCTGTCTATTATGACTATCCGATCCAAAGCCCACCTAGTTGCAATAGCCAACCGGTATTAATAATACCCCTAATTTCACTCACATCAGACATAACCCTAAATACACTCTTATGATAAAAACGCCTCTCACTTATAATCCTCTCACCAAAACACAGATCTCAACAAGATTAACACATCTCACTGCTCATCTCAATCATCAGATCTTATCTCCATTATCATCATAAACACAAGCACCCCCGTTCATTATGTATTCTTTTTCTGCTTCAACCGATTCAGGAACAAGAAGCTTCAAGAATCATTTGTGGTTCAAAGGTAGGTTTGATTTGTTGTGTTTTCTTGTGATAAGCAGACAAAGGATAGAGAATAGCAATTTTGCTATTACTCTTTTTCTTATTATTTCGGATAAAAAATGAAGTTTTGACTTCAAATACAATAGATGATGAGTTGTTCTCTCGTATATAGACTTTCAAAAGTCTTGATGTTTTCTTTGAATTACATGAGAGAAAGAGACTGAGATCTTTCTATAATATTTGTTTAGTTTGAGTTTTGATTGAGTGTTGAGTGAAGTGATGATTTGGTTGAGTCTAATTGTAGGATATGTTGATGTTGGAGTATGGGTTGTGGCTGTCGATTAGGATACAGTCCATTTGATGTTTTCCTTCTTTTTTTTTGATCTTGACTGATGATGTTGAACTACTGAAGTCAAACATAAGAGTCTATTTGGTATTGGTTGTGGTCGGTAGTCAATTTTGGTAAAAGTTCGCATAACTTTCTTTCAAATGCGTAGACTCTTCTTCAAAACCTTATCGTGGGGTCAGGCTTACGCAGCGTAGCGTTTAATACAGCGTAGCCTTACGCGTAACTTTGCTTAGGCGTAAAACCATAAGCTTAGGCGTAAAAGCATACGCGTAACTTTTCATACGCGTAACTTCACAGCTACGCGTAACACCGTTGTAGATTCTTCTTACGCGTAAGTTTAGGGTTTTGACCCTTTGACCACTTCTTCTCATTCTCTCTATCTTCTATGTTTGATTTTCCATTTCTTTTATAAAACCAACAAAAGCAAAATATAAAAATATAAAACTTTCAAAAAATTCAAAAACAATAGAAAATCAAAAATCCAAAAATATTTTTCTCACGACATGTCTCTCCATATATGTCGATATTATGCGTTTCTAGAAATGTCATTCAACAATGATCGGGTATGTACGAGATGCTTGGCGAGTTCTTTAAATGTTTTCCAAAATATATGGATTTTTAAAAATTTCTCAAAATGATGGCTTCGTTATACTTGATGCGAAACCCGGACTTCAACATAATGGCTTCGGACACATCAGTTCAGGACCCAGCACTTCAAAAGAAAGGAAAGTGCTTATCAAAATCAAGATTTTAAATATTTTTCAAAACTATTCCTAAAATCATGATGGCTTCTGCAGTTACTTGGATTTGTAACCCGATCTTTAAAGAAAGGAAAGTGCTACGCAAAATCGATTTTCATATATATCGAGCACTTATCCTTAATCACATGAAGATAATTTTCTCTAAATATCTTCAAAAGATTTTTAAAATCTTCATCTTCGTACCATTGATTGAAATTTTTTCAAAAGATTTTTCAAAATCTCTCAAATTTGGTACCAAGATAACTCCCTCTAAACCCTTAACTGATTCTAAATTTTCTGTTTGAAAAATATGCTTTAGTTAAGGGGAGTATAAAACAAAAAAATTGTTCCAAAATTCATGCTAAATCGGTTTCTCTCAAATGCTTTTGAAAAACATATCTTTTAATCATTTTGTTTCAAAAGCATCATGGATATGCTATTTTGAGGAGAAGATTGATTAAAAATGTGATCAAAAGTTTAATGATACGTTGTTTGAATCTCAAAAGAGCTTCGACTTCAGGTTCCGGAACCAATGAATTGCGGTAATCAAAGTCATAAATGTACCATTTCGGAAACTTTCTATGGACTTGACGGGGCGGGTAATAATTTCAAGCTAGTTCTCTAGTGATGTAGCGTGTCCAAATCGGTCTAGTTCATTTTAAAATTCGATCAATTCAAAAAGTGCGAACTTCTGCCCTTTAATACTTGAGATTTACTGTCAAAACTTATAAGCACATATGAAGGGGAGTGTTTACGAAAATATAAAACTCGAAGTGTTCCAAACATGTTTTCTATCAAAAACACTTTGAGAGATTTTCAAGAAAAATGGTTTTATGGCAACAATAGGGCAGTCATGGAGTTATAAGGTGACTAAGGATAGGAAATCCGTTTTATGATCCTTGATAGCCGAGGGAGGGATCTACCCAAGGACAATACCCATAGTTAGTATTAGAAGTCCTTAGGTATGATTGAAAAAAAGGAGTAATGTGAGAAAGGAGAAAGAAGGGGTTGAAGAATTAAAAGAAATGTAAAAGAAAGGGTGAAAAGAAATAGCCCTCCATATTCAACCTTAGAGCGGCAGAAAGGGTTCAATTCATGCACTCTTTGGTTTGTCACTAAGTTGATGGTATTGAAGACAAAGAAGCGTCATGGACCCGATGGTATTACTTGCACTAAACCTTCTAGCCACTCAATTCCTCTCAAAAGGGATTTGTTTCATTCTCACTGGTAACCACACATAATCTATACGGCTTTATCTTAGAGATTCTTGATGTTGAAGAAGAGACCCTCTCCACTAGTGCTAAGATCAAGCAGGAAACCAAAATGCACTATTGAGTATAGAGCCACGAGATTCATCAAAAGATCTCATAGGAACACATGTCATGACATCGCTTGTTGTTCATCATTAAGGACACAAGTGATATATTATAGAGTCCCTCAGCGAGGTCTTAGCAATACTCGCGGAGAACATTTATGAGAAGTTTCACATTTGTTATCTTCCGGTGATTGAATGGAAACTCTGCGAGTCAACATCAAAGCCAGACATTGAGGTCACTTCGGTAATTCTCCGTGGATTCGCAGGTGTGTCTCAAACGGTCTATGGGGGGTGATGCCCCTTGGTTTGTACCTCGGCGTGACTCATCAGGTACGTAGATGTGCCGGTATATCAGCGTTATCTCACTTGTGGGACTCCAGTTCAGGAACGGCCCTTGTGAGAATTAGAGACGTGTTTTCACACTATGCTGTTAACACCCTCGAAATTCAAACTTGTAAGTGCCGGAATCCGCTTATTACTAACCTGTCTCTGATACCAATTGTAGGATCAAAAAGCTTAAGATTTATGTGGTTCGGGGGGTCGGGGAAGCTCAAAGAATGAGAAAGACATGGTTATTGTATTAGATAGAAAAGGGGAAGATGTGTGTGTTTCTAGAGAGAAGAAGAAGAAACCACACACATTTCTTTACAAAATATGAACTTCCTACCCTCCTAGTTGGGACTAGGAGGGTATTATTACTTCAACAAGCCTAACTTAGCACTATTGACTAAACTAGTCCTTGTGACAATGAGTAGAAGAAACTAATGCAATTATAGTAATGACTTCCTTTTTCTTGGTAAAAGAGTATTATCTACTAATCCCATAGTATATTTGTTATCAATAAGAAAAGTCTTAAGTCGGTCGTACCAAGCTTTTGGTGCTTGCTTAAGACCATACAATGCTTTCTTGAGTTTGAAGACATGATGTGGTTTCTCAAAGTCGGTGAAACAGGGAGGTTGAGCAACATACACTTCTTCGTTAATAAACCCATTAAGAAAAGCACTTTTAACATCCATTTGAAATAATTTAAAATCATAGGCACATGCATAAGCAAGCAATATTCTAATAGACTCAAGCCTAGCTACCGGTGCATAAGTTTCATCATAATCAATCCCTCTTGTTGATTATAACCTTGTGCTACAAGCCTAGCTTTGTTTCTAGATACTATCCCATTTTCATCCATTTTATTTTGAAAAACCCATTTTGTTCCAATTATAGTTTGATCTTTAGGTTTTGGAACTAATTTCCAAACATCATTTCTAACGAATTGGTTTAATTCTTCTTGCATGGCAATAACCCATGATTCATCTTTTATTGCTTCATTTATGGGTTTTGGTTCAATGGTGGATACAAAACAAAAATAATTACTTTGATTTTGGGCTTGTGACCTTAAGGTTCTTTGATTAAGTTGTCCTATGACCTTTTCTAAGGATGACTTTTAGATTCTTTGATGTTGACAATTTCTTTATTTAATGGTTCATCTTCCTTGTTATTATTAATTATTTCTTGACCTTCTATCATTTGACTTTCAACTAAGTCATCATCTACCAAAGGTGATGTCTTAGAGGGAGGTGGACTTTCGTCGAATGTTATGTTCAACGATTCCTCGACTATCATTGTTTCTTTGTTTAGGACAATGTAAGCTTTACTAGTTTGAGAGTAACCAAGAAATACACCTTCATAAGACTTTGGGTCAAACTTGGTGAGATAATCCTTAGTATTAAGAATAAAGCATTTACAACCAAAGACTCTAAAATATCCTAACGTTGGCTTTTTACCTTTATAAAGTTCATATGGTGTTTTGTTTAAGAAAGGACGTATTAAGACTCTATTCAAAATTTATGTAGAAGTGTCAAGCGGTTACACCAAAACTTTTGAGGAATGTTTTGTTCATTAAGCATTGTTCTACTCATTTCTTGAATTGTTCTATTTTTACGTTCTACTACTCTATTAGATTGAGGTGTTAGGTAGGCGGAAAAGTTATGTGTTATACCATTTGTATCACAAAAGTTTCCAAATTGAGTTTCGTTGTCAAATTCACGACCATGATCCGTTCGGATCGACACCATTTTGACACCTAGAAGATTTTGAATTTTCTTGCTAAGTATTTCAAATTTATCAAAAGCTTCATTTTTGGTTTTCAAAACAACGTCCAAGTAAACCTTGAGTAATCATCTACTATGACCAAAGTGTATAAGTTGCCTCCATAGCTTCTTATAGCGGATGGTCCAAACAAGTCCATATGTAATAATTCTAGACACTTAGATGTGGACACCATATTTTTAGATTTGTGACTACTATGTGTTTGTTTACCAATTTTGCAAGCGTCAAAAGTGTTGGTCATATTTAAGTTTTGGTAAATTCCTAACCAATTCTTTTGAAGATAGGTTTTGTATAAGTCTCATATTAGCGTGACCTAAGCGTCTATGCCAAAGAGATGAGCTATCGTCTAATGTTGTTAGGCAAAGTTTGTCATTATATGTTTTATCTATTTTCATGACGTATATGTTATTTTTCCTAACTCCTTTAGCTATGGTGATACCATCTTTTAGTATTTTACTACCATTTTCATCAAATAGTACTTTATACTTTTTATCACATAGTTGGCTAATACTAAGTAGATTAAATCCTAACCTATCCACATGAGCAACATTTTCAATAGTTAGGGAGTTATGAGCAATCGTACCTTTGCCAATAATTTTGCTTTTGAGATTGCTACCAAAGGTGACATTACCTCCGTCATACTCTTGGTATGATGAGAAGAGACTTTGTTGCCCGTCATGTGTCGTGAGCATCCACTATCTTTTATCCATTCATGAGGTTCCAATCCAACTTTCAAGCATACCTAAGAAGCAAATAACTCAAGCATTTGGTCCCCAATATCTCATGGGTCCATTTGGGTTATACATACCATTTATTTGATTCATGTATGGAAACGATGGGTAAGAGTTCCATGGCATGTAATCTGGAGTTTGATATGGTCTAGGAAAGTTTTGATTCCAACCATTGTGTTGGTAGTTGGGTTGTACGTTGTGGTTGCTCTTAGGAAAGAGGCGTTTGGCAAAAGGAGTTTTATATCGTTGTTGAGTAGTTTTTGATCTAAATTCATTTTTAATAACAAGTCCTACTCCGAGTAACAATTTGGTTTTAGTTTACTATACATTGGTTTTCTTTGTTATTTTAACAAATTCATGCGGTCCGTATTGCAAACATTACATTCTGCTGAAGTACCCACGACACCATTTTGCACAACGGACGGAACCCTTATTTTGGTTCCGTCAGTGGTCTTTATCTTCTGCAGCAATTTTGATGAGAATGTTCATCCTTTTCGGCCGTTTTATTTTGACTCTTTGGAATTAATACTTCATTAAAACCTAGCCCATTCATGTCTCCCGGTGTTTTATGAATTTTAACTATTTCATCGGCAAGAGCGATGTTCTTGTTAAACCTTTTAAATTTAGAATTGTTTTCGATTAAAACATCTTGTGTGAGCTTTAGTTTTTCTATTTCAAGTTTAAGCTCTTGACATGATTTACAATCATCGTCATTTGCTTTTCCTTTTCTAGTCGTTTTGCTTTTCTTTTAACTCATAAACTTCATTTTCCAAAAATTCCTTTTTGGTTTTTTAAAAATTTATTTTAGTTATGATTTTTAGACTTAGCTCACACAATTGATTATATTGTTTTTGCAAAGTGTCATCATCAATAGAAGAATAAGAAGAGTCGGAAAGTACCTCATTTGACTCATGTGCCATTAGAGCGATCTCTTCCTTGCTTGATTCTTCATCGTCTTCACTATCACTCCAAGCACCACTTACAAAAGCTCGTTGAGTTTTGCTTTTAGGTGGCTTGGGACATTCTCCTATGAGATGACTTGCATCACCACATCTAAAACATTTTCTTTCACCTTTACCCTTCTTGTCATCCCGATCTTTTCGAATGGCTTCTTTTCTTCTCGAGGTTGTCTTACAAACTTTCCTCTTCTTCTAAAGAACTTCTTAAAATCTCTAACGGCCATGGCATATTCCTCATCTTCACTACCGGAGCAAGATTCCTCATCATCACTTGATTCCGCTTTTGCTTTTAGAGCAACGGATTTGATCTTCTCCTTTTTCCTTTGATGATCTCCGAATCTTTCTCCATCACCATTTCGTGTACTTTGAGGTTACCGATCAGCTCGTCTAGTGACATTATTGAGAGATCTTTTGATTCCTCATAGGCGGTCACTTTAGCTCTCCATTTGGGATGGAGTGCTCTAAGAAATTTCCCGACAAAGTTCTTACTACGAAAAGATTCATCAAGTGCTTTAAGTGATGTAATAATAGTGTTAAAGCGAGCAAAGCCACAATCAATGGTTTCATCTTCGGGAATAACAAATTGTTCATATTGTTGAACAAGAAGATCAATTTTGTTATCCTTGACTTGTGAATTACCTTGATGTGTAACAATTAAAGATTCCCAAATATCTTTGGCGGTTTCACACATAAAAATTCTTTCATATTCTTTTCTAGGTAAAGCATTATAAAGCATCATTTTAGCTTCATTATTTTTAGCAACTAGTTTCTTTTGTTCATCAACGGAAATATCCTTTGTTGTAGAACTAAAATCCCCTTTAACAATAATAAACCAAAGATCTATATCTTTTGATTTTACATATGTTTCCAAACGGTTTTTCCAATAGATAAATCCATTGGTTTCAAAGAGTGGTGGTCTTTGCATAGATTGCCCTTCTTTAAAGTTTTCTGAATCCATGGATCGTTTCAAGTTTATAAAATACAAGTTATTTTAGAAATTCTTGAGCAACGAGGCTCTTGTACCAATTGTAGAAAACTAGAAGGGGGTTGAATAGTTTACCAATTAAAAACTTTGTTTTGAAACTTATTTAAAGATCAATTGATATTGATCTTAGATATGTTAATGAAATATGCAAGCAATATGTAAGGAGTAAATAAGGAAAGAAATGATCAAACCACAACAAGTTGTTTATAGTGGTTCGGTCTACAAGGACTCTTTTCCTTGCCCTACTCCACTCCTCGAGTCTTACGCTCGAGAGTTTAACTTCACTAGTCAACAAGCTCCTTTCACCGGCGGAGAACCTTTACACTTAAACACACTATTTCGACACTAAGCTAGATGTCGAGTTCTTTCCAAGGGTACAACCACTCCCACACACAATGTATTTTGAGGACTAAAATACTAACCACTCACACTCACAAGATTATGATGGTTTAATACAACAATGAAGTATGAATCAACACAAGATCATACAACACTAAACAAACAAGACTTCCAACTTCTCGTTTGAAGCTTGAATGTGACTTGATCTTCTTTGCTACAAAAGAGATCACTAATATGATATGAGTTAGAAAGGTTATAGAGAAGATATGTATGAGAGTATGTTAGAAAGGGATGAAAAACTACTTGGCTTGGCATTGCTTTTTATAGCCAAAATGGGCGGGCGTCCACGGACCGGAACCCTTAAAGGGTTCCGCGTGTACCAAATTGGTACCGTCGGACAGTCAAGATATCAAATCTTTGCTAAAGTCAACTCTATCTAAGTGAGATTGTGCAAGATATGAAGAGTACAAATCCACACAAAATATCTAATGAAATCTTCCAATGATTTCCATGATGCATCACATGATGTCATATGTTGTATTTCTATTTTTAGAAATATGCAAGTATTTAAGTAGTGTTTGGTTTTAAGAACCTAACACATTCTAAAACTACTATCATACATAATGATTAGAGTTATATCAAGATGTTACTAATCATAAATGTAAATGCTTGAATGATGAATATATTGTTTGAAAAAGCTTGTTTTAATATCTATTAAACTTGACAAGCTTTAAGCTTTTATACAAATTAAATTTACTTTTATCGTTAACAAAACTTAGGTAAAGATCAAAAATAAAAATAACGTTTAATGACGATATTTGTATTAACAGAGGGGAAAGAGATTTCACTTCCACGGGAAAACTTCTGGCTGATTTTCGGCCTAGTTACTCGCTGCCATGATTGTATCATGTAGATGGTGTCCGCCGTATCTTTGGGTACGCCATCCTTCTTGTTCCCGGTTTTTTGCTTATCTTTTCCTTCCTTAATATTCTTGACTAAATGGTCCAATCTGCCTTCTTTTACCAAATTATCAATTAGTTGGCGCAATTGGACACACTCATTGGTAATTGGCCCTTCTGTCCATGGTAGTCGCATATATCCGTTCCCACGCCTATCTTCGGGGTGCGCATTGGTGGGGGTCTCGGGAAGTTCGCTCCTTCCGTCGCAAATATCTCCTTTGGAGTCTTGGTTGCTGGGGTGTATTTGTCATTATCTTTTCCGCTCCCTTGGCTACGGTAGTTCTTGTTGCGGTTGCTAATTTGGTCCGTGGATTGTCTCCGGAATTTTTCTTGTGGCTTTAGTTTGAGTAGCCTTCTGCTATCCGCGTGCTTCTCCTTGGATAAAGGACCTTGTCCATTTCATAAGTTCATCAAGGTTTGGGAATCTTGTCGTTCAACCTTTGATGAGTTCGGGTTTTGATCCCATTTGAACCCGAGATCTTGATTACTTCGGGCATGCTTTAACACGTAGGCACTCATCTTTAGGCGCTCCACATAAGTGCTTGTGGATTCCCCACGCGCTGTTTTACCCTAGCGAGTTCGACGGGGTTTTGGCGCATTTTTCCTCTGAGTGAAGTTTAGGCGAAACGCCTTTCGTAATTCTTCAAAACCATCAATGCTTCTGCGTGGAAGCTTACTGAACCGAGTTCGCCGCGTTACCCACTAATGTGGAATTAAACATATTGCACCACGGTGTGGCCAATTTTCGATGGCCAGTTGAAAATTGACGATCTGTTCCGTCATAGGTTTCACATTAGCGGGCATGCGCCTTCTCTTATTTTGAGAAGTCACTAATGCACGAGTGAACGCATCCACCTTTTGGCGGCGCGGGGAAGAGACATATCTTCCTCCTCATGGTCGCGATATCTTCCCTGGACTTCGGTGCCGTTTATTTGTCCTCGTTGTCCGAGGAATTACTAGAGGACGTGTTTTCCTTTGTCGGCTGGCCTACCGTGAGTCTCCAGATGATGAACTTCTTCTCTTTCGGCGCTTTGTCCTCCCGAATTGAACTTGAAGGGCTTCCACTTGAGGCGCCGTCTTCCAAGTCTGTGAACCCTGCGGCTTCCAAGCCTATCAGGGACATTGATCGCCGCTCCTCTTCATGTTCTTCAGATATTGCAGTTCATCGCTTCATTGTTTTCACTCTTCTCCCACCACGGTAAATCTGGGGGTGCGGTTATTCTTTCGCTTATCCCTCGATGGCGTGATGGGGAAGTCGGTGTCAGTTTAGTTGGCTTTTAGGCTCGGCTCGACCTCTTTTTGCATCCTCTTGCATGAGTGCGCCAAGGTTTTAAGTAGTTTTGGGACACGTAAGCGGTGCTAATTAGTCACGACACCTTCTAGTGCAAGAATATGTTTCCATATCCGGACTCTGTTTAGGAGAGGTGCGCTGGCGTTTTGTAAGATCCTTTTCTAGTAAGGGAGTGGTATAAAGATTACGTAGTGGATCTTCTACGTTGGTTGTTGTTGTGGCAGCATAGGTTGTTCCCGTGCGCTTATTTTCCTTGTCGGGAAGATCAGATCATGTTGACCCTTGGTTTTTAGCCGCGCTGGTTGTTCCAGAGGCTTGTTTGAGGGCTGATCCGCTTTGCTGTTTCTTCCCTTGTAAGTCACCATGCGATCGCTGATTTTGGTTTCCTTGCTTCGTCATACTAGTTCTTGGTGTTGGGTCCCACGGATGGCGCCACTTGTTGATACAAAAGTTGGGCGTTCCTTATTTGGGTTCCGATTCCATATCAATTGGTTCTTAATGCTTGAGACCTGCGCACTAAGAAAACAGAAAACACCGTTAGGCTTACCGTGGGATTGTCTCCCACGATTATCCTCCGGCGTGAGAGTAAGTAATCGGTTTAGGGTATAGTTAGGAATTAGGGTTTTGTAAATTGTACCTTTAATGAGGGATAGGGTTCCTTTATATACACCACGAAATCCTTGTTGGTTTACGTGTTCCCCAACCTTCGGTAGTATCCGCCTAAGTCGGTTGGTAAACGCTTATCTCCACAATTAGGAGATATCCGATATCTTATTCCATAAATAACTTCGGGTTTGGGCCTTTGTGAGCCCAAACAATTACCGGGTTATCCCATGCGTACTGGGCTTAATTGTTAGTATCGTTCATTAGTCAGGTTCATGACCCGAATGTAGACTATACGTCATCAAATACGTTATACATTATTTAACTTTTACTTTTGAGATTTGGTCAAATAATAGAAAAAAAAATAATAGCAATGTATTTTTTTTAAATATATTGATCTGATTCGTGAATTTTTTTTAAGTTGGTAAAATGTAACGAACTTTCATAAGTGTTTCAATTTGGTACGTGATGATTACATGTCACGTTATAAATAGTGCCACGTGTCAGACTTTCAGGTATGACATATCATCATCACGTACCAAATTAAAACACTTATAAAAATTTGTTACATCTCTATAACTTAAAAAATATTCACGTATCAAACCGATACATTTAAAAAATATGTTACTATTATTCGACCAAATCAGTTTACCTTTTTTTCTCCTTGTAAAACAGAAATAATTTTATATAGTGGTATGCCATGTCCGTGTGGCTACCGTTAGCCTTTCTTCCATAAGTAGTAACTTGATGACTCCTATAGCTACTTCTTGCAATAAAATACTTTTCTGGAAAAAAAATAAATAAAAGGTAGATTTTTGGCATAGAGTTTTTCACCTGACTAAGTTTTAATATTTTGGATTTTAGCAAAATTTTAGTAATTAACATGATAAAGAAAATGGCAATAAATTAGGGGGAATCGAATATATATCTTTGTAAAAGCTCAAAATTGCATATATATACGACTTAAACTTTTAATTATATATGTATATATCATTTCAATGTTTAAAAATTACATATGTATTCAACCTAAAACTCAAATTACATATATATCATTTTTAAACCTTAAATATGTCATATATATTCAAATAACTATGTCATTTAAATTTACAACTCTAAAATACATGATAATTATTTCTTAAATATATCTGTTCTTTATTTAAAAACTTGTTGGCAGTAATATATACGCTTTCATTGTAAATATATTTTACCTGTGATTATTGTATAATATATAAAATCATGAAATATTTGATAAGTTTATTTCCTGTATTCATATTATATATGAGATAAGGTGAATTTTTTCATGAGGTTAAAAGTTGTCTTGATATTGTTTTTGGTATGTAGTTTCTTTGAACCTCAGGACATCGTAACATTAAAACAAATACGGTTGTTGCAATTTTAAAATTACAATTGCCATAATTTAGACTTTAAAGTTATATTAAATAATTATTTTGATATATATGAGAGGTTTAGAAAGATAAATGGGCAAATCGCATAAAAAGATACTCTACTTTAGGTTGATTTAAATTTAAGGTACTCAACTGTTTTTTTCTTCTCAATTTATTGTATTAAACTTAATTTTACGTGTAATGTTAGGTTTTTGACTTTTCGAAATAGGTTATTGGTCAAAATTTTAGCAGCAATGACTTTTAAATGCTCAATAATGATGATACATCACATTAACTAATCATTTTAGTGAGAGCAATGACGAAAACCTCTTTCGAAAAGTAAACCTCAAAAAATCTTACTGCACATAAAATAATTTCGGTATCTTAAATTTAGAAGGAAAAAAAAGTTATGATACCTAAAGTTGATTATTTTTTTTATGCAATTTGCCTAATAATGATGCAATTACAAAGGTTTTGAAAAGATATACATGCAATTATTAAATAAAGTTAAATATATATGCAGTTTTTAAAATTTTGAAATGATATATATGCAATTATATGTTTAGGTTGGATATATACGCAATTTTAAACTTACACGGACATATATGCAATTCCCTCTGAATTGTAAATTAAATATTTTCTAAGTTTTCTTGATTATAGATAATGAAAAAAAATAGTTAGCATTGGTATAAAAAAACCAGCTTTCATTCACCGGTTAATCCATTTCTTTTATTTTTATTTTGTCGGCTTTATGTATTTTAGATTTTATTGAGGTTCCACGACTACAAAGCAAGTTTAAAATAATAGTCTCCTAGAAACGAATTTTATATAGAGCGTGGTTTAAGGCAAGGGTATCCACTATCCTCTTCCTTTTTCTTATTGCGATGGAAGCATTGCAAGTGATAATTATTGTAAATAATGGCATATAGAAAGACCTTTCACTCGTCAAGGAAGGTGTCAACGTTTCTCTTTTCCAATATGCAGATGATGCGTTATTTTCTGGCGAGTGGCCTAAATCTAATGCCCAACACTTAGTTTGTATTCTTGACTGCTTTCAAGACTTCCTGACTAAAAATTAACTTGGCTAAAATTCGACATTTTGGTGTTGGCGTTTTCATGAACAAAAGTTGAAAGTATTATGTGTCAACTAAATCTATATATTAATTGGTAGGAGACTCAAGGGGTGTTTATCAAATTAAATGGTTTCATACGAACCACTTAATTGGGTTCTTGAAAGGGAAGACAAAGCTTTGGTGGGTCTCTCCATTAAGTGGGATTAAAGGATTAGACCCACATTAAGTGGTTCATATGGAAAAAAGAAACATACTCTCAAAATGGTTATATCAGCTTTAGAAAGCTCCCCGTTATACTTTTCTCCTTTTTTAAGGCCTCCAGATTTGTCATATCTCAACTTGAATCCACTAAGACGTCTCCTTTAAGGGCTTAAAGATGGAGAGAAATTTGAATGGGGCTAGTTGGCAAAACGTTGTTTGTGATATAAAGGTTATAGGGTTTCTGTAACTCGTGTCATGGTGGCACAAGTTTTGAGTATTAATATATTTTCTTTTTTAAATAACTTTATTTTTATATAAAATAGTGATATATTGGTAAATATCACCAATTTAGGAAACTACTAATATGTAAATATAGTTGTTAAGATCGTTTAAAAATTATCTATGATATATAATAACAAAGATTGTTGTTGCACAACGGAATTTAAACAAAGACAATGTGATTAACAAGGTTTTCATTCATATCAGCCCCAATTCTATTTGATCATGACAGAACATGTTACCTAACTGTAACAGGGATCAAAGAACACATTGATCTTAGGGATAGACGATCTCAAGTGGTGAGATCATAGGTTTTTTCCTAAAATATGATTAAAACACATACAAAAATAATGTCTAGGGATTTCTTTATATATAGAGTCCATCTAGACTTACAAATAAAACCTAATTGTATTAGAAAACTAAGTCTTTTATAATGTTGATCTTTATCTTTTTCAACAAGTCTTCTAGAATCCCCCATTTTTTAGAATTCTATAATGTCAATCTTGGTCCTTTTGTTATCATCAAATCAATAAATCCCAACAATATTCCCATATTTGATGATGACAAAACAAATAGTAGCTTTTTCTTTACAGGTTTCCTTTTAACCATATTTTACATCATGTACATCTCCAAATCTCCCCCTTAACTTAAGTTCTTCATGAATTTAATAACTTGCAAATCATATCATCATGTAACATCTTCCCCTTTTTGTCATTATTCATTAGGAGACTGTGAATATATGCAACTTTGATCTTTACAACCACAAACCATATAATAAACTTCTAATCTAAGCTTTCCAATATCTCAAATTACCCTCCATGACGCATAATAAGAACAATGAATTGAAGCAGTAGAAACTTAAACTAGCAGTAGTAATAATGACTTAGCAGTAGTAAAAACCTTCCCCTCAAATGGTTAAACACTTTATCATATTCTTCCCCTGAAACCAATATGTTAACCATTGAAGCAACCATAAGAACTGTGCGAATAACTAACCAATAGTAGTAACGAATACCATGTAGTACCATTCATGATGAGCAACACTAAAAATGACTTAAAGTAGTAATCGATACCAAGAAGTAGTAACAATAAAGAACAACACCAAAAAGGTTGAGTAGTAGTAAAAATACATTAGAAGTATTTGTGGAAAACTAGAAGGGGGGTTGAATAGTTTTGCCAATTTTAATTTAGTTTCAAAAACTTTAGATTCGATATTATGTGAAATCGTATGGATGTAGAGAAAGTATAGATCTAATGATAAAGCAAGTAAATAAAGTAAAGCAAGGGATAGAAATGACACAACCGATTTATAGTGGTTCGGCTACAAAGACACCTTCCTTGCCCTACTCTACTCCCCGAGTCACCTACTCGAGAGTTCAAGCACTATGTCAACAAACTCCTTCAACTTGGCGGAGAAGCCTTCACAACGTTGCTTACACCTTTTTCCGGTACAAAGCTAAATACCGAGTCCGTAACACGGTGGACCAAACCAACATGACTATTACACAACAAATATGTGAAATATCAAATACAAGATCTTTGCTACAGAAATCTTGCGGAGGAACAAATCAATCAAGGACCCCTTGCTTGGATGACTTGTAGAATGCTCGTGATCTCGCCTTAGAGAAGGACCTATATGAGAATCACTAAAGAA
The DNA here is from genome assembly GCA_910596185.1 of Chrysanthemum makinoi. Classification (NCBI taxonomy): domain Eukaryota; kingdom Viridiplantae; phylum Streptophyta; class Magnoliopsida; order Asterales; family Asteraceae; genus Chrysanthemum; species Chrysanthemum makinoi. The sequence goes on from OU343224.1 coordinate 281,925,381, forward strand.
AGAAAGAAAGAAGTACTCTCTAGATCAAGTGATCTTTTGTTAGAAGAGAATGAGAGTATATGAGAGAATTATTAAGAAGAGGGGTGAGTTAGAATGAAGAAATGGCTCTCTATTTATAGGCAAAACTTGCCACTGTTCCCCGGATCCCACGGATCCCTCCCACAAGGGATCCGTCTAGTGTAATCCTAGGGATCCGTGGGACGCTTCTCTTTGCCCATGGGTTTTTTGGTTATGGGTCATGGGTCATGGGTTATGGGTTGGTGTAACCATCCGTAAATTCCCGAGTCATTATTCACATGTAAAGAATGGAGTAATCGTTTATCTTGATTTAATTGAACGATCTTATGCATTTTCACGCCTAAATTTTTACTTTTTATTTGAAATATGCAACCACGGGTAACATTGATAAACGAATGAAGCAAAATGGTTATTTCTTGATATTTACTGATGATCTAAACACGACAACGAGAGGTTATCTCAATAAACGAGTCCACACGCGTATCGACACCGTATTGGTAATGGTTTAAATTCGATAATTATTTTTTGGAGCCATTAATATTATTTTATAAAAACATTCAAAAAAATGCAATTTTCCTATTTTTGCTCAAAAAGCCTAACCAATGACCACCCTACATTATATACACATACTTACCTTAATTTACTTCAAATATATATAAGAAAAAAAAAAATCCTTTGTCTTCATCAATCCCACGTCCCAACAATGTCACAAGACAACGATTTTAACTCTTTTATCCTTTTGTGCATACAAAACCATGTGACTACTTGTTAGACCATTCAAATTACCAAAATAGTTTTATAAAATCCAACATATGTTTTCTCTTGTTCCCCTCTGTTGGAAAATTTATTGCACTTGTGGGATTAGTTCACACCTTGTAATGGGTTAGGAGGTACGGAGTGTACACCCATAAGGTCCATGAACACCCTGACTCTTGTAGTGGTTTGTATTTGTAGTGCTAGTAGAAACTATGCTTGTGGAAAGCGCTTGTGGTTTCCACGATAAGCAGTGTTTCCACGATAGCGTGTTTCCACTGAAGCTTGTGGTTTCCACTGAAGCGGTGTATCCATGTGATAGCGCTATGAAAGTACTGATGAAAGTACTGCTTGTAACGGCTTTGACCTATTCAAGTGGCAGTTTCAACTGCTTAATGACCACGTTTAATTGGTCATGTAACCACTAACGGCTATAATGGGGATACTTATGAGGCTATTAATGGGCCGATTAATACTCATAATTCCATTTTGATTAGCTTAGAGTAAACTCCTATAAATAAGAGATCTGATTATGCATGAGCAACATATATAGAAAACCATTAACACTTATTAGCGCAAGGGTTATAGAATTGTGCCTAATTCCATAACTACATTTGGTCTTATCCCAAGTAGATATTCATGTAACCCAGGCATTAGGGTCGAATAGTTTACTTTGGAAAGTGATCACACGATTCCAAGTGATATCCGGTAACCACCTAGTGGTATTTGTTTCTGCTGACTTGTAGCTTGTTTCTGCTGAATTGATTATCTTACCCTGTTTCTGGGAGCTAACCGCCAACAATCAAAGTAAACTATTTTTTGTGATAATCAATGGCAACTGCTACAATGAAACACATGGCTTCAAACTTTGCCAAGCTTGATAAGTTTGAAGGGGTGGACTTTAGGAGGTGGCAGAAGAAGATGCACTTCTTGCTATCAAGCTTGAGTGTGGTTTATGTGCTAACCACTCCTATTCCTGATGATGGTGATGATGCTACTGTAGAGCAGATCAGGAGGAGGAGCAAATGGGAGAATAATGACTACATATGCAGAGGTCTTATTCTCAATGGTAAGTCTGATTCTCTGTTTGATATTTATCAGAACTTTGAATCTTCCAAAGAACTGTGGGATTCCTTGGATGCCAAATATATGGCTGAGGATGCATCAAGTAAGAAGTTTCTTGCTAGTAATTTCACAAATTACAAAATGACTGATTCAAGACCAGTCATGGAACAATACAATGAACTTCTTGGAATACTTGGAAGGTTTACACAACACAATATGAACATGGATGATGCCATTAAAGTCTCTTGTGTCATTGACAAACTCCCTCCTTGGAAAGATTTCAAGCATACCTTAAAACATAAGAAAGAGGAATTAACTCTGGTTGAGTTGGGTAGTCATCTGCTCATTGAGGAATCTCTCAAGGTGCAGGATAATGACAAGCCAAAGGGTAGCAATGCTGCTGGACCATCTGTTGTCAATATGGTAGAGCATAACAACTCCACCAGGTATAATGACAACAAATCATGTGACAACACAAGGCGGAGATCCTAACAAGAAGGCAACTCCTACTTGTTGGAAATGTGGCAAAACCTGGCCACATAAAAGGGACTGCAAGGGTGTTAAAGTTTGTGGTAAAGCCAATGGATCAGGCACTAATGGTTCAGGGAGTGGTGGTTCTTCCAACTCACTGAAAGGTTCGAATATGGTTAATAAGTCTTTTCAGATTTATTATGTTACATATGTATCTGTATCTCATTATGTGCAGGATGATGATGTTGCGTGGTGGGTTGACTCTGGTGCAACAGTTCATATGTGAAAAGATAGAAGCTGGTTCAAGACTTATGAGTCACTGAATGATGGTTCTATTCTTCACATGGGAAATGAGTCAACAGCCTTGGTGCATGGTCATGGTTGTGTAGATCTTAGGTTTAGTTCTGGAAAGATTGTAACTTTGTTTAATGTTATTCGTATTCCTGATATTAGGAAGAACTTGGTTTCAAGTAGTGTTTTGAATAATCATGGATATAAACAAGTTATTGAATCTGATAAATTTGTGCTTTCTAAGCATGGTGTTTTTATTGGTTTTGGTTATTTATGTAATCAAATGTTAAGGCTTAATATTTCTTCTGATAGTGTTAATTCAGCATTTGTGACCACCACCTTGACTGGTGACTCTACCATATGGCATGCAAGACTTGGCCATGTACACTATAAAAGGATGCAAGATATGTCTAAGGATGGGTTGATCCCAGCATTTGACATGGACACTGAAAAGTGTAAAACTTGCATGTTGACCAAGATAACCAAGAAACCTTTTTAGGGTATTAGTCGTGAGACTAAGGTCTTGGAGCTTATACACAGTGACCTGTGTGATTTGCATGCCACTCCTTCTTTGGGGAATAAGAAGTACTTTGTGACATTTATTGATGATGCTTCTAGATTTTGTTATGTCTATCTATTACATACCAAGGATGAAGCATTAGATAAATTCAAAGTGTTTAAAACTGAAGTTGAATTACAACTTGGGTCTTTGATCAAAAGATTAAGGACTGATAGCGGAGGTGAGTACATGGATACTCTGTATTTTCAGTCTGTTGGTATAATCCATGAAACGCCTGCCCCTTATACTCCTCAGCAAAATGGTATTTCTGAAAGGAAAAATAGGGTTTTGAAGGAGATGGTTAATTCCATGTTGTCCTATTCAGGATGAGTCAAGATTTTGGGGTGAAGCTATGTTAACAGCTTGCTATTTATTAAATAGGATTCCCAACAAAGGAACAAGGTTACCCCTTATGAACTCTGGACTAAAAGGAAACCCAACCTGAATTATCTCAAGGTTTGGGGTTGTAGGGCTATTGTAAGACTCCCTGATCCAAAGCTAAAGACTTTGGGTGAAAGAGGCATTGACTACATCTTTGTTGGATATCTGTGAGCATTCCAAGGCTTTTAGGTTCTATGTTATTGAACCTAATGAATATATTTCAATTAACTCAGTAATTGAATCAAGGGATGCAGACTTTGATGAGAATAGATTCTCATCAGTCCCTAGACCAAGTCAGAGGATTCCTAATGGAACTCATGACACTGGTGTATCATAGGTCCCTGATGTTGAACCATCAGTGGTCCCTGATGAGGTTGTGGTGCAACAACCTGAACCTGTGCTCAGGAAAAGCAAAAGGGTCAGGACTCCAAAGTCATTTGGACCTGAGTTTCAACTATACTTAGTTGAAGGAAAAAGGGATGAGGTCTCAGACCAATACTCCTATTGCTTCATTGTTGAGGATGATCCCAAGACATTTGAAGAAGAAATGAAGTCCCAGGATATTGCTTTCTGGAAAGAAGCAATCAATGATGAGATGGATTCCATCATGGGCAACAACACTTGGGTGTTGGTTGATCTACCACCTGGTTGCAAACCCTTGGGTTGCAAATATATTTTCAAAAGGAAAATGAAGGTAGATGGAACTATTGAAAAGTTCAAGGCTAGACTAGTCATTCAGGGCTTTAAACAAAAGTCAGGGATAGACTATTTTGATACTTATGCCCCTGTGGCTCGTATCAGTACCATAAGACTGCTGATTGCTTTAACATCTATTCACAATCTGATTATTCATCAGATGGATGTGAAAACAGCTTTCTTGAATGGTGAATTGGATGAGGAGGTTTATATGAACCAACCTCAGGGCTTCATCATGCCTGGCAATGAAAACAAGGTGTGTAAAATGATTAAGTCTCTTTATGGACTTAAGCAGGCACCTAAGCAATGGCATCAAAAATTTGATGAAGTGATTCTGTCTAATGGTTATGTTCTTAACCAAGCAGACAAATGTCTATATAGCAAATTTGATGAATCTGGTAAAGGAGTCATCATTTGTCTATATGTTGATGACATGTTGATCTTTGGCACAAACCAAAATCAGGTTGACCTGACAAAGGAATTTTTGTCATCAAGGTTCTCCATGAAAGACATGGGGGAGGCTGATGTTATCCTTGGTATAAGGATTAAACATGAAAGTAAAATAATTTCTATCTCTCAGTCTCACTATATTGAGAAGGTGTTGAGGAAATTCAATTACTTTGATTGTACTCCTGTGAGTACACCTATGAATACTTGTGAGAAGCTGATGCCTAATAATGGCAAAGCTGTATCTCAACTTGATTATTCTAGGGTAATTGGCTGCCTGATGTATGCCATTACTTGTACAAGGACGATATTGGTTTTGCAGTGGGAAAATTGGCGAGGTATACTAGTAATCCTAGTGCTCATCACGGCAAGCGTTCAGAGGGTACTGAAGTATTTGAAGAGAACTATGGATTATAGTATCTCATATCTGGTTACCCATCAGTGTTGGAAGGTTACACTGATGCAAGTTGGATCAGAACAACGAAGACAATTCATCTACCAATGGCTGGGTATTCCTACTTGGTGGAGGTGCAATTTCTTGGGCATCCAAGAAACAAACTTGCATCACCAGTTCAACAATGGAATTTGAATTTGTGGCTCTAGCATTTGCGGTAAAGAAGCTGAATGGTTGAAAAACTTGCTTCTTGAGATTCTATTGTGGCCTAAACCTATAGCACCTATTTCTATCCGGTGTGATAGTGCAGCTACATTGGCTAAGGCCTATAGCCAAATGTACAATGGTAAGTCTAGACACTTAGGTGTCAGAAATAGCATGATTCGTGAGCTTATCATGAATGGGGTGGTATCTATAGAGTTTGTTAGATCTCAACAGAACTTAGCTGATCACTTGACGAAGAGTTTGGCTAGAGACTTGGTTATAAAGTCTGCTAAAGGGATGGGTTTAAGTCCAACTTAGTCATTGAATGCTAGGACACCCAACTCCCTCTTGAGGAAACTTAGGAGCTGAGTTCAATGTGGAAAGCTGAACATTCAGTGGACTGGAGCACATGTTTTATTTACATCCCAAGGTTGTGCTCAGAACCTGCTGAAAGGAGGATGAAGTCTTTACTTCTCAATGGTTAATTTTCTTTGAAAAAGTGCTTGGCGGGAGCATGAATAAAGAGGAACCACCTATGTAAATGTTGAAGTTTTGCCGCTTCAGGAAGCTTTGGACTTTTAGCTTTTACAACATTTATGAATTTGGATATGGACACATGGCTTGTATAGTGTCAAGAGCTTTTAAGTGTTTGAAAACTTGTGTGTATTTTATCTTCAGGTATTCAAATGGGCTGAAGGGTTCAATTCTTAGAACACGCTGATTCTAGAATATTTGAACGTGTAAATTACTAAGATGGAAATTCAATCCTCAGGACATTTTCGTTTATGCACATGTTTTGCTTGATGTTTATTTTTCATGCAAAGGAAGTGAACTAAATTTGGGGAGGATTGTTGGAAAATTTAGTGCACTTGTGGGATTAGTTCACACCTTGTAATGGGTTAGGAGGTACGGAGTGTACACCCATAAGGTCCATGAACACCCTGACTCTTGTAGTGGTTTGTATTGGTAGTGCTAGTAGACAGTACTGCTTGTGGAAATACGCTTGTGGTTTCCGCAAGCAGTGTTCCAGCGATAAGCAGTGTGTCCACGATACGTGTTTCACTGAAGCTTGTGGTTTCCACGGAAGCGTGTATCCACTGATAGCGCTATGAAAGTCGATGAAAGTACTGCTTGTAACGGCTTTGACCTATTCAAGTGGCAGTTTCAACTGCTTAATGACCCCGTTTAATTGGTCATGTAACCACTAACGGCTATAATGGGGATAATTATGAGGCTATTAATGGGCTGATTAATACTCATAATTCCATTTTGATTAGCTTAGAGTAAACTCCTATAAATAGGAGATCTGATTATGCATGAGCAACATATATAGAAAACCAGTAACACTTATTAGCGCAAGGGTTATAGAATTGTGCCTAATTCCATAACCACATTTGGTCTTATCCCAAGTAGATATTCGTGTAACCCAGGCATTAGGGTCGAATAGTTTACTTTGGAAAGTGATCATACGATTCCAAGTGATATCCGGTAACCACCTAGTGGTATTTGTTTCTGCTGAATTGATTATCTTACCCTGTTTCTGGGAGCTAACCGCCAACACCCTCAAGTTGATCGGCTCAAGAAAGCCTCAAAAATCCCACACCTTTGTCTTTTGCTCTAAATGTCCCAACACAAACATGTGAACTTTGTTCTTTTGCTAGGATGGTGACATCAAGTTTATCCTATTTATATTGTATATCTCAACACTTCACATAATAAAACCCACTCAAAGTATTATAAAAGTCTTCCTCCTTTCTATTATGATCAAACCAACATAGAACAATACTCATTCAATTCTTTCAATATTTACAAAAACATAGTTACAGTGGGTTAGATTCAAGACTTGGAAGGTTGGGTTTTAATTAGTCACTTGGTGCTCTTGGGTTATATCTTTGGTTCTTGCTCCTTCCTAATCGATCCAACACTCAAACAATTGTAAGGTTTTCTTTAAAAATTAAACTTTGCGTTCACTTGGCTTAAATATGTTGTTAATCTTGAATATTGATGTTATGTTAATATGTTTGAGGATTAAACTTTAAAAATTTGTTTTCTTGAACTTTATACCAAATCGAATACATGTAAAAGAAATTGTTGTTTGAAGCTTGTGTGGTACTAAACATTAATAAGCAAAAAGGAAATAAGTTATTGCTTATTTTTAATGACTTTCGACTTACGTTTAGTTTTGTAATATTAATACACATTTTAAGACTTTAAAATACCAATGAACTCAGATCTATTAAAAGCTTAAAGTGTTGGCTCTATATATGAAAAGGTGCTTGTTGGACTTAATTCTTATTTTTATTTTATATATATATAATTTTTTTCTTGACATTGAAGTACCTATTCCCTATAACCATTTAGACTTAAAACAAAAGGAGATTGTGTTTGGTTGTGATGTCGAGCCACTGTTTGGGGTGGAACCCATCAGTGAGGTTTGTTTGGTGATTTATTATTTTTGTTCCAACAAATGCTCATTTTAAATTATATCTTGGGAGCTTAATTGATTTGGGTAGAAACTAATATGATTTAGGCTAAGTTTGTATTCGGGTTTTGTTTATGGTAATGGGCCGAAGCCTAATCGAGACCAACAGATAGGTGCAGTTGGTTTTGCTTACTATTTGCTTAATTATTGACAAGTACTTATTATCCTAAATCAAGTGCTTATTCAATAAATAATAGACTTACTTTGATATAAAAATCCAATCCGCGACCTCTTTAGTTTATTTTAATATAAATTATGTAAAAAGTCTAATCCGCGGCCTCTTTGGCCTACTTTAATATAAAATGTACAAAAGTCTAATTCGCGGCATCTTTGGCTTATTTTAAAACTTATTGATTTAACTTATTTAAACTTTTTGAGTTTTGATTTAATCTTGAACTTATTATATTAACTTAATATTTTACATATTCATTTAGCTTATTTTTGGACTATTTAAAATGGTTTAAGTATGAAAATTTGCAACAATTCAGATTGTGGGAAACGAATATATATAAATGAGTCATGCTCAAATTTTATTAAATTCTATACTTAGTTAATTTTCACAAACCCGACTAAAAGACAAAAACGAAACATTATTCATATAAGCTAACTAATATAAACTATTTTCCACTAACACTTATATGCATATACATATTTTTAAGTAACAACATACTTATATATTCCGACGACGTCTAATATTTACCTTGTGATTATCCTTCGTACATCTTCTTTCGGTTGCCATCGAACCGAAGATCCATTCGTTCTTGATATTTTTCCTATTATATACTAAAGTACTTCCAAGAGCCAATACTTTCAAACACTTAGAAAATCATTTAAACTTAAATGCTGCCACACAAGCAACAACAACAACAAACACTTGAAAGTTTTTCTTAAACTTCATCAAGTCTTTAGCCTAGAACTATAAACTAAGACTTGCTATACTAATCTAGGTCGCGTGTCGGTACTGCGCACTTATACTATTTGAACTTACGCTATCTCGGATTTCTTCAACTAAGGTGAGTTCATAGCCCCACTTTTACTCTTTTAACTGTTTTATAAACTCTTTGGGGGAGATACATGCTATAAACTAGAACACAAGTCTTTTCTTAAAAGGTATGCTTGCCTGATTATTATTATTATAGCCTAAGTTGCCAGCCAAAAGTCCCCCTCATCATGAACCATTAATCACTTGCGAGTGAACGCAAATATTGTGGATAGTACTATGGGAATTGCGACCCGACTCGGTTATCGAAAATAACCGGGGCGCACCATATTTGATTATCTCTATGTAATTGGCTATTACCTCTTGGGGGCAATTTTATTACTTACACCAGTAATTAGGTGTATGCAGTTAGTATTGGTGTCATGAGCTTAGGGCATAATAATAATATCTGTTTTCTATGGTAATTGTCTTCGAAGCAATTATCATCTTTAACTTGTGTTCAACCATTTACTAAACCTATGAATATCACTCAACCATTGTGTTGATCTTTTTAAGCATGTTTATCTCAGGTATTAAAAAGGCGATAGCTAACTCTGGAGGCGCTTGGGCATTGGCATGGTATGGTCATAGATGACTCTGATTTACGAATGGGGACCATATTTTGTTAATGAGCCATTTTTCCGCAACAGTTCAACTTTTGTAAACTTCATTTTACCACAATAAATGAAATCTTTTAAGAAAAATCTATATTTTTCACTTTTTGTTATGATCCAATTGAGTAGCATCCCAAAAAAACTTTTTCTTCCGCTGCAAACCATTTTTGGGGGTGTTACAGATTGGTATCAGAGCCCAGGTTATAGAGAACTAGGTATTTTTCTAGCCTAGACTATAACCATTTTTTTCAAAAACTTAACACTATGACCGACACATGCCTGCCTGCCAAGCTGATTGCCTCACTTATGACTCGTTGAAGTCATCTTTAATAATACATGTGTTTTATTACTGACAACTTAGTCTTACTATTAGCTATGACTGCCTTACTTATATGTATATTTATATACCACTGCGCTATGCCTTCTCCCCCACATTAATGAAATAATTGTTCAATCTTTCATACCAAACTTTAAAGACATTAGGAAAAGTTACTAGTATAACTAAACTAAGCATTGCAAGATTCATTGAACCTCAGGTGAATATAGCCTGATCACCTATATTCAACCAGGGACAGTGGGACATAGCTTGATCACCTATGTCCGAATCAGAGGTGAATGTTGCAATACTGAAAGTAGTTATAATAGTGGTATGTCCAGTTGACCTCCTGATTGACTTCTAGAAAGAGTAAAATTTTCATCATAAGAGTTATAAAGGTTTACTCCTACACATCACACATTGACGTCACAATATTCTCTCACTACGATATTTTTTTTCTAAGTGGAACGCCTTTCTCATTGCAATACTACACTCTCTAAACTGACCATTTTACCCCACTACCCTACGCCTCCACGTCTACATCTTACTAGCAACGTGCATAGAGATTTGCCTGGCAGATGATGCACACTACCACTTCGCGCAAGGACATCACAGTGATCCATGTTGAAATGGACCACTTTACGCCACCACTTCGCGCCTGCCGTGCCTACGTTATGTATGAGATTTGCTGAGCAGATAATACATAACCAGTGAAATGTCGCGTGATGCGAGTTAATGAAATGTCGCATGCGCGACTAACTAAAATTTTATTTACCGCACGAAATTACTCTATGTTTAGATTATATTTTTGGGTCGCTACAATACCATGTATTCTGTTTCCTGTTCTATCGACTTATCGTCTTCATTACTGGATCATTAAACCTCCATTACTGGGTCATTACAACCCATGTCTCCATCATCCCATCCTATTATTATTCTCTCAAATGTTGAGATCGAAGTTGTCTCGTTATCCACTACTATAACAGTGTCACCTCTACCCCAAAACTCGTACTTAGTCGATGAACCAGATTACATCTCTAGCCGTTCTAGGAACATCACATCTCGACATCTACAAAGGGAACCCCTCGCTAAACATAAATAATAAACGAACGACTAAAACGATCTAAAAACATACCAAGAGTTAGCTTGCAACTCAAGCCAGTTTTTCTGAGAACGAATCCTCAATCTTCCACTCATCCCTTTTTGAAACACCAATTGTCTATCCTGCTACCCTCTTATGAAATAATAAACTTCGTCGTTATCTAACGTGAACTACTTTCAACTTTTTTACCAATCACTTCACGGTCATTTTTCCAAAAAGTCTTACTACTGTGCCATTAAACCAAAAATTTACAACCTTACTCATACTTCATAAACAATGACCTTACTAATGCTTTGCAAACTATTTTCCATAGAGTGATAAGCCGATTAATTACCTTACTATTATTTTATGAAACAACAAACAATTGCAATAGCAATTTGTAAACTATATTACAAATTTTTTTTCTTGCAAGTTATGTTACAGTCTTTTAAACTATTTTACCATTTTGGTGAGCTGCTTTAACCACTGTATGATTTAAAACAATGAAACTTGGTACTCTTACCTCGCAAACTATTTCACCTTTACCTTGCTAAATATTTTATTACCACCCTATAAACCGCCTTGATATTAATTGAACTATGAAACCTTCTACTATTTGACAAACGATAAATTGTTTTCTTATAAGCTATTTTACAAATCATTTCACGAGTTATTTTACAACCTGAATTGTTGTCTTACCAAAAATATCACAAAGTAAACTGCGACTTTACTACTAAATCGTTTTCTATTACTTTATAAGCTGTTTTTAAAAAAATCACCTTACCAAATTGTCACTTTAAAACCAAACCACAAACTACGATTTATCGTGATGAAAATATTTCTTCTTACTCAATAAAGTGGTTTTACAAACCTTTTCATAAACTTTACTTCAAATTCCTCATAAACTATTTACTCCTCTAGAATAAGGTATAACCGATATTTTCTTTTGAAAATAAACAAAATTTTCGGAGTAAAAATAAGCACTTGTTTTTTTAAAACAATAATGAGAAATACTATGAAACAAAACTGATTCATCATCTATAAAAGCTAAGGTATTTGAAATTATTTTGAGAAATAACTTTTGAATTTACATAAAAACCTCCAACTTGGAACCAATTCCATGTTGTCGCCTAAAACCTTATTTAACAAGTTTTCATCACAAAAATTGAAATTTAGCAACTTTCTTTACATACATCAAGTTCTCTCTTAAAATCTTAAAGACTCTGTATTTTTATATATACCATTCAAATTCGAGAAGCATAACCAACAAATGAATCCTGCCCATAAACGTTTAAAACTTATTGAAACATACGTAGCCAACCACACCTTCTTCTATGACGTTTTCACCTTCGAGGGATTTATTCTAACGAGTCAAAAATTTTCTGGTCAAACCTTATCAAAACTTCTTATGCTAAGAAATATCAAACATCCATCCTTGCGAAATTGTTTTATTTGCATCACGTGTAAAAACCGGTTTTATAGGATCCTTTCGAGGATGCAACTCTCTTATCCAATTTTTCATCTCAAGGAAATTGTGTCTCTTGAAATATTCTTTTTATTCGAATAAATTTATCCACATCACGTTTGCAAACAACACTGGAAAACTTCAAATTTGTCATTTGTTACCTAAGCAACTAACACCAATTTAACATTGAGGACGAGGTTCCCGTAAGGGGTAGGTACTGTAACCACCCGTAAATTCCCGATTCATTATTCACATGTAAAGAATGGAGTCATCGTTTATCTTGATTTAATTGAACGATCTTATGCATTTTCACGCCTAAATTTTTACTTTTTATTTGAAATATGCAACCACGGGTAACATTGATAAACGAATGAAGCAAAATGGTTATTTTTTGATATTTACTGATGATCTAAACACGACAACGAGAGGTTATCTTAATAAACGAGTCTACACGCGTATCAACACCGTATTGGTAGTGGTTTAAATTTGATAATTATTTTTCGGAGCCATTAATATTATTTTTATATTATTTTATAAAAACATTCAAAAAAATGAAATTTTCCCATTTTTGCTCAAAAAGCCTAACCAATGACCACCATACATTATATACACATACTTACCTTAATTTACTTCAAATATATATAAGAAAAAAAAAATCCTTTGTCTTCATCAATCGTGTTAATACAAATAAGCCGTAAAAACGTTTATTTATATTTTACGATCTTCTAATGTTTTGTCGATAACAAACGTAAAATCATTTTAACAAAACAAATAGAATACGTAAATAGTTTGAGTCAACAGTTTCCTAACACACTTACGTTTTCACATAAAACACTAAAACAAGTATAAGTGATTTTATGATTTAGATACATATGTACAACAACTAGTGTTTACATATTGGGTTAGCATATACTTAAACTAAGTATACTAAAATGGGTAAAAACAAGTATATACTAAATGGGTAAAAACTAGCAAATGGTATTGACCCATAACCCATGGTTTTATATATACCACTTAACCAAGTTCATTGTATCCTTGAGATACATTGTATGTAGAAAGAAAACCATGGATCAACCCATAACCCATGACCCATGACCCATAACCAAAAATACCCATGGGCAAAGAGGAGCGTCCACGGATCCCTAGCTTTGTGCTAGCCGGATCCCTTGTGGGAGGGATCCACGGGATCCGGGGAACAGTAGAAAATTTCCTCTATAAATAGAGAGCCATTTCTTCCTTTCTACTCACCACTTTACACACATACTTCCTAAGTATTATATCCCTCTAACCTCAGATCCAAGTGATCTATGTAGTTTGTCTTTTGTTTTTGTGTGATTCTCTAGGTTCCTCTTAAAGGCGAGATCACCACTTCTTGAAGACGAGCAAGCTCAAGTCCATGGGTTGCCATGCTTCGTCATCATCAAGACAACTAAGGTTCTCTTGTTGATAGTTCTTTCTTCCACCGTAGATGTTGGATTGAAGGCATTAGTGAAGGATGCCGAAAGTGTCAAGACGAAAGCATTAGTGAAAGGTGCTTATCGTCCGTGTCAAAAGCATTAGTGAAGAATGCTAAAGGTGTCAAGACGAAGGCATTAGTAAAGGGTGCCAAGTGTTGTGTCAAAGGTATTAGTGAAGGATGCCTATGAATCAAATCAAGTAGCATTTGGGAAGAATGCCTAGGTCGTATAATCGATGAGGTGCATCGTTATACATATAAGTATTTGTTTATTTCCAAGGAAGGTGATATCCTTGATGGTGTTGTAACAAGGAGTGGATCTCCTTGATATTAGGTGTTGTGTTGTGAAGGGTAGTAGTTCCTCCATAGTAATGGAACTAGGTGCTTACCCTAGTACCTAATAAAGGGTAGGCGACGTTGTGATAGGATTAGTTCTTCTTGGTGTGAAAGAACTCGGTGGTTAGCCTAGCACCGTATAAAGGGTAGGCGACATTGTGCTAGGTGTGGTTCGCCTTGGTGTGAAGGAACTCGGTATTTAGCTTTGTACCGGAAAAAGATTAAGCGACGTTGTGAAGGCTTCTCCGCCATAAGGAGTTGGTGTAGTGTTTACGAACTCTCGAGTAGGTGACTCGGGGAGTGGAGTAGGGCAAGGAAGGTGTCCTTGTAGCCGAACCACTATAAATGCTTGTGTCTGGTGATGTGCTTCTTACTCTTTATCTTTCATTACACGTTTATATATCTATCTATCAACGCCCAACATAAACAACCAAATAGATTGACATAAGTCGATCTAAATATTTAAAAGGAAGTTTTAAATTGGTAAAACTATTCAACCCCCTCCTAGTTTTCCACAATTGGCATCAGAGCTTCGTTACCAAGTTTCTTAAAGTATGTTGTACCTTAAAGACTTGATACGATCCGTGTATGTTTGAAAACTACAAAGAAGGATTTTTTTTAAAAGGTCATATTTTCTTTAAATCATTTTGTTGGACATTGATAGATCATTCTAACAACTTTTGTTTTCAAGAAATCTTCATGCTAGAATCTCTCCAAAATCTTCATCTCTATTCAAAGAATAATGAATTCAACATTCAAGGAAGGATCTAAAAAGTAATCACAACTTACGTACACCAAGTACAAAGGATTACGTTAAAAGCTCATAAAGTATTTTTGGTATTATGCCAAACCAAGAAGCATAGAGGTATGTTTTACTTTTCATTAGATAGGTTACATGAGTTTAATTTATTTCATAGTTTTCTTTGTTTAGTAATTACTAGCATCGTTAGAAGTCTCTTTCGTCACTTTTCCGTCTTATTCATCATCAGGAATAGTATTTCTTTTGATTCGTCAAACTAACGCCATCGTCACATATGAACCCTCGATATGTGATTCATCAAAACCCGTCATCCAAAATCAATCTTCATCTAATACCTCCAAACTATTTTTTAGTAAGCTAGTTTATAAGCCTACTATAAAAATAATGCCAAACAACCCTTTTTCTGTCCAAATACAAGGGATCCGGGGGAACCGTGGAACAGAACTCAGCTATACGCTTTCAAAAAATCATCACTGATTTTTTCCCTCTACTCACATAACACAAAAACGACTAAACCACTAATTTCATCCTCATTGGATTCCATACTCTCAAGTATTCCTTCCTAGAACACCATTATAAGTAATTACATTAACTTGTTCTAATTTTCATCATCCTCATTCTAGGGTTTATGGTTTCACAAATCTCTAATCAATTAGTTTAATTAGGGTTTTTCAAAATTAATCATGAAAAGGGGCTTTTAACATAACTAAGTTCGCATTGTGTTCACAACATTGTTAATACAAATCAAAACCATAAACCCACCTCAACTAATTTTACCTAATTGAAATATTTGTGTTTTTAGGACCAACCATGCCTAAAGCCACTCAACAAGATCATCATGATATCGTCCATTACCTTACTCATTATTATCGAAATGAGGAATTCTCAAAAACCGACCGCAAGGTCTTCAAAAAGCTCGAAAAACGACTTATCCACGAAGGTCGTGTAATCAAGGAATGTTTCCTTGAGGATACCGACATTCGTCAAGTCTTTTCGGCAATCAATTTTGATTGTCTTCTTGACATTGATGAACAAATTTGTCCGGTCTTCATCTTTGAGTTTTATAGAAGCATTAGGATCATTCGAAACGTCGATGATAGCATTTCAATCGCTTTCATCATCAATACACGAAAATTTACTCTTCCTCTCTGTTAGGATTTAGTAAATCCAGTTATTAAAGTGTCAGTCACCTCAAGTATATGTAATCGTTAGAATGCTCGTAGTCATAGTTATTTAAAGTTATGTAGTATTTAGTTAAGTAACACCGTGGAGGACGGACGGGTCTTTACCCACTGTATGCCTGATCCACAGCCTGTAGGTGGCGATTTGTCTAAGACTATAAATACTCTCTACCTCCCAAAGTAGAGAGTTGGAGCTCATAATAATACTTTCATTTTCTCTCACTAAAAACCTTAAGTTATACGCCTATATGTGATCATGTTTTGATGTGTTTGTGAAATCCAATATGTAACAAATGGTATCAAGAGCCATGGTTTGTTCATCTCTCTTACATATCCTTGGATTTCTAGTGGTTTTAGATGGTTTTTGAGTTTGAAAAAGTTTAGTGGTTTTTGCATCATTTGGATCATTTCTTATGTTAAAGTTTGAATTTTGAGTGTACTTTTGTGTTTAGAATCATTGTAAGTGCTTGGGTTTTGATTTGGAAAGCTTGAATCACTGTGGTAGGGCTTGTTTTTGGATTGAAAAGTGTGGTTTTGAAGTTTTTCATGTTAGGAATTAGAAAATTCTATAGTGAAGAGTCGGTCACCCCAAATGTTATCTAGCTTAAGTTAGCTCGTAGACTTGTCGTTAGTCACGTTATTTAGTAGTTTATTTATTAGTTTGTAGCGTAGTATAGCTTAGTGCAACACCGTGAAGGAAGGACGGGTCTTTACCCACTGTATGCCTGATCCACAGGCCGTTAGGAGGTCGTGTATTCTGTAACTATAAATACCCCTTCCATCCATGGAAGGGGTGGTGCTTTTCAATCTAACATTCCATACTTTTGAGAACCAAGTCTCTAGCTTGAACACCCAACTCTCTACTTCTCTCTCTAATGGCAAACATGTATTTTGATCATCCAAGACCACCCGAATCATCAACACAATAAAATATCGATCCTACAATTGGTATCAAGAGCCAAGGTTGTTGTGTTGTGTTGATTTATGGTGGTTTCGTACCATGGTTTTTTTTGTGTTGTGTGGTTCGTACCAAGTTAACGTGTTATTGATTTATTGTGGTGTTCACTGTTACTGGTTTGGTATATATATGTTTGGTCAAATTATGTCATGTCCAATCAATAGTCATAACTGCTTTTGGTCATCTTTGTCCAAATAATAAATATTGTAATCTAAATGGTTGTTATTCTATGGTCAAACTGCTGTTGGAAGTGTTGATAGAATCTTGTTTATGTGGTCATTTTCGTATAGTCAAAAAAAAAATGGTCAAGTTTTAGAGGTCAAAACAGATACAGTTTTCTGGTTTTCTGGGTCATTCATCATAGCAACTTGTTTTTCTGAGTCATTCATCATAGCGACTTGTGCAGCAAAGTTTATGGCGACTTGAGTTGCCTCTGGCCAGATTCAATGTATCAAGTAGCGAGTTGTACAATAAAGGTAGCGACTTGTTTTGACAAGTCGTAGTCGTAGCGACTTGGATAAAAGAATTTGCTAGCGACTTGGATACAAGTAGCGACTTGTACTATAATGGTAGCGACTTGTTTTGACAATTCGTAGTCGTAGCGACTTGGATAAAAGAATTTGCTAGCGACTTGGATACAAGTAGCGACTTGACTCAATCTATGCTTTAGCGACTTGTGGATTATTTGACTATTGAGTCAAATAAAGTCAATGGCGACTTAGACATATTTATTTGACTTTCGATGGTGACTTGTTGACTCTCTCATGAAAAGATCAGGTAGCGACTTAGTATCAAAAGGTCTAGCGACTTGTAATGCATGACACTAAGGTAGCAACTTGACTGACAGAAATGAAGAATGAGAAGACATGACCACAAGACCTCAACCACATCACTAAAATACCATTAACCAAATAACACACGACTTCAGTTTTTAACAACCATCATCAGTCCGTGTACGAGCAGATGTAAACGAAGCAAGAAAGTCAAACATCTCAACACAATCAAAACCATAAACCAATCCTACTCTAGACTCATCAATTACTCAAAGTCTAAATCGATCGAGAGTAAAAGTCCAATCTTTTAATCTTGTGAAGATACTTTTGTTGAACTTATGACCTCATAGATCAGACTTAAGCCAATACTTCAGAATAATTTTCGAATGTGAAGAAAGAACAAAACCATTATGGGTTTCATACTAGCTTCTTGCTCGGTTAAATGGATAAATATATGGATAATTGAAATCTCAGATTCTTCGTTAATTGATTAATGACCTATAAAGATCTTAACTTTCATCGAAGTATCATCATCGTTTATTTAATCTTGGGAAGCATTCACTTTAGTTAATATTCGAACCTATTAAGAAAAGTTTGAGAAATAATGGTGTCTCAAATCTTGTCTTCCGTTCGTTTCTATTACAAGAAAAATAATCGAGATTGACTATACTTACCACTCACCATCCCGTGGCTCACGAAGATGGACCTCTAGCCATCTACGTGGCGAGGTCATGAATAAATGTACATCCGTTTCATGATCTGTGTTGTGAGATAACCGATTATCGAAGTTAAGTTTGTTAAAGGACGGGGTGATGATGTGATTCCTTTAGGCCTTTGATCTATTATCTGTATTTGAAAGAGGTTGTTAAGTCTAGTGTGAGATTTTTTAGGGTTAAGAGATATGTGTGCTCTCTTAAATATCCTCGTGTATTAGGGTATGGTGGAACTTAAACCGGTTGTGTACATGGGCCAAGGAGTATCAACGGGCTGCAATGGTTTTCATGGGCCGAATGTTTTGATACTCTTTATCTCTTGAGCCGAATGTCAATCTCATGGGCCAAGGACTGTTTTTCAGTTTGGTGGATCAGTTTAGTAACTTGGAATTATTACTTGATGGACCATGTAATTGACTGAATATGGGCCTCGTTCATTTGTATTGATGTGTGATATTCGATTTTGACTTGTAAGGTTTATATTAAGTATTGGTCCTAGATAACATTTTCACAAGGACTCAAGTTAATCGGATATTAGATGTTATGCTTGAAGTTGTAACAATGGAGCGAGGTTAATTTTTGTAATTGAATCGGGTACGTTGAATGGACTTGCACATTTGAATGAATTGAACCAGCATTAATGGATTTTTTGATCGGATGATTATTAATGACAATGAGATTTGACGATGAGAGGTATGATGATGAGATTTGATGGGTTGTGAGATTTGGTACTTTGGTGTATGCATTTTCACGGAAAATATTATGCCTCGAATTGAGTTAATGGTTGAACAAAGTGAACTTCAGGGTTGTTTGTTCGGTATTTCTTATTTGGATTTGAAGTGACGTTTTTCGAGCGCGTTTACTTATTTTCGTCTTCTTTCTTTCCACCCTTCAGCGAAGATGACTTGTTTGGGCGTTTATAGAGGGTGATAAAGACTTGGCTATTTAGTTACGTTTGTGATTCTTTCTCGCTTAACCCACAACGTAGCTATCACTTCGGTGTCTCACTCAGTTGAGAATGTCAAGAGGTTTTGTACATTGGGTACACCGTTTCTTCTTCACAAGGATTAGTACAAGTTTAAGTAACAAATCAGGGGATTTTCACTTCATGATCAAGTTTGGCATATCGGGTTTACTTCTCCATGTGGTCACTACAATAGCCGACAGAATTCGTGAATGATGTGTTTACCAAAGTGTTGATAATGGTGTTGATGTTGGATATTGAACCATTGATGAACCGCTGCATGTTCCCCTAAAACAGATATTCAACGAAACCAAAGTTGTCATAACACATTCAAGCTGACATTGTTTACGGTTTTGTCTTGATTTTGTAAAATCCGCGAAAGAATCTATTTCTCGGTTTAAATCATAGACTTGTAAAATCCCGTGACAATGGAAACATCCTTGTATTAGTAAAGTGCATTTCGGATCTATCTTACGGTTTATTCTTGGTTTTGTAAAATCCCGCGAAAGAAACTATTTCTCGGTTTAAACCATAGAAGTGTAAAATCCCGTAATGATGGAACCATCCTGGAGAAAGGAAAGTGTATTTGAGATCTTATCGATCTTGGGCGCTACATTTTCTGTTTTGAAGAAGGGATAAAAGGGTGTACTTCATGAATTGGATGTGTGTTTGGGTTGTCTTCATGGCGGTTTGGTTATTACAGGGTTTTAGGGTTACGTGCTTTTTAACCATGGTCGGGATGAAACCATTATCAAAGTTCATTTAAATGTCAAAGAAGGCTAGATTTGAGCTTTTAACAAGAAGATGTGACAACGGCGTTAATTCACTATTATTTATTTGAGGTTGAAGTGAATTATCACGGGCGAGTGTACTTAGTATCTGAAGGTATCGGGGATGGTTGGATGAAGATTCTTCATGATCCTTGTTCGAGCTTATTATCAAAACGAAGACTTGGAAATCTAGTTATTGTTGGGTGTCTTTTACCTTTTCTTTTACCACTTGGGAATTGGGCTCATACCACCACAAAATAACTATCACTTTAAGGAGTTACGTTGTAGTGCTCAGATTCAATTGTGGATTTTCAAGAGGTGATGCGTCTATATACTTGATGGTTGGTTGGTTGAAGAGTATAGAGTACTTAGAGATTCAAATGGGCATGAATCTCGGCACCGCTCTTTGTTACATATGTGCAAGTTTAAGTCACGAGTTCGGGTAGTTTACTTCAGGGTCAAATTCATCATATTGGGTTTCATCTCCATCATTTGTCCACAACAAAGAGCCTACTGAATGATAATGGGGATGATTACATGTTTTGCTAAAAGAGCGATGAAGAGAGAGAGATTATGACGTATGAACACAACAGTTCATGCCTCGTACTCTAATGAAAAGAAAAGTGTATGCGTTTCAAGTGCGCTTTATCTTCAAAAGAAGAGAAATCTTCTTATGACGTTTGAACACAACAGTTCAAGCCTCGTTCCTCAAAGAAAAGAAAAGTGTATGCATTCAGTGCGCTTTATCTTTTGAAGAAGAGAAATCTTCTTATTTATGACCATTCTCATCAACATGCTTCATACTTTTTCCATGCGCTTCAGTCATCAAGTGAACCGGGCTATTGTTGATTGTTTTCTGATTCCACTTTCTCAACTATAATGCGATGGCGACATCCCATGTGCTAATTTTGCTGGGGAGAAGTGTGAATAGACTACATTTGGATGATGTTCACTTGTTTAATCAAGAATGGCATCTCCGTATGCAATTCTTGAGGGGAGAAGAAGTGTGAATTTTTGCATTGTTGATTGATATTTGAGAATATAAATGGTCATACGGCTCTAAACTCATGTAAGAACCGAGTTTCTTCTTATCGGGTCATCTTCACATGGAGTTTTCTCTTCTAAGAGCCGTTGGTTGACATCTTCACTCGGATTGATGAGTTTATCAACAAAGTGATTCTGGTTAATGCTTCACGTATACATCAACATGATGATTTCGAACAATCTCTCTGTTCTTGTTTGATGCGATTGGTAGTTTGGTGTTACCATCTTGTGTGTTCATTGCGGCCTGATTGTTGATTTCCTTGATGAACATCTTTCTGTTCTTGTTTGATTGGGAGGGATTTTAGTTAAGGGGATTTGCAAGATGTAAGTTAATTGGGATGCTTTTTGGTGGGAGGCTTTTTGGTGTGAGTTGAAGATGTTGACACTCTATTCCCCATTCGGACAATCTTGAAGAGGGTCGAGTCTACCGTTCTACATTTCTCGCTACATGTTAGAAGACTAAAGACGAGTTGCATTTGATTATCTAAAGACTTCTTCTTCATCACGGGCATTTATCAAACAACAATTGACTAAAGACTTCTTTGGTATTCCTTGCCAAATCTTCAGATTATTGTTCATCCGTCTTGGTATTCCCTTTACCAATCTTCACGGATTTGTGCACTCTAAATCATCAAGGAAAATGAACATCAAAACAAACTACCTCATCCGCTTGAAGACATTATTGGTGAATCTTCCAGAATCAGTCTCTATATGAATATCATCATTTGTTCGATTCATTAAGTGGGTCAATGTACATCCGGTTGTACATTTATTTATTCCGTGTTGGACATTTGACACAAGTTGATTATTTAATCCCCTTGTTGAGATGAATTAGACTTGCTCAAGTATGGTATATCGGGTTTTCTTCTTCAGTGGTCACTTCGAATTGTCTACATAAGGGTTGATTAAAATAGTGGAGAGAGTCTTGACAAGTTGATTCTCACAAAGACTTCAAGCGATCTTCTCAACAAATTTCAAGTATTTGGGCATTCAAAGAGTTGTTGATTCTGAAGTATCAAAACCAGAGAAGGGGAAGGAGACAAGCATCTAAACGAGAGTAAACTTGATGTACTTAATACTTCTAAGTAATTGAAGATATCCCGGGAAGACAAATGTTATTACCGGAGAGAAACTCAAGGTTTGACTCATGGCGAGTAAACTTGATGAACTTAATTCTTCTAAGTAATTGAAGATATCCAGAAAACAAATTCATGACCGCAGAGAAACTCAAGGTTTTACTCATCAAGGCGTTTAGTGTTCTTATTCCAACTATGTGGGGAAGAGATGGAAGAGTTAGTTTCTGAAGATAAAAGAGGTACACAAGTATGTTATATCATCAGAGGAAAGAATTGTGTACATTGGGGAGCCTATTTGATGAGGGCTTAATCGTGTGATATAATCACTTATCGGAGTTGACATCCGCGGATTGTCATCCGCTCGACTTGGCTTGCTTCTTCAATGTTATCGGTTATTCCTTCTTGGGTATTGGTATACCGGATCTTGAGCTTCATACATTCATCGGGGAACGAAAGATGTGAACATATGGGAGGTGTTCTTCATTACCCTCATGATGTGTATTCGGGAGAGTTCTTGGGTATTGGTGTACTTCGGGTTCTTGAGCTTCATACACGTTCATTCGGGAAGAAAAATGTGAACATGGGAAGGTGTTCTTCATTCCCCTCATGAAGTGTATTCGGAGAGTTCTTGAGCATTATACTAAGTGATGGACTGACATCAATTCAACTACTTGGGGAAAGTGTTCTCTTGACACCTTTTGGAATGGATTGCTCGGACTTGATTGGAAATGAAATTTGAGAAGATTATTTATGAGTGGGATGATACGTTGTTGTTCTTCTTGTTGATGATATAACCCCGAACGGAGAATCCTCGATTATTGTTCTTAAAGGAGCAATGGGATTTATGATAATGGTGTGCTTCTTTGTGCACCTGGCTTAAGCAAGCTTGAAATAGAGCTTGATATGCTCATCTTAAGGATTTTCGGTTTGGGGAAGCGCCAAAGTCTCACTTTCAGATGGTTCAATTTCTTTCTTCAATACAAGAGCCTTGGAAGCTTTGGTGGTGAATGTTTAAGAGATGATGACTTCTATCTTCTACAACGGGGCTGTTCGATATCCTTATCTCGGTACTCGTATCATCATCTTCTTTAACTATATCATCTATTCTATCTTTGTAAATATTTATCAAAAAAAACAAAATACAAAAATATAAAACCAACAAAAAGAAAATAGAAAAATATAAAACCTTCAAAAACCCATAAAAATCAGAAAAATTTCAAAAATACCAAAAATATGTTTTCTCAAGACATGTCTTCTGGTATCGATAACATCTACGGTCTTAGAAATGTCATTCAATAATGGCACGGGACCATAGATGAAGTTCGAGCAGGAGGTGTAAATATTCTTTTCAAAACATGTCTAAAAATATGGCTTGCGGGCATTTGTAACCGTGCTTACTAGTTACTTGTGTAACCGCTCTTAAACTATGGCTTGCTATTATTTCAGATAGCAACCCGTTCTTCAAGAAAGGAAAGTGTTGCGTTAAACCAATTTTCAAATATTTCGTGCACTTATCCTAAAACAAAACAAGGAAAGCAATGTCATCATAAAGGATTTGTTCCTACACAAATGTTTTCCGTCTAAAATTCTTCAGAAAAATATTTGTTGGGTTTTCAAAAATGGTGGAAAATGAGTTGCTTAAAATCAATCGAGTTCGAGTTTTTATAAAATTTGAAAACTCAATCAATGACTTCAGCACTTTTAAAATCTTTTATAAAATGAGTCATTGATTGAGGGGGAGAATGTTTTCAAATCTATATCATCTAACGGCTTTCTTAATTATCCTACGTGCTTAATTAAAAATGATAATTGCCTGTGTGAAGGACTAGGTTTCTAGGATATGATTGTTAGGTTTAGATGATTAGAGTTTGATGAACACATTAATCCCATATCTTATATGAACTGATTGATATGTTGAATTGACTTTTATTAGTCGATTGTTGTTTGGGTGATGTCGACCACCATATATTTGTATGTGTGTTCACTAACATATGCATGTATATTGGTATAAAGAATGTTTCGATCCGGATCCCACAATTGAAGATGATTGGATGCCGAAAGGAAGGGTAACTATATCTTGGGTTGACAAATGAAGAAACGGAGCTTAATTGGACTTCTATGGAGAGTTGGCATAAATGCAACGTAAGAGGTCTCACTGCATCTACAGATGGTTTTCTTCTAAGTGATTGAAGAAACGGAGCTTAATTTGACCTCAGTTGGCATTCAAATGCAACGTAAGAAGAAGTCTCCTTTGGCATCTGCAGATGGTTTTCTTCCAAACCCTACAAAGCAACAAAACAAGCTTCTCAACCACCTAACGTATCTTTGTGCGGGGATAATATTGATGATACCATTTTTCTAAAACAATTTTGAATATTTGATATTGTTTTGAAAATGGAAAAATATTGTTTTGAAAATAAATTGGACTTAATTTTGAAAATCACCGGACTTCTTTTTATCAAAACCTAAGTCACTTAATTATCGACTTCGATCATCGATTGAGGGGGAGAGTGATTTAAATTAAAATATTTTCAAACGATATTTCTTCATAAAAGTTCCGATTTGTACGATAAAATGTGGTGATCTAAAGATTCAATGTTATGTCATGGTATGATTTTTCTTTAGAATCAAGGTCTTTCAAAATGAAATTTTTTCTGTTCTTGTTTGATTGTGAAATTGTTTTATTTTACTTAAAGATCTCTTAAAACTATCATACATGACACTAACAATCTTTAATGTCTTAAAATGGTTCTTATCTGTCATTTTTTAAAATTAAATCTTGCCGCGTCTTTCCCCAAATTTTTCTAAATGATTTAAATCAATTGGGATCACAAATCTCAAATGGTTTGAAATTTTGATCGGGGTAGAGATCGTGATTTAAATCTCAAATCTATTTTAAATGGAATTGGTTTTAGTCCTTTAAAGGCACTCCTGCCTCCATGTGCCAAACGATTTCATACACAATGCACATGTTGAGGAGGAGGATTTATCCAAAAACATGATGAGTATTTAAACCAGGCCACATATTCTCCCATGTTTTCTAAACCTTATTAAATCACTTGGGATCCAAAATCTCAAAGGGTTTGATATTTTTGATCGGGGGAGAATTTGTGATTTAATAATGAAATTTGATAAAAGGTGATCGTTTTGATTCAATTGTGCAGGTTGCTCTCTCATATGTGCTAAACGCTTTCGAATCTCGAAGCATATATTGAGGGGGAGCATTTTATAAGAAAATAAAAACTTCGAGGTACAAAAGCTTTTATGTTTTAACATAATGTACCTTGATTGAGTTTTCAAATGGTTTCTTAATGGCTTTTGTGATCGTGGATGTGCTTCAAAAGAACTCTTGCCTCTATGTGATAAAATGATTTCAAATATCCTATGCACATATTGAGGGGAGAATTTTACCAAGAAAATCAAATGGCTTTTTCTATGAAAATTGTGATCAAAGAAAATATTTCAAAGTCCTCTTGCCTCCATGTGCTAAACAATTTCTAAATCATATGCACATGTTGAGAGGGAGGTTTTCTAAATGATCAAAACTATTAAGGTACAAAATGCTTTGATCTCATATCACAAGTACCTTGATTGTTTTTCCAAATGATTTTTCAATTGGTTTCAAGAAGGAATGAACAATACCAAAAGACCGACCAATTTACTTTATGCATGGTATTATAAGGATGGTTAGGTTAGGTATTAGTTCCCACGATCCCCGAGCGGAGGGATCTACCCAGGGACAATCCACTAGATAGTGTAGAGTCCTTAGGTATATTGAAAAAGGAGAAA
Source organism: Chrysanthemum makinoi (assembly GCA_910596185.1). Lineage (NCBI taxonomy): Eukaryota > Viridiplantae > Streptophyta > Magnoliopsida > Asterales > Asteraceae > Chrysanthemum > Chrysanthemum makinoi. Next base: position 281,951,417 of record OU343224.1, read on the forward strand.
AATAAGAATATGGGAAGAGTGCGGTGAGGCGAGCTAATCTGGAATAAACCCAACAAGGTTCTAGTTATGAAGTCTCGGTAAGCATTGAAGGGGTTGAAGAATGAAAAAAAATTGAATGTAAAAAAGGGTGAAAAGAAATAGCCCTCCATCAATTCAACCTTAGGGCAGTAACCGGGTTCAATACATATGCTACTGGTGGTTACTAAGGTAACACTGGTATTGAAGACAAAGCGTCATGGACCCAGTGACGCTTTGCACTAAACTTCCCAAGCTACTCAAGTTCCTCTTAAAAGGACTTGTTTCATTCTCACGGGGAACCGACATTATCTATCGACTTTCTCTTAGAGATTGTTGATATTGAAGAAGGAGACCCTCTCCTAGTCTCCGACATAGGAACCAAATGTGCACTATTGAGTCTAGAGCCAAGAGATCATCCACAATATCTCATTAGGACACTAAAATTAATGAAGACTTGCTGTTTCACACAATGTGGAAAGTAAGAATATATTAAGAGTCCTACACATTATCCTTGTGGTATTGCCGAACATCCAGTGGTATGTAAAAGTATTCACGATGAAGATGGAAATCCTTCTAGAGCCAACATCAAACAAGCTCTTGGTGGGTGACATGTGAGATCTTTTCAAAAGATCAAGCTTGTGACAACTGGATAGAAACGATGGGGAGATTCACTCTTGAATCAACCTTGGTCCAGGAATGGAATTGACGAATACTTTTGGAAAAACCGTTCGATGTGCAAATCTTCTTTTCTCTAGCACGTCGAATGTGTACTTATGTTTTCAAATTCAAAAAGGTATCTCTGATTGAAAAATACTTTTAGAAAAACCGATGTCGCAAAATCTCTTCTTTTCTCTAGCACGTCGAATGTGTACTCATTCTCTAATACAAAAAGTATTTTGATTGAAAATTGATCTTTCTCATAAAACCTTCGTCGTATTGCAAAACTCTTTCTTCAAGCAATACACGATTGTTTTCAAATCATTTTCATCAATCGAGTGAATCTCAATTATTTGGTTCACTCACTCCGTGTTGTCTTCTTTGAGGCGTTCGGTTTGAGAACGGCTAGAACAGTGCGAAACCCGTCAAGGAGATTCTTAGGAATCCTACGATCACGAGGCGTACTTGTACTAATCAGCGAGGGAACCGTGGGCGTGTACCTCAATTCAACGAAAGTGATCAAAGACACTTTCGTGTGTTTTATATGCTAAGCTGTTGTTTGCGGGTACATTTGGACGGTTGCAGCTGATCAGAATTGAGGAGTCAATCCAAAGCCGCATGCTCACGGCATCCACACTTAATTGAAGAAATCATGACTTGTGCATATCTACATAACATGGCTCGATATTTCTATACTATGTTTATGCTCGCTGCTAAATATCATGAACCATAAGGCTTCCGCTACTCTGATGGAAAGATGTCATGATTCAAAAGTGTGAGCATGTCGGTCCGAAAGTCACAACATCACATGATGGCAACATAACTATGGATGATCCAGGGATTCATGATCTCCGATGAAAGCTCGAAGATCATCAAAGATGTGGATCAGTTCAAATACCTCCACTGAAAGTACAAATCAATGCGGACTTTGAAGAATCACTACTAAAGCACAAAGATTGCGATGTTGAAGAATTAAAGTCTGCTCAAAACGAAATCAAAATAGAATGCTAGGATTCAAAATGTAAAACATGGGGTGACCTCCCTTAGGGGAGATTGTTAGGAATTAGAAAATTCCATAGTGAAGAGTCGGTCACCCAAATATTATCTAGCATAAGTTAGCTCGTGACTTTTGTTATTTACGTTATTATGTAGTTAATTAGTTAGTTTGTAGTAAAATAGTTTAGTGCAACACCGTGGAGGAAGGACGGTCTTTACCCCTTTATCCACGATCCACAGGCGATAGGAGGTCGTATTATTTGTAAGTATAAATACCCCTTCCATCCATGGAAGGGGTGGTGCTATCTAATTCCATACTTTTGTGTAAACCTCTACAAGAACACCCTCTCTCTCTCTCTCTCTCTAAATATGGCAAACATGTATTTTGATCATCCAAGACCACCCGAATCATCAACACGATAAAATAACGATCCTACAGTGATTCACAGGAGATATGGCTTCGTAATGTTTAGTTGGATTCGAGATGAAACCTAAAATACATGAATTTTGGTATGGCAAGATTGTTCAAACGAGGAGGAAACTCAAGGTGACACAAATGAATTGTTTGGAACCTAGTAAGTAAACATACTTGAGACAATATAAAAGGTGCTTGACTTGTTTATTCCTTCGGTTGTGCAAGTGCTCCAAATCGTTGTTGTCTTATTACGATATGCAGTGGTTATATGGCACAGTATGCAATGCATGGCCAATTCTATAAATCGGATGTCTTTTAGTGTATTAGTATTGGAGATGGTAACTAGTCAAAAAAACCAAAGTTTTCGTAATGGAGATAGCATCGAAGACCTACTTAGCTTTGTAAGTATCCTCAACTTCAACAATTCAGTTAATCAAATAAATATACTTTTGTGTCGTACTTATAAATATGTAAAATTATGAATCTGTAGGGAATTGTCACACAACAAAGTACTCCATCCGTCCTAAAATTATTGTCCACGTTTGACTTTTTTAGTCTTTGTTTCTCAACTTTGACCCTAAGTAGTTTTTATTGTGTTATATAATACTTGATGAAAATTATACCCAATTAAAATACATTTATAACCCAATCCATTCATATATTTTAGTTAAATATTGAATAACACAAACAAAATATTTAAGGTCAAAGTTAAAAATGAAAGGCGAAATGTCAAGGAACAATAAATTGTTAAGAGACGGAGAATGTATTCTAAATATTTCTGAATTATGTGGAAAAAACAAAATTAAACTGTAAATTTGAAAACGTCAACAACTTACCTTTTTTTAGAACGGCTCCAGCATTGATCCCGAGTTAAGCGATCCAAGCGTCTGCGGGCTCAGGGTCCCGAACCTTAGGAGGAGAGACACGAAGGAAAACCCCTAGAACTCACGGTTTCGCACTAAGAGAAAATTCTGGTTTGCGAGATTCGAACCCGGGTAAAACCCGTATT
>OU343224.1:281957071-282068621 GCA_910596185.1 Chrysanthemum makinoi
TTACAGTTGGTCCATGGGTATTCTTTTAGATACAATGTATCTAATGAGTACAATGTATCTAGTCAAGTGGGTATGGGTTAATACCAAGGGTTATGGATATGATCCATGGGTTGTGATTTTTACCCATCCTAATAAATTATTACAACAAATGATTTATTACAACAATTTGTATTAAATGGCTATATGTAAATACTTTCCAAAAATAACATGTATCCTTATAATAGAAACTTAAGATAACATTATTTTGTTATCAAAAAACAAAAGAGATCAAAAAATACACAAACGCTTTTACTTGTTTATTTGTATTAACAATCTCTCTCTTTTGTTGATGACAAAACATAATGTTATGATGAGTAAAACTTAAGAATAGATGTATGTTTTGAAAGCCCCTAAGTTTTACTTTTCTCCCCCTTTTTGTCGAAACAAAAAGTTAACCCATTGAAGAAATAAAAGTGTGGAAAAGAGTCCACGATCGCTTACCCCCTGACGGTAGCTCCCCTAGTTTGGGGCGTCAAGTGAAGAAAAATAAAAAAAAATCCTACAAAGAGAAAGGTTAGTAACATGCTTAAATAATCTTGTGATTGACGAGAATCAAGATTGGGAGCCAAGGTATGTAAACAAGGCCTAATAAAAAAACAACAAAGTGTAGTGGTATTTATGCCACCTACAAGCATGTTAAAATAAGAACAAGACTTGTTCTTGAAAATGACTTAAAAGAAAAGTACTAAAAATAGAAAATAGTAATAATGATTCCTTCCATGCTTGCATAAGGTTATGGATGGAGGTTTGATGAGTAATGGTATTGATGCGATCAAGGATGAGGTTGAGTATGAATCGCATTTCTTCCCTAACTTCTATTGCAATTTCCCTAGTGGATTGGCAATGTTCACAATGTAAGTGATGTGGGTAATGAGTGCGGAAGTTTTCCGGGTTGTTTTGATTTGGAGCGGAAGATGTGGTGGAAAAATAGGAAAATATGGATCAAAAGTCCGGAATGTTTAGAAGTGGTGGTGGAAAAGAACCTAGATGTTCTTGTAGCTTAATGGGAGCTAAGGGTGGTGATGTTTCAAGATCTTGAAGATTGTGTTTGGAGAAGTGGGAGGTGTCAAAAAGGCTATTTCTTTTTATTTTGGTTGTTGAGATCTTGTTGGTGTCTTAAGGAGTTCCAAAAGAGTTACTTTAGGTGGTGAGTTATTTGTTGGTAATGAGCCATTTGATGATGGTTTTGCTAAGCAACAAGGCCGGATGTTAATCCGTGCGAATATCCTAGAGTGTGATTGTGGTATTTTGGAAGGTGGAAGTACAAAGGTTTGGGTTTCATGAAGATGATTGTTTGTACTAGGTGATTCATCTAAGTTGTAAGATTTTGTGGATGACATGGTGTTGTTTGTTTATGAAGATGAGATGAATTATTCAAGCAATTTTGGGAGTCCTATATATAGAAAAACAATGCATGGTAATGAATGCTTGACCCAAAATGTGAATTAAAATCTAATGATTAGATATGAATTTAAGGCATGTGATCCTGAGAACACAAGCATTAAAGAACATACTCCAAAAAAATGAAAAGATATTGGAGTTTTCTTCCAAAGTGAGAAAAATAGAAGATAAAAATAGCTTATGTCTCACGGATCCCACGGATCCTTCCCTTGAGGGATCCGTCCAACATTAAGGCTGGGATCCGTGGGACTGGTGATTCAAAGGCACATTTTCCTTTTGGAAAATTTTTTGCCTAATGTGTGCCTATATGCAAACTATTTGGAGTTGCGGTTATCTTGCCCCTAAAAGAGAAAAGAAAAATAAACTAGAAATGAAAAGCATACTATTATGTGAGATAACCCGAATGCTCCTAATTCATTGTTGCTTAAATGAATGTACCCGAAAATACATATTAGTTATGTATCCCTTTTAGCATTCAAAAGACATGAGATGCAATGAAAACGGGTTTTTACTTTGTATTAATAATAAAAAGCGATTTGTCCTAGAAATTGCTTTTGTGAAATTGAAACGAAGAGGTATATCATTTTAGAAAACGTTTAAAAAGTTTCTATGTGCTTAATAATAAAATCGTTTTATCCATTGAAAAGAAGATGTGTATGTAATTATGTGTTTGCAACTTGTACTTATTTTGAAAGAAAAATAAGAGAAAACTATGAGTTATAAGTGAAAAACTTATCTTGGGTTTTGAAAATTCCGTATTGTTTGTGAGTTGTGCGTGAAATAGAGATCCTAGACTCAGGAAGAAGAAGGCTAGTGTTTACATACCTTGTAGAGTCAAAAATAAATTACGACGTTTGTTCCATGAGACCAAGACCAAGACGAAGTAGGTTGAATTGTTCCGCTTCAACGGTTTGGTGAGGACGTCGGCTATGTTGTCTTTGGATGCTACCTTCTCAATAGAGATGTTCCCCTTTTGAACATTGTCTCTTAAGAAGTGATGACGAATCTCTATATGCTTTGTGCAAGAATGTAATACCGGATTCTTGCTTAAATCTATGGCACCTTTGTTGTCACATAGGATGGCTATGTCACTTAGATGAATGTCGTAGTCAACTAACGCTTGTTTCATCCATAGTGCTTGTTGGCATGCTTTGCCGCGGAGACGTATTCGACTTCGGTTGTTGATATTGCTAATGCCGTTTGTTTCTTTGAAAACCAAGATGTTAAACAACATCCCATAAAAGTACATACCCCACTTGTACTTTTCTATCAACATAATCACACCGCATGGTCGAATCGCATATACAATTGTTTATACTCCCGTGCCCTTAGGATACCATAATCCTAATTGTGTTGTACCCTTAATATATCTAAATATTCTTTTTACCGCTTCTAGGTGTGATGTTTTAGGGTCTTCTTGAAACCTAGCACATAAACAAACACTAAACATGATATCCGGCCTACTAGCCGTGAGGTAGAGAAGACTACCAATCATGCCACGATATTTAGTATTATCGACGGATTCGCCGTCTTCATCTTTTGTGAGTTTGGTGTCGGATGACATTGGTGTCCTAATTGGTTTTGACTCTTCTAGACCGAATTTCTTTAACATCTCCTTTATGTATTTAGATTGATTAAAGAAGATACCATCTTCTACTTGTTTGATTTGTAGACCAAGAAAGAAACTAAGTTCTCCCATCATACTCATCTCGAACTCGTCATGCATGATTTTAGAGAAATCATCTCACATGTTGACAAGTGGATCCGAATATAATATCATCTACATATATTTGAACTATGATTATATGTGACTCTCTTTTCTTAGTAAAGAGTGTGTTGTCAACTAACCCCACGGTATTGCTGTGTTTGATTAAAAATGACCTGAGTCTATCATACCAAGCTTTTGGAGCTTGTTTAAGACCGTAAAGGGCTTTCTTTAACTTATACACATGTTTAGGTTTTTCAAAATCAATGAAGCCCGGAGGTTGAGCTACATATACTTCTTTCATTAATAAAACCATTTAGAAAAGCACTTTTGACATCCATTTGATAAAGCTTTAGATCATTAGCACAAGCATATGCAAGAAGTATTCTTATAGACTCTAATCTAGCCACGGGGGCATAGGTCTCATCAAATTCTATTCCTTCTTGTTGGTTATACCCTTGGGCAACGAGTCTAGCCTTGTTCTCTAGACACTACCCGTTTGCATCTAATTTGTATTTATAAACCCATTTGGTTCCTATTATGGTTTGATTACTAGGTGGAGGGACAAGTGTCCAAACATCATTAGAAACAAATTGATTTAATTCTTCTTGCATAGCCATTACCCAACTTTCATCTTTTATGGCTTCTTGTGTATTCTTAGGTTCTATGGTTGAAACAAAACAAAATAAGCTACTTTGGTTTTGAACTTGAGACCTTAATTTTCTTTCGTTTAACTTTCCTATGACCTTATCTACGGGGTGATCTTTGGACTCTTTAATATTTATGACTTCATCATTTAAAGGTTCTTCTTCTTTATTTATCTTTTTCTTTATTACTATAGCTTCACTTTCTACAATCTCGTCATCGACAAGAGGTGGAGAGAGTTTGGGTGGACTTTCATCAAATTTTACATTTAATGACTCTTCTACCTTCATTGTTTCTTTATTTAATATGACGTAAGCTTTGCTATTTGGAGAGTAACCTAGAAAGATACCTTCGGTTGATTTAGGATCAAATTTTGTAAGGTAATCTTTAGTGTTAAGAATAAAACATTTGCTACCAAAGACTCTAAAGTGATCTAACGTAGGCCTTTTGCCTCGAAGTAACTCGTATGGAGTTTTACCTAAGATTGGTCTAATTAAGACTGATTGAGTATGTATGCTGAAGTATCAACGGCATTGCACTAAAACTTTTGAGTTATGGATTGCTCATTAAGCATGGTGCGATTCATTTCTTGTAGGGTTCTATTCTTTCTTTCAACTACCCCATCCGATTTTGGAGTGCGTGGAGCCGAGAAGTTGTGAGTAATACCATTAGCGTCACAAAAGGCTCCAAATTGCACTTCATTATCAAATTCCCTACCATGATCCTTTCTAATAGACACTATAGGACTTCCTAGTTGTCTTTGGATTTTTTTGCTTAATATTTCAAAATAATTAAACGTTTTCATTTTTTTCTTTAAGAATTTTGTCCATGTGTACCTAGAGTAATCATCCACTATGACCAAAGTGTAGTAGTTGCCTCCATAACTTTGGATAGCGGATGGACCAAATAAATCCATGTGTAGTAATTCTAGACACTTAGTTGTAGACACCATGTTTTTAGCTTTATGACTAGAATGAACTTGTTTTCCTACATTACAAGCATCACAAAAGTGATGTTCATATTTCAACTTAGGTAGATCTCTTACTAGATCTTTGGATGATAGCGATTAAAGAAGTCGCATATTGGCATGACCCAATCTTCGATGCCATAAGGTCGAAGTATCATCCATAGAGGTAAGACACAGTTTGTCTTTAGGTTCATTACCGATTTTAATGACATAGACTCCATGTTTCCTAATTCCTCTTCCTATGGTTATGCCATTTTTAATATCTTACTACGGTTTCGTAAAAAGTACATTGCACTATTTATCACATATTTGTCCTATACTTAAGAGATTAAAGTTTAGGTTTTCTACGTGACACACATCGTTAATGGTTAGAGATTTGTTAGAAATCGTACCTTTACCGATGATTTTACTTTTCTATTTCAAACACACACATTACCTCCATTGAAGGATTCATATGTGGAGAATAGATCTCTATTGCGGTCATGTGCCTCGCACCCGCTATCCTGACCATTCATCCGGGTCTAGGTCGACCTTTAAGCACACCTAAGAAAACAATTAACTCAAAAGTTTTGCCCCCATTTGTTCATGGGTCCATTAGTGTTAAACATTCCATTCATGTTAGACATGTATGGATAAGGTGAGTATGCATTCCATGGAGCAAAGTTTTGAAAAGAAAAGCCATTTTGCATATTTGGGTTCCATCCCATTTGATGGTTACTTCTCGGGTAAACATTATTAGGTCTCCTAGATGGATTAGGTTTTGAAAAGAATGGAGCTTTGTTTCTTGCAAAATAGGATTATATTTTGGAGGTGGTTGTCTAGTGGTGAAATGAGTTGGTTTCTTCTTTTAATGATAACAAAATCGTTTAGATGAAGAAGCTACTATTACCACTGCTTGTTACAGCTGAGACTCCACGGATCCCTGGCTATACACTAGCCGGTTCCCTTTTTGTGGGATCCGTGGGATCCGCCACAACAATGGCTTGTTTTTCTAGTGCCTTAACAAATTGTGTTTCTTTGTTTTCACTAGTTGATGGATCAAGTTGTTGAATACCTAAACCTTTTGGTTTTTTCGGTTTTAACACTATCAAATATCATATCTAAAGTATTCGTACTCATTCTAGCAATTTTAGAATCTAGTTGATCAACTAGTGTTTGAAGTTGAACGCAAAGTTCACATTCACCACTTGCTATTTTACCCTTTTCTAGACGTTTCAATTTTGCTTTTAATTCTATGACTTCTTTATCTAAAACGCTTGGTTTTGACTTTTTAAAAAGCTTGTTTTTGTTAATTAGTTTTAAGCTAATATTGCAAAGTTTACCATATTCATTATGCAATGAGTCGTCATCTAGTGAGGAGCTACTATAGTATTCATGACATACCTCGTCATTTGCCATGAGACAAATTTCTTCGTCCTCCTCGTCGCTCATTCCCCACATGCCGCTCACAAATGCCTTTTGATCATCCCGTTTGGGACACTTACTAATAAAGTGGTTTGGGTCCCCACATTTAAAGCAAGCACGATCATCCCTTGACTTCTCGTCCTCTTTGTTTTTCCGGAATCCTATCTTGTCGTCATACGGTTGTTTGATGTATCTTCCCTTCCTTCTAAAGAACTTTTTAAAGTCCCTTACCGCCATAGCATACTCCTCGCCATCACTATCCGAAGAGGATTTCTCTTCATCGCTTGAAGCTTTTTTGGCTTTAAGGGCAAGAGATTTGTGTTTCTCTTTTACCTTTGAGGCTTAAGAATCTTTAGCAAGGACAAGCTCGTAGACTTTTAAGTTGCCTATGAGTTCATCAAGGGTGAGGATTGTCGAATCTTTTGACTCTTCGATTGCCATCATCTTGGATCTCCACTTGGATGGAAGTGCCCTTAGATATCTCCTAACATGGTTACGGCTAGAAAAAGATTCATCAAGTGCTTGTAAAGATGTAATAATAGTATTAAAATTAGCAAATGAATGATCTATAGTTTCCTCATCCGATATTGAAAATTGTTCATATTGTTGAACAAATAAATCAATTTTATTATTTTAACTTGTTGATTACCTTGATGAGTTACAACTAAAGAATTCCAAATTTCTTTAGAGGTTTTAAGCATAGAAATTTTTTCGAATTCCTTTTGGGTAAAGCATTATACAAAACCATTTTAGCTTCACTATTTTTAGAAAGCTTTTTCTTCATTTCATCGTTTAGTTTATCATGAGGTATGTTAACTAAATTTCCTTTATCATCTTTTGAGGTAGCCTCAAAATCGCCTTCAACAATAATGTACCAAAGATCAATATCTTTAGACTTCACATAAGTTTCGAATCTATTTTTCCAATATATAAAACCATTAGTTTCAAGTAGTGGTGGTCGTTGCATAGATTGCCCTTCCTTGTAATTTTCAGAACCCATAGTGATCGAAAAGTTTTTAAAATACGGTTTACTTTAAAACTTTTATAAACTTAGCTCTTGATGCCAATTGTGGAAAACTAGAAGGGAGGTTGAATAGTTTTGCCGATTTTAATTTAGTTTCAAAAACTGTAGATTCGATATTATGTGAAATCATATGGATGTAGAGAAAGTATAGATCTAATGATAAAGCAAGTAAATAAAGTAAAGCAAGGGATAGAAATGACACAACCGATTTATAGTGGTTCGGCTACAAAGACACCTTCCTTGCCCTACTCCACTCCCCGAGTCACCTATTCGAGAGTTCAAGCACTATGTCAACAAACTCCTTCAACTTGGCGGAGAAGCCTTCACAACGTTGCTTACACCTTTTTCCGGTACAAAGCTAAATACCGAGTCCGTAACACGGTGGACCAAACCAACACGACTATTACACAACAAATATGTGAAATATCAAATACTAGATATTCGTTACAGAAATCTTGCGGAGGAACAAATGAATAAAGGACCCCTTGCTTGGATGACTTGTAGAATGCTCGTGATCTCGCCTTAGAGAAGGACCTATATGAGAATCACTAAAGAAAGAAAGAAAGAAGTACTCTCTAGATCAAGTGATCTTTTGTTAGAAGAGAATGAGAGTATATGAGAGAATTAGTAAGAAGAGGGGTGAGTTAGAATGAAGAAATGACTCTCTATTTATAGGCAAAACTTGCCACTGTTCCCCGGATCCCACGGATCCCTCCCACAAGGGATCCATCTAGTGTAATCCTAGGGATCCGTGAGACGCTCCTGTTAGGATTTAGTAAATCCAGTTATTAAAGTGTCGGTCACCTAAGTATATGTAATCGTTAGAAAGCTCGTAGTCGTAGTTATTTAAAGTTAAGTATTATTTAGTTTAGTATCACCGTGGAGGACGGACGGGTCTTTACCCACTGTATGCCTGATCCACAGCCGTAGGTGGCGATTAGTGTAATGACTATAAATACTCTCTACCTCCCAAGGTAGAGAGTTGGAGCTGATAATAATACTTTTACTTTCTCTTACTAAGTTCCCAAACCTCTAACTCTTTCTCTCTCTAAAACCTCATTTTGTACGCCTACTTGTGTTTATGATTTGATGTGTTTGTGAAATCCAATATGTTACAGCTCCTCTTTGCCCATGGGTTTTTTGGTTATGGGTCATGGGTCATGGGTTATGGGTTGGTCCATGGGTATTCTTTTAGATACAATGTATCCAATGAGTACAATGTATCTAGTCAAGTGGGTATGGGTTAATATCATGGGTTATGGATATCATCCATGGGTTGTGATTTTTACCCATCCTAATAAATTATTACAACAAATGATTTATTACAACAATTTGTATTAAATGGCTATATGTAAATGCTTTACAAAAATAACATGTATCCTTATAATTGTATTTAAGATAACATTATATTTGTTATCAACAAAACACAAAGAGATCGCAAAATATTAATAAACGTTTTTACAGTTTATTTTTATTAACAGTATTAACTACTAACTAGCAGTAGTAACCATGTACGAATCAGTAATAACTTCCAATTAGCATTACCATGATAACTACTTCAATAAACTTTCCACAAGAACCTGAACTAGAACTTAATCAGATTAGCAGAAAAACACAAATCCGCAACCAAACTTGTGCTTCCATATAAGCAGCAGTAAGTTCCAACAAGCAGCACTAAGTTCTCGAAGCTAATCAACATGCGATCAATAGTTGCCACACTTCCATGATGCAATACCATAACAAACAAACCATACGGTCAAGACAACTTATAGCCCTAAAACAGCCAACTGCCATCTCTCTTAAACCCACAGACATAAATCCAAAATCATTAGCAAACTAAAACCACGATGTAACATGTAGCAACTAACAGTGTTCAAAATATAAAGACCTAAATCAAAGTTAGGGTTTAAAACGATTAGGGAATAACGCTTACATAATAATACCATTTAATAACATGCATGCATGAAATATCACCGACCTACGATTTGTAGACACCACCGACCAGTTAAATACTACCACTCTAAATCAATAGTACGAGGTGAATTTAAGAATCATTATAATATTATGATAGTACAATAAAACATGTAATTGTAATTTAACCAATGCAATAGGTAACACAAAAAGCGAATATAGGTAGGAATCTCACCGACCCACGATTATACTTGTACTATTAAAGTAACAACCGACCCACATGAAAGATTAAGGATTAAAAAAGTTTAAGATCGTTTGGTAGGGAAATCATAGGAAAATATCAATCGCTTTTTGTCGCCAATGAGAGAAATCCATTATGAATTAAATCAAGTAAAAACGTATTCCGGAAAGTTGATATCCCAAAAACCCTAAACAAATTATTAACCCTTTCCAAATCTTTCTTCCATCAATTGTAAAACCTTGTGAATGCTAGATCAAAAGAAACCATGCTCTTATACCAATTGTTAAGATCGGGTTAAACTCATATAGGATATATAATAACAAAGATTGTTGTTGCACAACGAAATTTAAACAAAGACAATGTTATTAACAAGGTTTTCATTTATATCAGCCCCAATTCAATTTGATCATGATAGAACATGTTACCTAACTGTAACAGTGATCAAAGAACACATTGATCTTAGGGCTAGACGATCTCAAGTGGTGAGATCGTAGGTGTTCTCCTAAAACATGATTAAAACACAAACATAAACAATGTCTTGGGATCTCTTTATATATAGAGTCCATCTAAAGTTACAAAGGAAACCTAATTATATTAGGAAACTGTTGGGTTTTTGGTTCCTTGGATCAAGAATTATTCTAAGTGTTGGAACCGCGGACAGTGTTGATGAAACCACGGACAGAGGAATGGATCCACTGCTGAAGACAAACCGCGGCTAGTAGTATTGTGTAACCACGGATAATGTAATGTAACCACTGCTAGTCTTGTATAGTCGGTTTAGTATTCTGTATTAGATAAATATGGAAAAGATATTTATCTTGTAGATTACGTATTGTATTATGTAAAGGACTCCTTAGCCTATAAAAGGAGGTCCTAGGGTAGATTAGATATACATATGTTTTATATCTAAGGTCGATACACTTCAAGGTTGTAAAACCCTAATACTGGTTAGAGTATTCTTATTAATAATAATATTGAGGTGTTGAATGTTTATTGTTCTTTTTCTTAAGATTAAGTATTAAATTTCGCGTGATACTTAATAAGTCTTTGTTTAAGTCAGTTTCTATATTAGATCGTTTGCTCAACTGGGATCAACAAGTGGTATCAGAGCTTGTGATCTAGAAACTGTAACCAAGAAGAAGCTTTGTTACGTTCTGTTTAAGTAAGTTAAGATGTCTGACGAAACACACATGGTTACTGCTTCCAAGGTGCCCATGCTCAAGCATGGAGAGTACCAAATCTGGAGAATGCGAATAAGGCAATATATTCGCATGATTGATTATGCTCTCTGGGATGTTGTGGAAAAAGGTGATACTCTTCCTAAGAAGGGTGAGGATGGCAAAGACATAGCTATTGTTAGTGAGATCGACAAGGCTAAGAGAAAGATGGAGATTAAAGCTCATAGTATTCTCTCTATGGGAATACCTAATGAATATGCTTTGGACTTTGAACAATATGAGTCTGCTAAGGAGCTTATGGATGCTATAGAAACAAGGTTTGCTGGTAATGAAGCTACCAAGAAATCAAGGAAAAATATGCTCAAGCATCAGCTTGAAAACTTCACTGCACCGAGTGGAGAAAAACTTGATGGCACCTATAACAGACTTCAAAACTCATCACCAATGAAGTCAGTGGACTACAAAGTTGCTCAAGAAGATATTAATCCAAATTTCATCGAATTTTATCACCGACTGGGCTATGCATACTGTTGTGTGGAGGAACAAGGATGACTTTGAAAATATGACTCTGGACAATCTCTACAACAACTTGAAGGTATATGAGTCCGAGAACAACATTGCTGGTACATCTTCAACTAGCCAAAACATTGCTTTTGTTTCCACTAATCACAAGAGTTCACAAGATGTATCGATCTGCCTATGGAATAATCACGGCTATTGCAAACAATACCACTGTTAGTGATAATGTCAGTGATGGTGCAATTTGTGCTTTTCTGGCTGATTTAACTACCAGTGTTACTATTTTGAATCAAGATCTAGATCAAATTGATCCTGATGATCTTGAAGAGATTAATCTTCAATGGCAAATGGCAATGTTGACTCTTCAAGCAAGGAAGTTTCTAAGGAGAAATGGAAGACAGGTCAAGTATAATGGTCAAAGGAGAGCTGGATTTGATAAAAGCAAGATAGAGTGCTTTAACTGCAAAAAGAAGGGGCACTTTGCTAGGGAATGTAGAGCACCTAAGAGGATTGAAGGCATCAAGAAGACTGCTAAAGAGCTTGCTCCTTCTTCAGCATTGGTGGCTCAAGATGATATAGGTGATTATGACTGGAGTGATGAAATTGAAGAAGGACCCAATGCAGCTTTTCTTGCTAGTGAAGCTTCAAAAGAGCATAACTTTGCTCTTATGGCCTATGCTTCATCTTCGGTTCGATTCGAGGTATCTAATGATTCAAAAACTTCTACTTGTTCTTTTAAATCATGTCAAGATAACTTAGAATCTCAAAAAGCTATCACTGAGAGTTTAAGGAAAGAAGTAGAAAGACTGTCTCTAGATAACTTAGATTATAGAGTTGGACTAGAAAGTGTTGAAGAAAAGCTAAATTACTGTATTAAATGTGAGTTTGAGTATGTTGATAAAATTAATATACTTGGTGGTGAAATTGAGCTTAAGGATAGAGAGATTAATATGCTTAAAGAGAAACTAGAAAAGGCAGAAAGTGTAAAGGTAGAAGCCCTAAAAGAAAAAGAAAAACATGTTGTTAGGGTTGCTAAAACACAGTATGCCTCTGATCTAGTAAATAAGCCAATAGGTCAAAAAATGTTCCAGGATGGCACTGGTCTTGGTTACAATAATATGCCTCCACCATCTCTTATGAAACATGCACCACCTACTAAAAAACTGTCATTTAGCAGTGAATTTAGTTTCAATAAACTTGTAGGTGAGACTGATAATGCATCACCTAAGATAGGTTCCGATAAGTCATCTGATGCTCCCATCATTGAAGATTGGGAATCAGATTCTGAGGAAGATAGATCAGAATCAACACAGCCTGAGAGGATAGAACCTGTTAAGAAAGTTGATTCTAAGCAAGCCAACCTTGTGCCTAGATTTGGAGCTCAAATTGCTAAGAAAGTAGTAGAGTACAAGGAAGTACCTAGGGAACAGATAAAAAGATACCTACCTAGGGGAAACCAGAGAAACTTCAATGGACTAATTTCAAACAGGTTAGGAGATGAGTTTCAATGTGTTAAAAGTCTTGTTTTGCATGTGGTAGTTTTGATCACTTACAGAGAAACTGTTATAAAAACAAACCACAAGTTTGGAATCATTGGAGGAGGGTAAATCATCAAAACTTTTCAAAGAACACAAACCCTCATCCTAACAAAAACATAATTCCTAGAGCAGTGTTAATGAGGAATGGAAATACAAAATCAATTGTTACTGCTGCACCCAAATGGGTTCCAACCACTGCTAAGAAAAATGTAAACCCTGCTAAGCAAACTGTAAACCCTGCTAAGCAAACTGTAATCACTGCTAAGCAACATATCACCAATGATTCAAAAGAAGTTTTAAAAATCCCAAAGGTGATAACTGACATAGTGGTTGGAAACCATTTTTATGTTGTAAAGGCCTCAGCTAGTTGGCAATGGAAGCCTAAGACCAAGGTTTTACATCATGTCAACTGTGCATCAATGGACCTAAACAAATTTGATTATGTTGATGCACAGGCTAGACCCAAGTCAGTATTGGCTTGGGTCCACAAAAGGAACTAAATTGTTTAATTTCATGTGCAGGACAATCTACAAGATGAGCTAAAAGATAAAGGAGTTTTTGATAGTGGTTGCTCTGGGCACATGACTTGGGATGGGAGCAACCAGGAGGATTTTGAAGCTTTTGATGGAGGTTATGTGGCATTTGGTAATGATCCAAAGGGAGGAAAGATACTTGGCAGAGGCACAATCAGAACAGGGAATTTAGACTTTGAAAAGGTCTATCGGTACAGGGACTTAAGTACAACTTATTCAGTGTTTCTCAAATGTGTGATAAGAAAAACTGGGTACTTTTTGGTGAAACTGAGTGTGTGGTGTTGTCATCTGAATTTAAGATGCCTGATGAGAAGTATATACAGCTAAGGGTACCTAGGAAGGAAAACATATATTGTTTTGATCTTAAAGATGTAATTCCTAATAGGTCCTTAACCTGTTTGTTTGCTAAAGCATCTGTAGATGAGTCTAAGTTATGGCATAGAAGGCTAGGTCACCTCAATTACAAAATAATCAAGAAACTGGTAAAAGGAAACTTAGTGAGAGGGTTACCTTCTAAGGTTTTTGAGTATAAGGAACTGTGTGTGGCTTGTCAAAAAGGAAAACAACATAGAGCTTCTTGTAAGACCAAAACTGTCAACACCATCACACAACCACTGTTTATGCTTCATATGGACTTATTTGGACCTACCTTTGTTAAAAGTTTGAACCATAAGTAGTATTGCCTAGTTATCACTGATGATTATAGTAGATTTTCTTGGGTATACTTTTTGGCAGCTAAGAGTGAGACTAGTGAGATCCTCAAGAGTTTCATTACTAAGATAGAAAATCTAGTAAATCATAAGGTCAAGGTAATCAGATGTGATAATGGAACTGAGTTTAAGAATGATGTGATGAATCAATTCTGTGTAGTTAAGGGTATAGAAAGACAGTTTAGTGTTTCTAGAACACCACAACAAAATGGTGTAGCTGAAAGGAAAAATAGGACACTAATTGAGGCTGCTAGGACAATTTTGTCAGAGTCTAAGTTACCTACTACCTTTTAGGCTGAAGCTGTAGGCACTGCATGTTATGTGCAGAATAGAAGCCAATGAGCTGTTACATGATAGGAAGCCAATGATTGCATTCCTAAAACCTTTTGGGTGTCCTGTTACTATCTTGAATACCATAGACTACCTAGGCAAGTTTCAAGAAAAAGCTGATGATGGATACTTTTTAGGCTACTCTTCTAATAGTAAAGCCTTTAGAGTATACAATAGGAGGGCTAGAATTGTTGAAGAGAACCTACATGTTCAATTTAGTGAAAAGACTCCTAGTGTTGAGACCAAAGGACCAGACTGGCTGTTTAACATTGATATGCTAACCAAATCTATGAATTATGAGCCTATCATTTCAGGAACTTCCACTAATGTTGATGCAGGTACACAAAAGGATTCGGATGCAGAAACAATTTCTAAGGAAGCTGATTCTCCACAGAAGTTCTATTTGTTTGAAAAGTGGAAAGCTAGTTCTGTCTCACCCATCATTGACAAGCAAGGTCCCACTGATGATGATGTATTGAATACTGGAGGCAATGTTGATCATCATCAAGATAAGGATGAGCTGTTGAAAGAAAACTCAGTGTCGGTAGAAGAAATTGAAAAGAAGAAAAGGCATTCTGAAAGCACTGCTAAGCCAAATGAAAGCACGGATAGAAATAATGAAAGCACTGCTAAGCCAATTTCTACCACTGTCAGTACAAGTGAAACCATGGTTGTAAGTACTGATGATAGTACTTTCTTTGGACCAACTGCAAAGCCATTATTTGGTGAAGAGGAGTATCCACATGATCCTAATATGCATGCTTTGATAGAAATTGATACTCCTACTGATGATGAAGACATGAATGATTTTTTCAATGCTGATTTTACTAATTTGGAACATGTCATTCATGAAAGTCATGTTACCTCTACAAGGATACATAAGATTCATCCTAAGGAACAAATACTTGGAAATTTGAACACCCCTGTTCAAACAAGAAGCAAGGTTCAGAACACAAAAACCTTCCCTGAGCAAGGTTTCTTTGCAAGATCACTTCACAAAAGAAATAGTCATAAAGATCAGCAAAATTGCTTATTTGCTTGTTTTCTATCTCAAAAGGAGCCCAAGAGAGTGGAAGAAGCTTTATCTAAAGAAGGTTGGGTAGAATCAATGCAAGAGGAGCTTCTTCCGTTCAAACTTCAAGAGGTTTGGACATTGGTTGATCTTCCTAATGGTAAGAAGGCAATTGGGACAAAATGGGTGTTCAGAAACAAGAGGGATGAAAGAGGTATTGTTGTGAGGAACAAGTCAAGGTTGGTTGCTCAAGGATACACACAAACTGAAGGCTTGGATTATGATGAAGTCTTTGCTCCAGTTGCAAGAATTGAGGCAATAAGGTTATTTCTAGCATATGCCTCATTTAAGAGTTTTGTGGTGTATCAGATGGATGTTAAAAGTGCTTTTCTGTATGGAACTATTGTAACCACCGGTAAAAATCCATCTTTATACTAATAGTAATTTATTTTTCTACGTACATTTTTTTTCCTACAACTAGATAATAAGCCACACTCACAAACTGCTCACTCTCACAGTTAATGCCTTTGATATACACACTCTTAAGTGACAATGGAAGTCTCACAACAATGTCATACTTGAAACTTCCCGACATGGTCACCCATGTCAGTTGTGTCCTCACACAAGATACGGGAGGTCCGGTATAAAGTATCCTTATATCATTAGCGTCATTTCCAATAAAATGTCACTAAGTAAATTAGGGTTTCTTAAAGTATTATAACAATTTCGATACTATGTCATAAACCCTAATGTACAACCCATTAAACTTAATATACAAGTCTACAAGGCATAAAACCCTAACTCTAGGGCATTTTCCGTTTAAAACCCTAATTTGCAAATCTTATGATTTTATGTAAATAAAATCACAAACTAAAATTAAAGATATATATGAAACTTTTACAAATTTCCAAGGTACAAGTTTATTAAACCAATGTACAAGTCATTGATGCATAAAAGTATTCATTTAATATAAAATTCATTATAAACCTTAGTGTACTTAATTTTAAACACATTGTACAAACCTTTCAAGCACAAGCCTTAAAAATATATTTTATTTTTAGTAAGTATAACAAAACAATGCTAATGTACAAACAATAATGCACCAACCTTAAACCCTTACTATTATTTATTTACATGTAAATTACCTAAACAAGTATTTGTCTAAAGTAAGTTAGCAAACCTAACTAGGTACTTATACCATTTACACAATAGGTACAACAATACAAGCCCTAGGTACTACCCTTTAATGCCTAACGCCCCCCCCCCCCTTAATTACCATAGTTAAAATTGAACTAACTAGTTACTACTAAGTTACCTAGTGCTACATGTAAAAACCCTAGCCACAATAAATTACTTGCACATAATATTTACACATCATTCAATTTCCAAGAGTTTTTACCATAGTCAAAATTGGTGGGTAAAACTCTTGGCTAGAGTTTTACCACACCCTTCTTGTCCCCTTGACATCACTTGCACCATCCATGTGTATTAGAACACATCACTATGTCCCTTATCTTGAGAGACAAGGTGACATAGCACTTGGGAAATCCATGCACCTCCACCCTATAAATAACGCCCCATACCCCCCTCTCTTTGAGTCCCATATATCACACACATTATACCATACTACCCAAACATCACACGTCCCATATAACCTCTCCTATAGTCACAAATATTCTGAATAATTACCTTAAGAAGTGAAAGAAAAAGGGTAAACAAGAGCTTAAGAAGAAGTGAAGTACTTGGGGAAAATAACAGCTCTTAGGAGGATTTTTCTTGTGGTTAAGCATCATATTATTTGTAAGTACTCCCACACTCTTTCTTTAGTCATTTTATACATTCAATAAAACATATAAGTGACTATAGATTAGTGTTATGTGGAAAAACAAAGTTAAAACCATATTTCATAAACTTTCTGTAAACTGTGCGCCCCAAAGATAAACACCCATTTGTAATGCGTTTTTCTCAAATGTTAAAACATGTTAGGAGTCCTTTGAGCAAGCAAAATAAACATCTAATATAATTACTAACACCCTATAGGTTTATATTAATTGAATGGCATGTTTTGTTTTTCTCCTACTGGAATTGGAGCCAAAACAGGCCAACCCCCCCTACTTACCCCTCATTTATCTACTTCAAGTTAGAGGTACTAGGGTCAACCAAGGTACCATTGTAAACACCACCTGGAATACTACAAAACGCCCCCATAACCCGGTTAAAAGGCCTAGTCGTTATACTTAAAAACAGCCCTACATTTTGGCCAAAAGTCCTAAACACTAAAAGCGTTTTACAACAGGTATGTGGGAAAACATGGGATTTTTGATAAATTTGATTATGAACTATCTTAGAAACATTAGAAATGGGTAAAAAAACATTTCACAAGGTCGCATGAAAAAGATATAGAGTCTTATGGTTTAAAAACAAAAATTGCCATTTGGTAAGAAAAGCCTAAGTACCTCTTTTCCGTAATTAATATCTTGCAAGTTAAAAGGTTTCAAAGTACGAGGTTTACACCGTTTTAAAGGGCTCGCTGCAAAGATTTTAATTCCCCAATAACGTCTTTAAAAGCACTTATAGTCTATTTTATAATTAACCACAAAGAGGGTGACTCGCGGGAATTTTCATAAATAAGCCTTGTGTACATTTTTCAAAAATTGAGTCGTGGGAGTTATAGGATGATGGAAAATAACTTAAAAAGAGTTAATGAACATATTACAACGTCTCTAGGTGACCCCGTAAAATTTAATGGGTTAAAACTAAAATTTTCATAAAACCCGTCGTGGCAAAGTGGCCATGTTCGTGGACTTGTATCTTTCTAATAAAAGACGACTAGGACATGAGACTTATACCATTTAGAAGAGCTTACAGCAAAGTATTTAAAGGGTCAAATGCGATGTAGAAACACTAGCTTGCCTCATGTAAAATCTGCCCTCTTTTAGCCCCGTTATCTCCCAAAACCAACAAAAGGCACCTAACCCCCCCTACTTTGGAAAATCATTGTGACCAAACCGTAAGAGCTTAATACCTCTAGTTTGAACCATTAGAAAGACCACCGGAGAAACTCTTGAAAGGATCAAGAACATAGTAAAAACCTATTAAGGCCTCACTTTTATTCACCCGCACTTTTATCCATTTAGGCCAAAAACTAGTGAATTTTTCTTATAAATTTCAAGCATAAAAATTGTAATTATTGTAAAATAAGGTTCTTTGGACTAAAAATGTAATTTCTGTGAATTTAATTATATAAGGAGTGATTTTGTCAATAAACCATAGTTGAGGGTTTAAAGTGTCATTTTTGAAAGTACAAGGGTAAAAACTGTAAATATTTAAAATTGTAAATTATAACATTTTGGAAATATAAATTATTTAACAACTTTGGTTTTGATAAAAATTTATTATTAATCATTTGAGCCATAATAATAAGTATGATAAGTATATTTAATTTTGAAGAGACTTCATGTTATCTATAGAACATTTCCGTCGCATAAACTTGAATACAAATACTAAATACATGATATACCAACTCAGGTCGAGAGTCGGAGCAGTTTGTTCATATTATCTAATTTTTTTTCCATCCAGACTACAATAACACCAAGGTGAGTTCATAGTCCCACTCTTACATATTTGTTTTCTAAAACTCGTGGGGAGATACATGCTACAAAAACCGAACACAAGTATTTTCTGTAGGCTATCCTGATTGATATTGTCTAAGTACCTACTGATGCCACTAAAAGTACCACATATCATGAACCATTAATCACTTGCGAGTGAACGCGAATATAGTGAATAGATCTATTGCCAGTTGACGTCCCATTTGTCTTAGCCGGATAGGTAACCAAATGCACTTTATTTGAAAATACTAGGAGAATGGCAAACTCCTACAGAGGGCATTGTTGCTCACATCATCACCATGATGTTTGTAACTTACGTCATTACTATGACGCGTTCGTGTTAAGGTTTGCGTGTCACGAGACTTAGGGCAATATACTGTACTGCAATATTACTGCTTTTACTACTGCTTATCTTGTGTTCAACTGATTATTAAACAAACACTATGGATTCACTCAACCTTTGTGTTGACTTTTTAGCATGTTTTATCTCAGGAAACTAGAGCATGATCTGGCACGGAGTGGCTATGGACTTTCTTTAAAAAGGGCGTCCATTTTGTTATCATTCAAAAGAATAAAACTATGTAATTCCGTGTTTCCTTTGGGACCTTTATTTTGTAAAACTCTGATTTAAATAAATTAATGATAACTGTTTTATCTAAAACGTCTCTTTTGAGCCGTTTATCTATTATTATGACTGTGCACCATGAAGTAATACCCCAAACTTAATTCCGCTGCGTATACTGAATTTGGGGGTGTTACAGATTGGTATCAGAGCCATAGTTATAGAGAACGGAATACAAAACCGAAACTATAACTCTTTTTCACACTTAAATAAAGTCCTCTGCCACTACAATGTTCGATTAATCGTTTATACATGTTTATACTGATTATTTATATATATAATGAGGTATTTATAATTACCGGGTTGTTACAGAGTTATGTCTTTCTCTACCCCCTCTAGTCCTAGTTTACCGGAGTACGTACCCAAGGAAACCTATCCTACTACGGATTCACCGAGCCACTCTCCAACACCAGGAGACGCTGCATTAGATATGGAGTTTGATCCTTCCGAGGAACCATTTGAGTAGTTCGCAATAGTACCTGATATTGATCCAGTATCTAGGCACACTACGGAGTCGGAGGACGTTCTGGTCGTACCTGATATCACTCCATTTCCAGATGATCCGTACATGGTTGCTAGGATGGAACATGGCACGTTTTCCGAGACTGAGCCATCTGACCCAAATCCCCCATCCTCTGAGTCACTGCCTGCATCACCCTCACCAATTAGACAAAGGAGATTTCGAGTGCTAGAGCCTTACGAACTAGAACCATTCATGGAGGCATACCGTTATCATCCTTATGGTACGACCTACCTGAACACACCTCGAAAAAGGGTACACCATGTTCGATCATGTGTCCACATGTTATCAACATCACTAACACCTTCAAACTCAGCACCACCGTCAGATACACCACAGGACCGCCTTAGGAGAACCTTTGAGAGAGCACGGAAAAGGACAATTCCTGTGCCTCCACCACACACGTACATGTTACCTACACCACCTCCCACATCTGCACCAGCCCCGTCATCACCACATCTAGATGCTATTGCTGAGCAGGAAATATCACCACAGGTGGAAACTGATTCGCCCGTAGCTACAGGTGTCACCCCTCCATCTCAGCCAGATGATCTTGAAGAGGAGGTGAGAGCTATAATTGCCCGGTACAATGCCTTACGATCACCAACTCCAGACTACCCTACGCCACCGCGGGTATTCGAGACGGGAGAAAGTTCGCAAGCTGCAATGGACCGACCGCCTACCCTTCCTACGCTTGTAGCACGTATGGAAAGACATGAGGAACAAATTGGTGATGCTTTAGGACACCTTGACGAGTTACCACTTGAACGTATAGAAGGAATCGAGGGAGAAGTGGAGGAGTTAATCACTAAGCAAGCAACCACAGGGAAAAAGTTAGACACCTTGACAGCAGATTTGCAAGCAACTCGTGAAAAGGCTGTCATTGCTGAATATGTTAGTAAATGTTTGACATGTTCACGAGTGAAAGGGGAACATCAAAAGCCGTCCGGCTTGTTGATTCAACCAGAAATTCCTGTGTGGAAGTGGGAGAGAATAACAATGGATTTTATCACCAAGTTGCCTAAGACGTCAAGTGGGTATGATACAATTTGGGTCATCATCGATTGTCTCACAAAATCAGCGCACTTCTTGCCAATCAAGGAGACTGATGAGATGGAAACCCTCGCAAAGTTGTATCTAAAGGAGATAGTTTCACGACATGGAGTACCAATTTCCATTATCTCGGATCGTGACGCTCGTTTCACATCCCGATTTTGGCAATCACTCCAAAAGGCTTTAGGTACTAAATTAGACATGAGTACTGCTTACCACCCCCAAACCGATGGACAAAGCGAAAGAACCATTCAAATGTTGGAAGATATGCTCGTATGCGTGTAATAGATTTTGGAAAGGGATGGGATAGACACTTGCCTTTGGCAGAATTCTCATATAACAACAGTTACCATGCCAGCATCAAGGCAGCACCGTTCGAAGCACTTTATGGATGAAAGTGCCGATCACCCGTGTGTTGGGCCGAGGTAGGAGAAGCTCAACTCACTGGTCCTGAAATCATCCAGGAAACCATTGTTAAGATAGTACAAATTCGGCAACACCTACAAGCTGCACGAGATAGACAAAAGAGTTACGCTGACGTAAGGCGAAAGCCTATGGAATTTGAAGTTGGAGATAGGGTTATGCTAAAAGTATCACCATGGAAAGGTACGGTTAGGTTCAGAAAACGGGGAAAATTAAATCCTAGATACATAGGACCATTCAAGATTCTGGAAAGAATAGGTCCTGTAGCCTATAAACTCGAGCTTCCTATGGAGCTCAGTAATATACACCCTACATTCCACGTTTCCAACCTAAAGAAATTTTTGTCGGATGAAACACTTGTCATTCCGATGAAAGAACTTCAGCTCAACGATAAGCTCAATTTTGTGGAAGAACCTGTGGAGATAATGGATAGAGATGTTAAGCAATTAAAACGAAGCCGAATTCCTATCATTAAAGTTAGATGGAATTCTAAGGTAGGACCAGAATTTACTTGGGAACGGGAAGATCAATTCCGTAAGAAGTACCCACACCTATTCCCCAACACCGCAACCAACACCGAGTGAATATCGAGGACGAGATTCCATTTAAGGAGGGGAGACTGTAACCACCAGTAAAAATCCATCTTTATACTAATAGTAATTTATTTGTCTACGTACATTTTTTTTCCTACAACTAGATAATAAGCCACACTCACAAACTGCTCACTCTCACAGTTAATGCCTTTGATATACACACTCTTAAGTGACAATGGAAGTCTCACAACAATGTCATACTTGAAACTTCCCGACATGGTCACCCATGTCAGTTGTGTCCTCACACAAGATACGGGAGGTCCGGTATAAAGTATCCTTATATCATTAGCGTCATTTCTAATAAAATGTCACTAAGTAAATTAGGGTTTCTTAAAGTATTATAACAATTTCGATACTACGTCATAAACCCTAATGTACAAACTATTAAACTTAATATACAAGTCTACAAGGCATAAAACCCAAACTCTAGGGCATTTTCTGGTTAAAACTATAATTTGCAAATCTTATGATTTTATGTAAATAAAATCACAAACTAAAATTAAAGATATATATGAAACTTTTACAAATTTCCAAGGTACAAGTTTATTAAACCAATGTACAAGTCATTGATGCATAAAAGTATTCATTTAATATAAAATTCATTATAAACCTTAGTGTACTTAATTTTAAACACATTGTACAAACCTTTCAAGCACAAGCCTTAAAAATATATTTTATTTTTAGTAAGTACAATAAAACAATGCTAATGTACAAACAATAATGCACCAAAACTTAAGCCTTTACTATTATTTATTTAAATGTAAATGACCAAAACAAGTATTTGTCTAAAGAAGTTAACAACCTAACAAGGTACTTATACCATTTACACAATAGGTACAACAATACAAGCCCTAGGTACTACCCTTTAATGCCTAACGCCCCCCCCCCCCCCCCCCCCCTTAATTACCATAGTTAAAATTGAACTAACTAGTTACTACTAAGTTACCTAGTGCTACATGTAAAAACCCTAGCCACAATAAATTACTTGAACATAATATTTACACATCATTCAATTTCCAAGAGTTTTTACCATAGTCAAAATTGGTGGGTAAAACTCTTGGCTAGAGTTTTACCACACCCTTCTTGTCCCCTTGACATCACTTGCACCATCCATGTGTATTAGAACACATCACTATGTCCCTTATCTTGAGAGACAAGGTGACATAGCACTTGGGAAATCCATGCACCTCCACCCTATAAATAACGCCCTATACCCCCCCTCTCTTTGAGTCCCATACATCACACACATTATACCATACTACCCAGACATCACACGCCCCGTATAACCTCTCCTATAGTCACAAATATTCTAAATAATTACCTTAAGAAGTGAAAGAAAAAGGGTAAACAAGAGCTTAAGAAGAAGTGAAGTACTTGGGGAAAATAACAGCTCCTAGGAGGATTTTTCTTGTGGTTAAGCATCATATTATTTGTAAGTACACCCACACTCTTTCTTTAGTCATTTTATACATTCAATAAAACATATAAGTGACTATAGATTAGTGTAATGTGGAAAAACAAAGTTAATACCATATTTCATAAACTTTCTGTAAACTGTGCGCCCCAAAGACAAACACCCATTTTTAATGCGTTTTTCTCAAATGTTAAAACATGTTAGGAGTCATTTGAGCAAGAAAAATAAGCATCTAATATAATTACTAACACCCTATAGGTTTCTATTAATTGAATGGCATGTTTTGTTTTTCTCCTACTGGAATTGGCGCCAAAACAGGCCAACCCCCCCTACTTGCCCCTCATTTATCTACTTCCGGTTAGAGGTACTAGGGTCAACCAAGGCACCGTTGTAAACACCACCTGGGATACTACAAAACGCCCCCATAACCAAGCTAAAAGGCCTAGTCGTTATACTTAAAAATAGCCCTACATTTTGGCCAAAAGTCCTAAACACTAAAAGCGTTTTACAACAGGTATGTGGGAAAACATGGGATTTTTGATAAATTTGATTAGGAACTATCTTAGAAACATTAGAAATGGGTAAAAAAAACATTTCACAAGGTCGCATGCAAAAGATATAGAGTCTTATGGTTTAAAAACGAAAATTGCCATTTGGTAAGAAAAGCCTAAGTACCTCTTTTCCGTAATTAATATCTTGCAAGTTAAAAGGTTTCAAAGTATGAGGTTTACACCGTTTTAAAGGGCTCGCTGCAAAGATTTTAATGCCCCAATAACTTCTTTTAAAGCACTTATAGTCTATTTTATAATTAACCACAAAGAGGGTGACTCGCGGGAATTTTCATAAATAAGCCTTGTGTACATTTTTCAAAAATTGAGTCGTGGGAGTTATAGGATGATGGGAAATAAATTAAAAAGATTTAATGAATATATTACAACGTCTCTAGGTGACGCCGTAAAAGTTAATGGGTTAAAACTGAAATTTTCATAAAACGCGTCGTGGCCAAGTGGCCATGTTCGTGGACTTGTATCTTTCTAATAAAAGACGACTAGGACATGAGACTTATACTATTTAGAAGAGCTTACAGCAAAGTGTTTAAAGGGTCAAATGTGATGTAGAAACACTAGCTTTTCTTGTGTAAAATCGGCCCTCTTTTAGCCCCGTTATCGCCCAAAACCAACAAAAGGCACCTAAACCCCCTACTTTGGAAAATCATTTCGACCAAACCGTAAGAGCTTAAGACCTATAGTTTGAACCATTAGAAAGACCACCGGACAAACTCTTGAAAGGATCAAGAACGTAGTAAAAACCTATTAAGGCCTCACTTTTATTCACCCGCACTTTTATCCTTTTAGGCCAAAAACTAGTGAATTTTTCTTATAAATTTCAAGCATAAAAATTGTAATTATTGTAAAATAAGGTTGTCTTGGACTAAAAATGTAATTTCTATGAAGTTAATTATATAAGGACTGATTTTGTCAATAACCCATAGTTGAGGGTTTAAAGTGTCATTTTTGAAAGTACAAGGGTAAAAACTGTAAATATTTAAAATTGTAAATTATAACATTTTGGAAACATAAATTATTTAACAACTTTGGTTTTGATAAAAACTTATTATTAATCATTTGAGCCATAATAATAAGTATGATAAATATATTTAATTTTTGAAGAGACTTCATGTTATCTATAGAACATTTCCGTCGCATAAACTTGAATACAAATACTAAATACATGATATACCAACTCAGGTCGAGAGTCGGAGCAGTTTGTTCATATTATCTAATTTGTTTTCCATCCAGACTACAATAACACCAAGGTGAGTTCATAGTCCCACTCTTACATATTTGTTTTCTAAAACTCGTGGGGAGATACATGCTACAAAAACCGAACACAAGTATTTTCTGTATACTATCCTGATTGATATTGCCTAAGTACCTATTGATGCCACTAAAAGTCCCTCATATCATGAACCATTAATCACTTGCGAGTGAACGCGAATATAGTGAATAGATCTATTGGCAGTTGACGCCCCATTTGTGTTTGCCAGATAGGTAACCAAATGCACTTTATTTGAAAATACTAGGAGAATGGCAAACTCCTACAGAGGGAATTGTTGCTCACATCATCACCATGATGTTTGTAACTTACGTCATTACTATGACGCGTTCGTGTTAAGGTTTGCGTGTCATGAGACTTAGGGCAATATACTGTACTGCAATATTACTGCTTTTACTACTGCTTATCTTGTGTTCAACTGATTATTAAACAAACACTATGGATTCACTCAACCTTTGTGTTGACTTTTTAGCATGTTTTATCTCAAGAAACTAGAGCACGATCTGGCACGGAGTGGCTATGGACTTTCTTTAAAAAGGGCGTCCATTTTGTTATCATTCACAAGAATAAAACTATGTAATTCCGTGTTTCCTTTGGGACCTTTATTTTGTAAAACTCTGATTTAAATAAAAGAATGATAACTATTTTATCAAAAACGTCTCTTTTGAGACGTTTATCTATTATTGTGACTGTGCACCATGAAGTAATACCCCAAACTTAATTCCGCTGCGTATACTGAATTTAGGGGTGTTACAACTATTGATGAGGAGGTTTATGTTTGCCAACCTCCTGGTTTTGAAGATCCTGATCATCCTGACAAGGTTTACAGGGTGAGGAAGGCTATGTATGGGTTGCATCAAGCTCCTAGGGCATGGTATGAGTGCCTGTCTACTTATTTAATGGACAATGACTTCAAAAGAGGGTTGATTGATAAGACTTTGTTCATTAGGAAGCACAAGGATGATATTTTCTGAGTTCAGTTTATGTAGATGACATTATCTTTGGCTCAACCAATAAGGAGCTATGCAAGGATTTTGAGAAGCTTATGCATGATAAGTTTCAGATGAGTTCTATGGGAGAACTCACTTTCTTTTGGGC
Organism: Chrysanthemum makinoi; assembly: GCA_910596185.1. NCBI lineage: Eukaryota > Viridiplantae > Streptophyta > Magnoliopsida > Asterales > Asteraceae > Chrysanthemum > Chrysanthemum makinoi. Next base: position 281,983,399 of record OU343224.1, read on the forward strand.
TGCAGGTTCAATAAAGGACTGATGGTATTTTCATTAGTCAAGACAAGTATGTAGCAGATGTTTTGAAGAAGTTTGGGTTTCAGGATGTGAAGAGTGCTAGTACACCTATGGAGACTCGGAAACCACTGCTACCAGATGATGGAAGTCCCAAAGTTGATCAGAAGTTGTACAGGTCCATGATTGGATCTTTGATGTATCTCATTGCATCTAGGCCAGATATAATGTTCTCAGTATGTGTGTGTGCAAGATTTCAAGACACACCTAATACAACACACATGAATGTTGTTAAAGAATATTTAGATACCTTAAAGGTCATCCTAAACTGGGCATTTGGTATTCTAAGGATTCTCCTTTTGATTTGGTGGCCTATACAGATAGTGATTATGCTGGTGCTAGTTTGGATAGAAAATCTACAACTGGTGGATGTCAGTTTTTGGGAAGCAGACTAATTTCATGGCAGTGTAAAAAGCAAACTATTGTGGCAAATTCTACAACCTGGTTGAATATGTGGTGCCTTTGCTAGTTGTTGTGGTCAAGTTCTTTGGATTCAGAATAAATTGTTGGATTTTGGGTACAACTTTATGCATACTAAGATTTACATTGATAATAACACTACAATATGCATAATTAAAAATCCTGTTTTACATTCTAGAACTAAACATATTGAGAAAAGGCATCATTTTATTAGAGATTGTAATGAGAAAAGGTTGATTCAAATGGTAAAAATCCATACTGATTTCAATGTTGCTGATCTTCTCACTAAAGCTTTTGATGTGGGGAGATTTCAGTACCTTGTTGTTAGTATTGGAATGATTAATCTCTAAATCTCAACTTGTTTTGTAAAAGTTTGTATAAGTATTGGACTATTATTATGTGATCTTAGTATTGCTATTCTTGTTTCTAACCACTGATAGTTATGATTCAAACCACGCTTGTTGCTTTTGTTCCCACTAACCATTTTGCGACAAAAGAAAGATAACTACGATGCAAAAGAAGTATCGAAGTTCGTTGTTCATTCATTCAAGAAGTTTGACTTACAGACTTACAATTAACTTCAAGTGCAAATAAAAGATCAGTTCTATACAAGATTTCCTACACCTACACTAGCCCATATCATCTATTCCAAAAGCTGGTGCTAAGCATGACCAGTACGACGAAGAAGCTGGAAAGGATGGATTGATGAAAACGAAGATGATGAAGATGAATACAGCAGATGGGCTTGTGATATGAGAAGTCTTCGGTTGACCCATCTACTCGTTCCACCATAAAGGATCAGTCCATCTTCCTTTTACCTTTTCCCTTACCAATATGTGATGAAGCACCAAAACTTGGTGCAGGAAGACCAAGAACCACCTCTCTGTTCTTTGGGAGTGGTGGATTTCTGGCACGTGGCCTTGGTTGAGGTTGAGATGGTGAAGGTTGTGATTTCTTTGCTTCCTCATTCACCAATATATTGAAGATTGGCTCTAGGCGCTCAGTGGAATCATCTGATCCTCTTGATGACTCACTTGGATCAACCACACTATCATCTTCAGATGATGGAAGAAATGGGGAGTTTCTAGGTCATGGTTCTTGTGGAGGAAGGTACAGACGCCATGGGTTAGAATCATCACTTGATGATGATGATGATGAGGAGGAGGAGGAGGATGTTAGATCAATGACTTCTGGTTGATTCCACATGATGATTGTTGTTGATTGTGATATTTAAGAAATTAGGGTTTTGGTTTAAATTGAGATGTGTGTTATTTGGGGCGTGAGAATCTTTTATAAGCAGAGTAAAGGTATTAGTGAGTAAATGAGAGGAAGGTTTTAGTGGTTGAGAAGTTAATAAGGTCGTTTGACTTTGACTACGAATTAATACTGGAAGTTGACCAACTTAGCTTTAGCATTGGCTAACCACTGCTAGTGTTATGAAACCACTTCCATGTTTTGCTAACCACTGCTGACACTTATCTTCTCTGTGTTTGGTTTATGTTGGTGATGTGCAGGTATGAAGGTTTGTGTACATTAGAGCTTTTGATTTGGAGATTATTCTTTGGATCTTTGGAGCTTTTGTGTTAAAAAAAAATTGTTTAATCCTTCATATTTTTGTGTGAGATACCACTTATTTAGACACAGATTTACTTGTTGTATCTCTTGGTCAACTGATTGGCGTGAAATACTGTATCCACTGCTAGTATGTTTCAAACCACGGATAGCTGTTTCAAACCACGGATAGCTGTTTTCAAACCACTGATAGCATGCTGCTTATTTTTAGATACTTCAGGGGCTGTTTGGTAACTTTGGAAAAAGCATATTTATCTCCCCAAATCACGGATGGATCATTTAATTGATCTTCAAACCATTTCAACTTGGCGCTCTCCATAAACCCTAATCACTTTATTTTGCTTAATTCCTTAATCCCACCACACTTACATCATCAATCACAATGGCGAACCAGTATTCCCAAACCCATAACCTTGTTGCTAACCTGGTCAAAAACAATAGGTCTGAAGGTTTTCATCAAATAATTGATTTCCTTATTCACAGTCCTATTCACTTTGCCTTAACTGTCACACCAACCATCCTTAAAGCCTACATACATCGCCTTACGGGGAATGCTAAGCTTGAGGAGGTAGATGGAGTAGAGGTGTTTAGTTCTATTGTGGATGAGAATGAAATTTTGGTTGATGAGGAGATCATTAGAAGGGTTTTGAAGTTTGATGATGCTGATGGTGTTGATAATCTTTCGGATGTTGAGATTTTTGCTGGTTTAGAGAGGTTAGGCTATACATACAGGGGTGAAAAGGTAAAATTTTTTAAGAGTCTGTTTTCACCTCAATGGAAGTTTTTAATACACACCCTGTTGATGCGTATGAGTAACAAGACCACTGGCTTTGATGACTTTCCTTCTAAGATTAATACAGCAATTATTTGTTTTTCTGAGGGAAGGAAATTTAATTGGTCTAGGATGATTTATGATGGTCTTGTGCAGAACATTAGGAAGAAAGGAAAATATTATTTATATCCTAGGTTTGTGCAATTGATTGTTGAGAGTCAAATTGAAGAACCTATTGAGCATTCTAGAGAATATGAAGTACATTATATGCTTCCTAAGGTGTTTGCACATATGAGGAATCAAAAGCCAAATGTTCAAATCATAGATGTTCCTTTATTCCCACATATGATCTCTTTGCCTGTTGTTCCTGAGTTTGTTGAAGGTCTTGAAGCCCAACCCTTAGTACCTGAACCCACTGATAGTGACTCTCAAACCACTGCTAGTATACCCCAAACCACTGTTAGTACACTTGCAACAACTGTTAACCCCATTGTGTGGACTAGGAGGAGGAAGGGCACTATGCTACCTCAGGCTAGTGCTAGTGGTGTTGCTCATGAGGCTGTCACAGGTGGTGGAGGTGACATGATTGGAAGGGCTTCCACTATTTATTCATGCTTAGATGTCGGTCGGGCTAGTGGAAACATAAATGAGACCCAACCTTTGGCAACTCCTAATGTGGAGAGTTCCTTGGAACTTAACGCATGTGGGGGAATCCCTAGCCAACTGGCTAATACAGGGTGCATAGATGTTCAGGCTAGGTCTGATGCTATGTTTTCTATATCCAAGGATTCACCTCTCTGAGCTGTTAACACAGCTCGAAGTGATGAGGATCAATTGGAACATGAACATGAATTGACGGATCCTAATATGGTACATAATGACTTTTCCAATGAACCACCTCTCGGACCAGTTAACACAGGTCGAAGTGGGGAGGATATTCTTAAACTTTTTAATGAATTGACGGCTAAATGTGCTAAAATGGATGATACAATCTCAAGTCTTCAAGAGTTGGCTGTGTTTCAGGGTAAGGAAATTCGGAGGCTGAAGCATAGGATGTTTGTTTTGGAGAAATTAAGAAGATCTGGGGTTGCTGTTTTGAGGAAAATGAGGAAGATGAAAAAGAACGTGGACTCCTCTCCAGATCTGAATGTGGAGAATGTAACCAAACAGGGGAGGAGTGAAGACATGAATTCAGGGGAGGCTAATGATGAGCATATAAAGACTGATGTGGATAGTGGAGATCAAGCAGCACAATTTGTAGTCTTTGATAAACATGGAAATGAAGCTGTTCTTGAAAGTTTGAAGACTGTGGTAGAAGATGAAGTGATGCAGGACATAACCACTGATAGTGTGTCTGCAACCACGGCTAGTACTTTTGAAACCACTGCTGCAGTTTCAGACATGGCAATTGTACCCACTGCTATCATAACTACTTCCACAATTGTTACTACCATCTCTGTGTCACCACCCAAATCTAAAGAGGTTGAGAAAGAAGCTGCAAGTACACTGATCAATCTAAGTAAAACCTCATCAAATCCCACACCCATCATTGCACCTGTTTCATCTCTTAAATCTACTGCAAACAAACCCAAAGGTAAAAGTTTGATTATTGGTGAGCCTTTAAGGAAGAAGGTGGCTCAACCAGACATTGGTAAAGGTAAAGGAATTGCAGAAACAGAGTTAAAGTTTACTAGGAGAGAAGAACAGATTGCTTATGATAATGAGTTTTCAAGAAGTATACAAGCTACTGAGAGAAGAAGCGCAATGAAACAAAAGTAAGAAGAGGAGGAGGCTAGTCAGAAATGGTTAGCTAAATGGTATGAATCAAAAAATTATCTTCAAGCTTCTAATCAAATACATGATGAGTATACTCCACAAGAATGGGAATTGTTAGATGATGAAGAAAGAGCTAGACTTTTGGGTGAATGGGCAAGGAGGATTAGTAAAGAAAGGAAGCAAGTTATAAGAAAAAAAACCTCCTACAATTGCACAGATGAGGAATGTACTGATGAAGATTATTAAGAATTCAGGCTTACGTATTCTTGATAATCTTAATAAATGTACATTTGAAAGAATTCATGAGCTTTATCTTATGTGTATGAGGATTAATAATGATAGTTTCTGTCCCATGAATTCTGAAAAAGAAGAAGAGTGGATTAAAGGTAATCTAAAGAGAAAATCTGAGATTCAAGAGACATCTAGTTCTAAAAGACTGAAAGTGAATGAAGATGGTAATCAAATTATCTTTTATGAGTATGAGCTTAAAGGGAGTGAAGGATGTTGGAAAATTCAAAGACTCAATAATGAAGTTTCTGAGTACAATAAATTTTCACAAATGCTTCAGTATTTTGATAGAGATGATTTGTTGAATCTTTGGGAACTTTATAGGAATAAATATGGTGATGTGCAACCAGATGATCATCATGAGAGGATGGTTTATCATCACTTGAAGATTCTGTTTAAGCCTACTCATGATGAACCTGAATGGAAAGGACTCTGCAATGGACAAGTTACAAGCTGGTTTCTATATCAAACTTGTGGAGTTCATGTTTTAACTGTTTCTGGAGAAGTTATTCATATGCTTGTAGAAGGTGATTATCCTCAACTGAATAAGTATCCGAAGTTATTACTCGATGATGAAGCCCGGTATTATCAAGATGCTGATACCCTATGATGGTCAAGCTTACAATTTGTTGCTGAAGTATGAGAAAATTCTCAAATCTAGTAAGTGTTTGGCTACATCCTCCAATTCAGATGTTTTGAGCTTAAAAGAAACTTGAGAATTCTATTGGAATGTATCAAGTTTAGGGGAGGATTGTTGGGTTTTGGGTTCCTTGGATCAAGAATTATTCTAAGTGTTGGAACCGCGGACAGTGTTGATGAAACCACGGACGAGGAATGGATCCATTCGTGAAGACAAACCGCGCCTAGTAGTATTGTGTAACCACGGATAATGTAATGTAACCACTGCTAGTCTTGTATAGTCGGTTTAGTATTCTGTATTAGATAAATATGGAAAAGATATTTATCTTGCAGGTTACGTATTGTATTATGTAAAGGACTCCTTAGCCTATAAAAGGAGGTCCTAGGGTAGATTAGATATACGTATGTTTTATATCTAAGGTCGATACACTTCAAGGTTTTAAAACCCTAATACTGGTTAGCGTATTCGTATTAATAATAATATTGAGGTGTTGAATGTTTATTGTTCTTCTTCTTAAGATTAAGTATTAAATTCCGCGTGATACCTAATAAGTCTTTGTTTAAGTCAGTTTCTATATTAGATCGTTTGCTCAACTGGGATCAACAGAAACTAAATTTTTTGCTAATCTTAATCTTTATCTTTTTCAACAAATCTTCTAGAATCCTCCATCTTCTAGAATTCCATTTGAAATGTCATTCTTGGTCCTTTTGTTATCATCAAATTAATAAATCCCAACAATACTAATTTTGGTTTATTGGATGATTAAAATATTATGCCACCATGACGTAAGTTAGAAAATCCAATATTATATAAGAGGTTAGTAGTTTAAAAGCAAAAAATGTTTGGCTATTGGAAAATGAACGTAGGGTTATTTAAATGAAAACATGGCTCTTTGGACAAGAGTTATCATCGAAATTCATGTTATTTATGGTGGGTTCGATTAGGTGAGTACTAGAACCCCGTGTACGTACAGGCTTTTGCTTGAATTTTGTTAGATTAATGGGTCTTTAGATCACCGTTTATATACGAAGTCTTGGCTTGAATTTGTTTGATCAATGGGGCTTGGAATAAATTATATTAACATTCCAAATATTAGATTTCGTAAAAAGTAAATGATTGACAATAAATATAGGTAAATGGGTCTCCAAAAACACTATAATAACAGTCAAAAGATTCGACTTTGTAAATAGTAAAGGATTAACAATAAACATTAACTAAAATAAATTATATTTAAACTACATAATATTATTCAATCTTCTGATGCATCTTTGAATTCTGCTGTGTGAGGTGAGCAATATGAGCATCCACATTTTACAAGTGGGCATTGGCAAGTTCTTTCACATACTGGGAAACAACAAATCTCTTTCATCATACTTTTGAGTATATATTGATCTATAGAATCATCGTTAGAATATTCTATATCCATTTAAAAAAAATTGACTTCAATATTCAATAGCTTCTATTATCAAAATCATAGTTATTTCATAAATGTAACAACCAGTAAATTTTCAAAACCTATTTTAATAATAAAGTAAATTTATTATTACTTGTTTTTCATTTTTTGAACTTTTCTGAACCAATTGGACTTGAAAGCGATAAGTTATCTTGTAAAACGTGAAAACTGCACACTGCGTGTACTGACACAACCATAAATTCATTAAACTATTTGATATTATTCTTATACTATTTACGGAAAAATAATACTGTGAATACTCATTTTTATTGGAAAAATTATTTCGGATGCAACGACGTAATTTTCATGACTCGAATAGACTCTTTACTAACCTAAATGGTACCTGTGCAGAAATTACATCGAACCCCCTTGAACTTTTGAGAGCTTGTCACATTAACTTTAATACTTTGGGATATATTAATTTTAGTAATTAGGGTTTCTCATTTGGTAACAACCCTAGGCACCTCCTTCCTGCTCTCTCTCACATTGTTGCAACGCCACCATCATCACCACGGTTTCCATCACAACACCACAGCCACCATCTCACCGCCATCACCATTACAGTCACCACTCTCATCCACTCCTCTTTCTCTTTCTAATATTTACCGTAGCCGCCACTATCCACCTGCTGCATGCCGCCACCATTTGAAGGCAAAGGTGTGTGTGTATTTTGGTTAGGGTTTTGGTTCAAGGTCCGATGGTGTTTTGCATCATCACCGTCACCTCTCTCTCTTCTATATCATTTCATTGGGTATGTCAAAAAGGGTTAATATACACAAAAGTTACTCAAGTTTTCGGGAAATTTGTCCTAAGTCACTAAAGTTTTTTTGTTGTTATTCAGGTTACTCGAGTTAACGGGTTTATTATATAGGTTACTCAACGTTTAAAAAAGTGACATTCTTGTTACTATGAGGGTGGGCAACCTGATAATTTACCGGTTCCCTTGTCCATGTCATCACTATAGTTCGAGATGTTACAAGCAAGTTTCTATAGTTCACAGGGTTTATTAAATAGGTTACTCAACCTTAAAAAAAGAGTTACTATCTGTTTTTGTATATTTATGTATGTTTTATCTGTTTTCGTTGGTTTTACGTTTTCCTCCATTTTCGTACGTTTTTACATGTATTTATATGTTGTGTACGTTGATTCGTTGTGAAGTGAGTGGTGAAAAACACAATATCAACGTATATCAAAATAACCGTAAAATTCGACAAATTAACCCTTTAGGAAAAAGGTCAACGTATCAAATCTCACGGGTGTGATAAAAGTGATACCGGAAAAGTGATTTCCCGGGTCGTGTCCCAACGAGGTGTGAATGGAAGGATTCGTTGAGTTTCGTGATTTGAACTTGAATTGGTTTTTAATGATTTTGGATTTGATTACGAATTCTACAAATTAATTAACGGGAAGGTAATTAAGACAAGGGAACCCTAAATAACTAAAAATAAACTATCACTAAGCCTAAGGAATGATAAAACGAAGCTACACTAAGTCCTAGGGTGCAAAAACGTGAAAACGTAAAAACCGGGAAACAACTCGAGCCATAAATGTAAAAGTTTTGCAATTTAAGGGCTACGGGTATGAAATCAATTTTCCTACGTTCTATTTGACTAAAAATAATTTTAGAAAAAAGCCGGGAATTTTTTTGACTTTTAAATTAATTATTATGAATTAAAAACTATTAAACACTAATTAAATGATTAAAAATATTAAACTAATTAAGAAAAATCTGAAAAATTCACAAAAACTACTTTGATCTATGCTGGACCTAGGAAAAATAAGAAAACCGGGTACTGTTTGGGGAAATAAGCAGTGAATAAGCTCAAAAGAGCTTATAAGTAAAACTGACCTAAGGGTTAAATGAATTGTTTGTGAAAAACTTGTGAGACAAGTCCCAAGGGCGCAGTTGGTTGTGTGGTGTTGTGAAGTGGTCGTGTGCTGTGAGTGGGGAGACCAAGGTTCGAATCCTGGCTCCTCACTTTTTGAAAATCTATTTTTTTTTTTAACTTTTTTCTTTTGGAACTTAAAGACACAACCAAGATGGACCTTTTTTGTGAAAACTTTGTAAGCCCAACCTTCTGAATAAGCAGTTTGGACTGCTTATTCTCAACAGTGGGGACAGAAGGCAAAACAAACACACCTTGGACAGATTTACCAAACACTCTTTAACCAATATGCAACTAAAAGCACTAAGCTAAGCAATAGATTAAGCACTATATAAACTAGACTAAGCTTAACACATATATATCCAGTCCTAAATAAGCTATAAGCACTAAATTTGAAGGGAAGAAGCAGTTTAGGCTATAAACCAATCTAGGGGAATTCTAAGCTAAAGCAAATTAGGCACTAAACTAGTACTAAGGGAAACCAAAAAGCTAAATCCTAAGAGTCTAATCTAAGCTACTTAAACTGAGATAAGAAATACCAAATAAGCTAAGTTTCCTAGTGATAAGCTTGAAAAAGAAAAATGAAAAGGACAATGTGACCTATTGGCTGCATAACTGCAGGCTGCAAACAGCCCACTGTGGCTTTTGTTTTGAGCTTATTCAAAGCTGAATGGTGAGCTTCCAAGCAAAGTACAAGCTGCAAAAACATAGTTAGGCTAGTAGACATGCAAAAATAACCAACTAGAAGCCAAGAGGGAACTTTTATCAGCTTAATTTTAAGCTGATATCAGCTTGGATTGGACATCTTAGTTACTGATGCAGTAAAAAAAAATTGAGAGGCAGTTTTTAAACTAATTTTTTGACTAAGCTAGAGATAATTAAGATGCATACAACTGAAACAAAATGAAGTTATGGACAAAAGGATTTGAGAAAAACCAAATTTACTTGTTTTGAATACCAAATAAGATGAAAATTAAGCTCATGAACAGCAGTTGCCACTGCTGTCCTAATTGTGACAGCAACTCTTTTTTTTTTTTCAACTCAAAGCTTACAAAACTTTTTCAAACCAACTGGAAACTTTGTGAAAATGATTAATGACATCAAAACTACTTTGACTGCATTGGTCAAAGTGGATAAAAACCACATTGACCCATTCAATAAGCTTGATCCAAACACACTTTTACAAAGGTTTTGACCCCATCTTTTTGCTTTTTTTCTTTTCTGAAAGTGAGGAACAATTTCAAATAACTAAGGTAAAACAAACAATAACTAGGAATCGAAAGAGATAAGATTAAAGGAACTTTTCATTAAAAAAAATTACATTACAAAGCATAAGAAAAACTAATTTTGAACCGAAAACTAGGGGTTGCCTTATACAATGGCTTACAATGACTATTTATACTACTACTAAGGGTCTTGATGGGTCTTCATTCTCTTCGCTTGTGCTTCTCTGTGAGATGGAAAACAGCCAAAGCTATCCTTGTGCTTTCTTGATCTAATCCAAGCCCTTGATTAAGTAGGTATCAATGATATTACATCTGAGCCATTGGTTGAGGCTTTATGCCCATGGATTGCCATGGTGGCGGGTCTTGGGGAGGTGGAATAGGATAGTGGGTTTGGGATTTGAGGTTGACTGGGTAATAGAGGTTAAGGTGGTTTTGGGGTGTGGTGAAGTTGGGTAAAGGGGAGAGATGGGGGTGGAGTGTTTGGGGAGAAGGAAAAGAGTTTGTGGGGAGTGGTAAAAAGGGAGCAGGGTATCTAGGTTGGTTTGGGCGGGAAGACAGGGGTTGGGTGTGTTTTGTTGACCGGGTCTAGGATTGGGTATTAAAAATGGGTGGGTTGGATTGGGTCGGGTAAAAGGTGTTGGGTTTGGGCAGTTTAGTGGACTAGGATTAGATATGGAATCCATTTAATATTTAGGGACCATAGTTGCCAAAACTGAAAATCCAGGGACCATTCATATAATTCTGAAAAGTAATCCAAGGTCTATTATTGAAAATCTCTGATAGTGTAAGGACTGAATCTGCCAAATTGTGAAACCTGAGGGGTACTTTCTGTCAATTTCTAAAACTTCAGGGACCAAAGCTGTAATTTTCCAAAAATATTACAAGGACCAATTTTTGACAAGCTTTATTAACCACGGGCCAAAATAATATTTTCCATTTTTGAAATTCCCGGGGACTTGTTTTGCCAGTTTTGAAAGTTGGGGGACTGAAACTGCCAATTATGCAAACTTTGTTCGTTTTCCATTTGTTTTTGATAATTTTGCATCTGAAACATATAAAACACAATTTTGAGATATTTTCAGTATTTTGATGCATTTCGAGTGTTTTTAGAAGTTTTGCGTTCGATTTGACCTAAAATGATGAGTGAATAAGCACTCATCAAATCCCCACATGAACCATTGCTAGTCCTTAGCAATCTTTTGAGAAAACTTAATGGATTTGAATCTCTTTACCAAAAGCCATTACTGCTGGAGTAGCCAAATGTTTTAGTTCAAGTAAGAACTATGGTACACTGATAACCATGTGATTTTGAGCAAACCACCAGCTTTCAACGGTTTTGATTTGTCTTTACCGGAAGCCGTTTGCTTCTGGACTAGCCAACTCTTAGATAAATTATCAATATTATCTTTGGTGAGCTGATTACCAATTATGGTTTTTCCACTGCCTTTACCACAAGCCATAAACTTGCGGGCTAGCCAACTCTTCAGTAAATAAAGATATGGTGAGCTGAATACCATACAATTTTGGGCAAATTGCAAGCCGTCAACGGATTTGATAAATCTTTACCAAGAGTCGTTTGCTCCTGGATTAGCCAATCCTTTTGTTTATTAGACATGGCGGATGATAATCAAAGTGAGTAAGTGCAAAACAATTACTCCAAAAAAAAAATTGGCCAAAAATGGGGGAATAAGATGGTAATATATATGATAAAATTCGCGAGAATTCCCCCCCACACTAGAAATGAATATTGCCCTCAATATTCAAAGTACCGGCGGTTATGCCGAAACATATAACGTAAAAGGGAAATACTACGGCTATTATTTGAATTTTTGAAAACTTATGTACAACAGGGGGGGCAACTCCCACACTAGGGTGGTAGAAAGTAGAAAGAAGTCGAAATACGGTGAAAACCCATATAGAGTGCTACTGTTTTTGTTAACCGAGTCGCTAGCTTGACTCGATCCCGCATTCATTGGTTCATGGGGAAAGTTTGTAGATCCGGGACAACCATGGATGGTATGTCCCCTCCAAAATAATGTTTCAATCTATGTCCATTCACCTTGAAGTTTGGTCCGTCGGTTTGAGATAACTCAACGGTGCCATATGGAAAAACTTTGGCAATGGTGAATGGACCGGTCCAACGGGTCTTAAGTTTCCCCGAGAAGATTTTCAATCTAGAATTGAAAAGAAGGACTCGGTCACCAATGTTGAAAACGCGGTTCTTGATTTTTGAGTCATGGATCTTCTTTGTCTTTTCCTTGTAAATCAACGAGTTCTCGTAGGCTTGATCACGGAGTTCATTTAGTTCATTGAGTTGAACTTTCCGGTGATCACCCGCGAACTTAAGGTCAAAATTTACATGCTTCAAGGCCCAATAGGCTTTGTGCTCGAGCTCGATCGGGAGATGACACGCCTTTCCATACACAAGCTTGTAAGGAGTACACCTGATGGGTGTTTTGTAAGCGGTACGGAAGGCCCAAAGTGCATCTTCAAGTTTGTCCGACCAAGAGGCACGGTTTTCACCTACGGTCCTCTCCAAGATTCTTTTCAAACCACGATTCGAAACTTCCACTTGCCCACTAGTTTGGGGGTGATACGCGGTAGAAAGACGGTGAGTGACACCATACTTAAGCATGACTTTTGCGAATTGGTCATTGCAAAGTGCGTACCGCGATCACTAATGATGGCACGGGAGTTCAAACGGGTAAAGAGACTTCAAGAATTTCACAACTACTCGGCGTCGTTGGTGGGGCGCTCGCTTCCACCCATTTAGACAAGTAATCGACCGCCACTAGTATATACTTGTTCCCTCGAGAAGACGGGAACGGACCCATAAAGTCGATGCCCCATACGTCAAAGATCTCACACACTTGAATGGCATTTTGAGGCATTTCATCTCTTTTAGAGATGTTGCTATGACGTTGGCAAGAATCGCAAGATTTGACGAGGTCATGGGCATCTTTGTAAATCGTGGGCCAATAGAAACCGAAATCAAACACCTTCTTGGCGGTGTAGTTCGGGCCATGATGTCCCCCCGTGGGTCCATTATGACAAGCCTTGAGAATTTCATCGGCTTCGGCGTGAACACACCGTCGGATGACTTGATCCGCACAAACCTTAAACAAGTAGGGTCGTCCCCGAAATAATGCTTAACATCTTTGAAAAATTTGTTCTGTTGTTGGGACGACATCCCTTTCACAACAAAGTTACCCGCATGATAGTTTGCAAAGTCGGCAAACCATGGGGTACTCGAATTTTCATGATGAGATACCACATTAAGAGTCTCGAGAGGAAACGTTTCATTTATTTCCTTTTTCTCGAGCACACCTTGATGTGGATTTTCAAGACGAGAGAGATGATCAACCGCTAGGTTCTCTCGCTCCTTTTTATCACGGATAATGATATCAAATTCTTGTAGGAGGAGAACCCATCGAAGCAATCTCGGCTTTGCATCTTGCTTAGCAAAGAGATATTTGAGGGCCGAGTGATCCGTATACACTATGCTTTTGGACAAGATCAAGTATGGCCGAAACTTCGCGAAAGCATACACCACGGCTAGTAATTCTTTCTCCGTCGTAGTGTAATGTGCTTGAGCTTCGGTCAAAGTTTTGCTAGCATAATGTATAGGCTGGAAATGTTTTGATTTTCGTTGCCCCAAAACGGCACCTATGGCGAAATCACTTGCGTCGCACATAAGCTCAAATGGTAATTCCCAATCGGGGGCAACTAGAATCGGAGCTTCCGTGAGCTTCTTCTTAAGAGTTTGAAATGCTTCAATGCACTCACTAGAGAAGATGAAAGGAGTATCTTTTTCAAGAAGTCGGGTCATAGGCCGGGATATTTTCGAAAAATCTTGAATGAAACGACGATAAAATCCGGCATGACCAAGGAAGCTTCTAACTCCTTTGACGGTTGTGGGAGGAGGTAATTTTGAAATGACATCGACTTTAGCTTTGTCAACCTCAATCCCGCTCTTAGAAATCTTATGGCCAAGGACAATTCCTTCCTTAACCATGAAGTGACATTTCTCCCAATTTAGACTAAGATTCGTGTTTTCACAACGTTCAAGCATCTTGTCCAAATGGGAGAGACATGCTTGAAAAGAATCCCCAAAGACCGAAAAATCATCCATAAAGACTTCCATAGTCTTTTCGATCATGTCATGGAAAATGGCCATCATACACCTTTGGAACGCGTCGAGCATTACACAAGCTAAAAGGCATGCGTCGGTAAGCAAATGTTCCATAAGGACACGTGAATGTGGTCTTTTCTTGATCTTGAGGGTCAATGGGTATTTGAAGTAACCGAGAAACCATCGAGAAAACAATAGTATTCGTTTCCGCTAATCTCTCAAGCATTTGGTCCATGAAGGGTAATGGAAAGTGGTCTTTACGGGTGGCTTCATTTAACTTTCGATAGTCAATGCAAACACGCCATCCCGTAACCAATCGAGTAGGAATCAACTCGTTTTCATCATTTTCAACAACGGTAATGCCACCTTTTTGGGCACACAATGAACGGGGCTAACCCAAGGACTATCCGAGATAGGGTAAATCAATCCGGCATCGAAAAGTTTTATGACTTCCGCTTTGATAACCTCATGAATTTTAGGATTCACCCTTCTTTGGTGTTGAACCGCCGGTTTGAAGTCATCTTCCATGAGAATCTTGTGAGTACAAAATCTCGGGTCAATACCCTTGATGTCGGAAAGGTTCCAAGCGATGGCTCGCTTGTGTAACTTCAAAACCTTTATGAGAGCGGCTTTTTCATCCTCACTCAAGTCCTTAGCAATGATGATGGGTGATTTATTATCACCCTCCAAAAATGCATACTCGAGATGAGGTGGTAAGTCCTTAAGTTCGACCTCGGGAGGATCATTAGATTTTTCAATGGTTTTGATTTCCTCTTTATGAAGTTCTTGAGGAGGGAGTGATGAAGGATCTTCATTGAGCAACTTCTCGATGAGAAGAATATCTCCCTCAATGTCGATGGGAGCGTGATCAATTTCCCATGGAACAGAATCACTAGCCAAGTATGCTTCAATCTCTTCCAAAATAAAGTCACTTCCCTCAAACGGGGTGAGGGAAGGGGAAGAGAGAGCAACGATGGGATCAACCGAAGTGGGATTGCCACTCGAGAATCCAAGAATTTCTTGAGAATACTCCTCCGACACAATGTCAAGGACATCAATTTTGTTGACGGAATTGTCTCCATAATTTGGGGAGTATTTCGTAACTTGATTGAGATTGAAAGTAACGGCTTCCTTGTTTACCCGCAACGTGATTTCCCCTTCATCAATGTCGATCAATGCCCGACCCGTTTTTAAGAAGCACCTCCCAAGGATGAGGGGTACTCGGGGATCGGCATCAAATTCGACAACAACAAAGTCGGCGGAGAAATGAAACTTGCCTACTTTCACAAATACATCCTCGGCTATACCTAGCGGACGAGAACTTGTATGGTCCGCAAGCTCGAGGATCATACATGTAGGTGTGCGGAGGCAATGAAAGCTTTTTCCACATGGAGTGTGGCATCAAGTTAATGCTAGCACCAAGATCGGCCAAGGCGGAGCATTGAACTATGCCTTGAAAATCACATGGGATGAGAAATTTTCCGGGGTCTCCTAACTTTTCGGGAAGCTTTTTGAGGATAACCGCCGAACAATTTTCGTTCAAAGAAGTTTTAGCCATTTCGGAAATCTTTTCTTTGTTATTCAACAAATTTTTGATTGTTGGACCGAACTTTGGCATTAGAAGAAGAGCGTCCGTGAAACTAATCTCGAAGTGCAAATCTTGAAAGATTTGGATAAGCTTCTCCATTTGTTGACTAGTTTTATCACGGAGTTTTTGGTCATTAAGCCTTGAAGGATAAGGAAGTGAAGGCTTAGGAGTGGTCATCGGAACAACGGGTTCCGGAATTGGGGGTAAGGCCTCTGGAGGTTGGACTTGTGCGGATTACCGTGGGCTTGAGTTATGCACCTTGTCCTTTGATACCTCGGTTTCTCGTTCCACATCCCTCACAGGAGAAGGATTAGGCATCGAGGGTCCCTCATAAGATTTACCACTTCGGGTGGCAATAGCATTCAATTCACCTTTTGGGTTGGGAATGGTATTACTCGGAAGAGCACCCGAAGTTGAAGCTTGATTCTTTTGACTCATGAGACTAGCAAACATGCTTTCAATCTTGCTTTGAGATTGATCAATTTTGTTGCTAGTAGCTCTAAGCTCAGAAGTGAAATCATTCTTCAAAGTGGTAATTTGACTTTGCATGGATGCCATTTTAGCTTCATTGCTTTTGATGTAATTAGCAATGTCAATGGAAGCTTGAGGAGGCTGGGCATGCATGTTTTGTTGAGGAGCTTGGAATCGGTTTTGATTGAAATTTCCTTGATTTTGAAAACCTTGATTTTGATTTTGAAAATTCGATTCGACTCGATTTTGATTGAACTTATTATTTCTATTTTGCACATTTTGATTGTTCTGATTTTGATTAAACCCGGGTGGTCCAAGGAAATTGTTTGAACGATAGCTTAGAAGGTTTCGGTCTCCTTGCGGTTGGTAGGAATTACCTCTCGTATTGTAGGAACCAGAAGCGGCATAAACGCTCTCTTGAGTGAAGCCACCGGAGGCTGGACACTCAAAATAAGGGTGTGGACCACCACAAGTTTCACAACTCTTGTTTACGACATTCACTTGTTGATTGTTGTTATTTTGACTCATTTTAAGTAACGCAGTGGATATTTCTTCAATCTTTTTGGTTAGAGTCGTGTATTCCGAAGATGGAAGAGTATTAGATCTCCTTGACTCACTCCTCTCGGCTGAGGAATCCCAATAATTGTGGTGGGCAGTCATGTTTTCAATGAGATCATAACACTCTTCGGGTCGCCTTTTCATAAAGGTACCACCGGCAGCAGCATTGATTGTGTCACGATGTCTCAATGTTAACCCGTTATAGAATGTATCTATTTGGGTGACAAGCAACATGTTGTGGTTCGGACATCGATCAATCGAAAGCTTATAGCGTTCCCATGCCTCAAATAAGGACTCATCGGGATGCTTTGCCGAAAATTCTGATTTCATTCCTTAGTTTCGTCACCATCGACGGTGGAAAATATTTCGCCAAGAATTTGGAGATCATTTCATCGAAACTATGGATTGAGTTTTTGGGAAGACGATCAAACCATGCGGTGGCATGAAGCGTCAACGAATATGGAAAGAGGTATAAGCGAAGGGCGTCATCGGTGACCCCATTTTGCTTCATACTTTGGGTGACGGTGAGAAATTTGTCGAGATGCTTGTTGGCATCGTCACCCGGTGATCCGTGAAATTGGCAAAAACTTTGGACTTGTTGAATCATGTGATGCTTAAGTCCAAAATTCGTGGCCTCGATGTTGACCGGGGCAATTGGACCGCCCTGTCCATCCATCGTGGGTTGGCAAAGCTCCTCCATCGTTCGGAGATCGGGAGCTGGATCTTGTGGACCATCTTGTACGGACTTGAGGTCCGTTCCCTTGGTTATGTGTCATTGTGATTTGTTCGACGGTGACGTATCTCTGCACGTTTGCTTGGTTACGGTTACGTCTACGAGCTTGCGAGCGAGTGCGCATGCAATTCAAAAACAACACTTTCAATTAAAACAAGACCGAGGCAAAACACAGTGAACTTAAACCAATAATCCCATGTGAAATGATCACTTCTATAAGTAAAACGCACAAAGGAGCGGAGAGACTTTGTAGGTCAGCGTGAAGCTTATTAAAAACCCGTCTCTTTTCAGCCGCAATTCAATGTCAGGCCGTCCTTATACCCTCACACAGTTTGTTAAACCGATAGAAATAAACCAAAACACGAGCGACACAAAGGCAAGTTTTAAATCTTTAGTTCGGAAACTTATAATGATAACACCTCAGTTGAGAATGTTATATTGATTGTGTCTTCTATTTATTTAAAACAACAAGCAAAAATCTTTTTGTATTTTTAATCTTTTACATATATATACAAAGAAAAGAAAAATATTTTTGTATTTTGTATTTTTATAAAACAATAACTTCACGAGGAAGGTTCTTCAAGTCACTAATCGCAAAACTTCACGATATTGTCGCAACACACCTCCCAGCGGCCAAAATTTGATTCGATTGTTGTGAAGTGAGTGGTGAAAAACACAATATCAACGTATATCAAAATAACCGTAAAATTCGACAAATTAACCCTTTAGGAAAAAGGTCAACGTATCAAATCTCACGGGTGTGATAAAAGTGATACCGAAAAAGTGATTTCCCGGGTCGTGTCCCAACGAGGTGTGAATGGAAGGATTCGTTGAGTTTCGTGATTTGAACTTGAATTGGTTTTTAATGATTTTGGATTTGATTACGAATTCTACAAATTAATTAACGGGAAGGTAATTAAGACAAGGGAACCCTAAATAACTAAAAATAAACTATCACTAAGCCTAAGGAATGATAAAACGAAGCTACACTAAGTCCTAGGGTGCAAAAACGTGAAAACGTAAAAACCGGGAAACAACTCGAGCCATAAATGTAAAAGTTTTGCAATTTAAGGGCTACGGGTATGAAATCAATTTTCCTACGTTCTATTTGACTAAAAATAATTTTAGAAAAAAGCCGGGAATTTTTTTGACTTTTAAATTAATTATTATGAATTAAAAACTATTAAACACTAATTAAATGATTAAAAATATTAAACTAATTAAGAAAAATCTGAAAAATTCACAAAAACTACTTTGATCTATGCTGGACCTAGGAAAAATAAGAAAACCGGGTACTGTTTGGGGAAATAAGCAGTGAATAAGCTCAAAAGAGCTTATAAGTAAAACTGACCTAAGGGTTAAATGAATTGTTTGTGAAAAACTTGTGAGACAAGTCCCAAGGGCGCAGTTGGTTGTGTGGTGTTGTGAAGTGGTCGTGTGCTATGAGTGGGGAGACCAAGGTTCGAATCCTGGCTCCTCACTTTTTGAAAATCTATTTTTTTTTTCTTTTGGAACTTAAAGACACAACCAAGATGAACCTTTTTTGTGAAAACTTTGTAAGCCCAACCTTCGAATAAGCGTTTGGACGCTTATTCTCAACGATGAGGGACGAAGGCAAAACAAACACACCTTGGACAGATTTACCAAACACTCTTTAACCAATATGCAACTAAAAGCACTAAGCTAAGCAATAGATTAAGCACTATATAAACTAGACTAAGCTTAACACATATATATCCAGTCCTAAATAAGCTATAAGCACTAAATTCAAAGGGAAGAAGCAGTTTAGGCTATAAACCAATCTAGGGGAATTCTAAGCTAAAGCAAGTTAGGCAAGAAACTAGTACTAAGGGAAACCAAAATCAACTAAATCCTAAGAGTATTATCTAAGCTACTTAAACTGAGATGAGAAGTACTAAATAAGCTAAGTTTCCTAGTGATAAGCTAAAAGAAAGAAAAATGAAAAGAACAATGTGACCTATTGGCTGCATAACTGCAGGCTGCAAACAGCCCACTGTGGCTTTTGTTTTGAGCTTATTCAAAGCTGAATGGTGAGCTTCCAAGCAAAGTACAAGCTGCAAAAACAAAGTTAGGCTAGTAGACATGCAAAAATAACCAACTAGAAGCCAAGGGGGGACTTTTATCAGCTTAATTTTAAGCTGATATCAGCTTGGATTGGACATCTTAGTTACTGATGCAGTAAAAAAAAATTGAGAGGCAGTTTTTAAACTAATTTTTTGACTAAGCTAGAGATAATTAAGATGCATACAACTGAAACAAAATGAAGTTATGGACAAAAGGATTTGAGAAAAACCAAATTTACTTGTTTTGAATACAAAATAAGATGAAAATTAAGCTCATGAACAGCAGTTGCCACTGCTGTCCTAATTGTGACAGCAACTCTTTTTTTTTTTCAACTCAAAGCTTACAAAACTTTTTCAAACCAACTGGAAACTTTGTGAAAATGATTAATGACATCAAAACTACTTTGACTGCATTGGTCAAAGTGGATAAAAACCACATTGACCCATTCAATAAGCTTGATCCAAACACACTTTTACAAAGGTTTTGACCCCATCTTTTTGCTTTTTTTCTTTTCTGAAAGTGAGGAACAATTTCAAATAACTAAGGTAAAACAAACAATAACTAGGAATCGAAAGAGATAATATTAAAGGAACTTTTCATTAAAAAAAATTACATTACAAAGCATAAGAAAAACTAATTTTTGAAACTGAAAACTAGGGGTTGCCTTATACAATGGCTTACAATGACTATTTATACTACTACTAAGGGTCTTGATGGGTCTTCATTCTCTTCAGTTGTGCTTCTCCTGTGAGATGGAAAACAGCCAAAGCTATCCTTGTGCTTTCTTGATCTAATCCAAGCCCTTGATTAAGTAGGTATCAATGATATTACATCTGAGCCATTGGTTGAGGCTTTATGCCCATGGATTGCCATGGTGGCAGGTCTTGGGGGAGGTGGAATAGGATAGTGGGTTTGGGATTTGAGGTTGACTGGGTAATAGAGGTTAAGGTGGTTTTGGAGTGTGGTGAAGTTGGGTAAAGGGGAGAGATGGGGGTGGAGTGTTTGGGGAGAAGGAAAAGAGTTTGTGGGGAGTGGTAAAAAGGGAGCAGGGTATCTAGGTTGGTTTGGGCGGGAAGACAGGGGTTGGGTGTGTTTTGTTGACCGGGTCTAGGATTGGGTATTAAAAATGGGTCGTGGGTTGGATTGGGCCGGGTAAAAGGTGTTGGGTTTGGGCAGTTTAGTGGACTAGGATTAGATATGGAATCCATTTAATATTTAGGGACCATAGTTGCCAAAACTGAAAATCCAGGGACCATTCATATAATTCTGAAAAGTAATCCAAGGTCCATTATTGAAAATCTCTGATAGTGTAAGGACTGAATCTGCCAAATTGTGAAACCTGAGGGGTACTTTCTGTCAATTTCTAAAACTTCAGGGACCAAAGCTGTAATTTTCCAAAAAATATTACAAGGACCAATTTTTGACAAGCTTTATTAACCACGGGCCAAAATAATATTTTCCATTTTTGAAATTCCCGGGGACTTGTTTTGCCAATTTTGAAAGTTGGGGGACTGAAACTGCCAATTATGCAAACTTTGTTCGTTTTTCATTTGTTTTCGATAATTTTGCATCTGAAACATATAAAACACAATTTTGAGATATTTTCAGTATTTTGATGCATTTCGGAGTGTTTTTAGATGTTTTGCAGTTCAGATTTGACCTAAAATGATGAGTGAATAAGCACTCATCATACGTTTTCTTTGTTGTGGTTCCTTTTTTACGTTTTTCTCCATTTTCGTACGTTTTTGCATATTTTCGTATGTTTTTTTACGTTTCTATCCGTTTTTATACGTTTGTGTATGCATTTTTCTGTTGTCGTACCTCTTTTACGTTTTTGTACATTTTTTTATATATGTTTGTCTATTTTCGTACGTTTTTGTATGTATTTATCCGTTTTTATATGTGTGTGTACGTTTTTCTCTATACCTTTTTACGTTTTCATACATTACTGTATGGTTTTGTATATTTTCGTTCATTTTCATACATTATCTTACGTTTTTGTACGTTTTCATACTATTTTTATGTTATTCTACACCTTTGTATGTTTTATACGTTTCTATGTTTTATACGTATGTATGTTTTATATGTTTTATCCGCTTTTATACGTTTGTATGTTTTATATGTTTTTATGTTCTATACGTTTTATCTTCTTTAATACTTTTGTATGTTTTATACGTTTTTACGTATAAAAATGTAAGAAAACGTATAACAACGTCTAAAAACGTATAATAACATCCAAAAATGTATAATAACGTATGAAAACATATCAAAACAAAAATTACTTCCAAAAAAGTCTAATAACGTCCAATTATGTAAAAAAACATACAAATGTGTGCAAAACTGTAAAAAAACGTGCAAAAACTGACAAAAATGTAAAAGAATGTAAACGTATAATAACGTCCAAATGGTTGTTGTAAAAAAACGTATAAAAATATACACAATTTTAGCAATTTATTTGTATATTAACTTAGATGTAAAAGAATGTAAATGTATAGTAACTTAAATGAACATTTTGGCAAACTTTAGTAACTTATTGTATATTAACCCATTTTTTAATATAAATGAAATCTAAAATATTTGCCACGAAGTATTATTACCGGTAATTTTAGGTTACCAAAACAAGAGTAACAAATATAACCGGTCACGATAAGTTGAGTAACCTGAATAGCAACAAAAAAACTTTAGTGACTTAAGACAAATTTTCCGTAAAGTTTAGTAACTTTGGTGTATATTAAAACTATATCTATTTTGCTAATCTCTATATTTAAAACCGATCATATAAACATCTTTACAAATGATTTCATTGTATAAACTGATTAAAAACGTTTTTACATATTTTCTTGTGGTTAAAATTTGTTAAAAGAAGTGTTTGTTTGATTCGTGTGGCAAAATTAATAGCATGGTGTTTGTTTTATATGTTTTGGTTTACGGGTCGGGTCAAAACCCGACTGAGATCCGGGTCGTGAGCCGCATGGGTCACGGGTTAGTTTGTTTTGCTTATTCACCTTGTTTTTTGTCACAGTTAGAGTTAGATTCATTTATCTATTTGGTTTTGATCTCGGCTTAGTTTTGGATTACGTTCGGATTGGTTCTGGTTTTGATTGTATTATGTTGCTGGTTTGGAATTGGGTTTGATTTATAAGATGATGATTTAAAATGTTTTTTTTTATTATTTTTATTTTTTTTGTTATGCGATTGGTTAGAATCTGAGTATGTTATTACTTGAACCATGGTTGGCATTATTGTTATGCGAACCGAGTCACAAGTAGTGACCGGTTAGGCTGGATATCGAGTTAACACGAGGATGATTCTTTGTATTTGGATTGCTTTGTCGTCGATAAGGTTATGTGTTGGGATTAACGAGGCACCCATAAAGGGTGTACTCGTTGTGGTTTTGGCCACGACTAAACAAACCATGAAGGGTGCATTTTGTCCGTTGATAAACACTACCTATGTGGTGGTTGTTTGGTTTTGTAAACTTGACCTCGACATGAGTCAAATCTTACCGTTAAAATGTTTTCACTAGCCCAACAACTAAATACGGTGCGTTTGTTTGAGTTAGCGGGCTCATAAGCCCAATGACCAAAGGGTTAGTGTTGGTTATTAGGTTATTAGGCCAAGGCCCATTAGGCATGTCTAAGGGTTTATTTTGTTAACTTGTGTACTTTTATTATTGGGTATGCTATATTTTATCGGACACCATACTAACTCTTTGTTATTTTTGATACTCAATGATACGTTTCCGATATGGACTATTACTTGATTTTGGACTTGGACATATATAATATACCTTATGCTTGGATGAGACTGGACATTTGATCGTTATCGGATTTACGATATTGGACAGTGGACTTAATGGACATTTTGGGACTTGAGAAGGTGTAATATATTAGACTCAAAAGGAATTTAATATATTAGACACGGAATGGACACAAAATATTCCTTAAACCCAAAACTAATAATTACGAGAATAATAACGAAACATAAAATTTATAAATATTGTAATTACAAATGTTGGTTTATTTAAAGTCACGATGACTTGGGAACGTGATATAAATGGACGCATAATGCCGAAATTTATAAAACCTTTCCAAACTTATATTACTATTTTGAAAACTACTTTATTTTATAAAACCCGACGAGTAACAAAACTTTTAGAATTGTAAACTTATAAACCTTATTATGTTTCTTATAAAACCTACTTAGTCTTTCTAAAAGTTATAACTCTTTTCTAAACTAAAATGACTTTTTCAACTATTTGGGATTGCAGGGTAAACATCGAAACTTATCATTGACTATTCTTTTTCCTCATTCTTTATTATTTTCTCATTGTTTATTCGTTACTTTTCCAACTTAATATTGTTTTGACGTGAGTTATATTTTGAGTCTACACTTTCTTACCACCACACGAAACGTTAATACCAAATCTTTCAGTAGGTTAATACTAAACTTTGTTACGACATTGAAACTGGACTTTATACAAACATTGATACGAGTATTCCACAAAAACTAAGACACTTTATCTTTTGTAAACCCAGTTACTTTGCGAGACGTATTCTGAAATGAGCTATATGCTTATTAGGTTGTGCCAATCTCGTACCGTTGTGCGTGTATCTCTTGATACCGTTGTGTTTTGCTACTTGATGCCATTTGTCACTATTGTGATATTTGCGTTACTCCATATTAAGGTGAGTTCATAGCCCCCACTTTTAGTCGTTTTGAACTTTATTCATTTTGAACTACTTGGGGGTAAGATACATGCTACTACTTTTATTATGATCACAATTGCTTGAAAATTGTATTCTAAACTGAACGTTTTGTTAGCACTAAGTACCACTATTGCCAAAATTAAGTCCCTACATCATGAACCATTAATCACTTGCGAGTGAGCGCGAATATAGGGATACAAGCCTATAGGATTTGACGAATCCCGTTTGTGTTGAACGGATAGGCAAACAAACGTACTAATTTGAGTTTCCTAGGAATTCGGCAAAATACCTACCAGGGAAACTTTCTCATATCATTAACTTATACATATTGTTAAGGCTTTGAGTTTCATGAGCTTAGTGCAATAGTAACTACTTGGTTTATGAGCTTAATGCAATAGTTGAAATCTTGTGATCAACTGTTTTACTACTAAACCTATGAATTCACTCAACCTTTGTGTTGAATTTTAGCATGTTTTATCTCAGGTGTTTGATCTTTACTAATGCATAACTTACTTTTGGAGGCGCTTGGCAAATGGCATGGTATGATCATAGATTACTATGATGTATATTTGGAAGCTTTATTTTTATGGGCCTGTATTTCCGCACAACTTTTGAATGATGTAAAGTTAATACTTTTGATTATGAAATTTCTTCTAAACGGATAAGGTAAATCCATTTTCTATACTTTATTTTGTGATACCAATTTAGTAGCACACGTGACTTGTATGCTTCCGCTGCGATCCAATTTTTAGGGGTGTTACAATAAATCAACGTTATCATCTTTGAGTTCACCTTCCTTCTAGGGTTGTAATCGAGTCAAGCCAAGCTCGAGCATGACAGGGCTTGAGCTTGGCTCGAAAACTATAGGTAGGCTTGAGCTTGACTTGATAGCTTGATGAGGTTTAACCATGCAGGCTTGAGCTCAGCTAGAAAAGCTTGAATTTATATATAAAATTAAATTCGATAACCAAACTTATCAATAAATTTATAAAAATTTGGTTCCCATTTTTAATGGAGGTTGTTTTCAAAATGGTGGTGTTTTGGATGGAAATCCAAAACAGGCATGCCTCAAGTCACATGTGATAGTGCAGCCTGAATTTTTGGAAGTTGTTATTCAAGGTGATTCCTTTACACCAGTTTTTTTGTTTTATACCATCTCATTACATGAATGCGAGCACATAGCTCCTCATAGTACATATGTTCCATTGAAATTGAAATAAAAAATAGGTACCACAAAACTAAAGGATCTATTAGCGTTAGCAGTATCACGGGGTCGGGTAATGAGACAAAGCAACCTTGGGTTCGATTGACCTAAAATATTTTTTGTACGGAATTTAAAATTTTACAAATTTTATTGTGTGAATAATGGTTATAAAAATTATATTATTTTTCAATAATGTATAGAACCTCAAAATGATTTAGGAGGCGTTTGGTTTGTTGTCATGAATCACAATGGATATAGGTATATGTATAAGTTGGAATAGAAATGGATTTGATTACTCTAAAAGTGTTGTTTGGTCCAATATTAAGAAAATGGATATCACTATCAAATATAATATAATAATATAAAGGGGCTTGATGAGTGTCTAAATACTCATCATTTTTGTACAGTCTAAACTGCAAAATCATCTGAAAACACTAAAAAATGCATCAAAATGATGAAAATATCACAAATCAGTGTTTTATGTGTTTTAAATGCAAAAAGATCAAAATCAGATGAAAAATGATTCAAGTTTGCAAAATTGGCAGTTTTAGTCCCCTAAGTTTTAAAAGTTGTCAAATCTAGTCCCTGGAATTCAAAAATGTGAAGTTTTGTCATTCAAGGTCCCTGAAATATTCTAAGTTGTTAAATTTGGTCCTTGAATGATTCTTTGGTCAAATGGCAGGAAAGGTCCCTAAAGTTTGAAAATTTGCAAAATTAGTCCTTGGACTTATAAAAAAGGAATTTTATGCAAAAGGGTCCTTGTACTATCAAAGTTTGTCAAGTTTGGTCCTTGTGATAAGTTTGGAAAAGTGTCATTTTCAGTCCTTGAGGTTTGAATAAGTTGCAATTTTGGTCCTTGTATATCTAAACCAAACCGGACCCTTATTAATATATCAAGCCCAAATCCAATCCAACAACCGGCTGGCCCATATCCAAGCCCAATCCCACTTGACCCTTGAGCCTTGAGCCCCAGTTCACAATCCATTTTGGCCCTGCCAAGACTAATTTTGAACCCCCTTTGTATTAATAAAGCCCCGGTCAAATAAAGTCAAATGGGCAAATACCGCCAACACTGTTCATCTCCCACTCACCTTGTAATCCCAAAACTAGGTCATGGTTTTCCATTTACTCCACCCCACCTTGTCCCCTCCACCTCCCCTAACACCAAAAACTCTTAATTGATTGAAACCAAACCATTTATTGATCAAACACGCTATGAAGAATTTGGCCAAAATCCACTTGGGCGGTTTGATGCATTTCAATGATCAATGGCTCCAGAGATGGTGGGAATCAATCAGAGATATCAAGAGAGTCTCAAAAGTCTATAAAAGTGTGAGGAGAAGCAATGTATCAAGATATCTAGAGTAATCTTTAAATTTCATGTCGTTTTTAGATTAATTTTGAATTTGGTGTTTGTTTTAGTTTCAAAGCTTTGTATTTCAAGTATCTATTGTGTAATAAACCTTTTGAAATTATCAATTTCAGTGTTTAAGTTATAAACTCAGTTTATGCAATTTTATGCTCAAAAATCTCATGTTATTCGAATGATGTTTTTAGTTGTTATTATGGACTGATATAGTACATATAAGCTCCCAGAAAGCTCATTTAAGCTTTTAGAAACACTTAAAACCAGTTTAGAAGTTAAAAGGAAAAATTACCAAAAATACCAATTAAATAGTTTAAAATTCAAAAACCATATGGAAATGGTATTCACAGGGCGAGGGTAAATCTTGGATGGCCTTGGGTTAGTGGCTTAGTGGTAAGCCTATAGGAGTGTTCTTGGTTCCTAGTTCTTGGTTTTCAGTTGGATAACCTTTGTAAGCCTTTTTGTTCAATTTTGTTATTTCACTATTTTAGTGTTTAGTAGCTTTAATCTTTGTGTTTTAGTGTTAATTAGTTTTAGTTAAGGATAATTAACCCATAAAATCAGTGGTTTGTTCTTTTAAATTTGTAGCTAGCCAAATCTCATCTTGACAGTTAAAAATTGCATTATTGTCATTTCTTAATTTCTTGTTGTTAGTATAGTTGTTTAATGCTTCATTAGTCCTAATTAATGATAATATGAGGTCTGTCATCAGTTTTATGGTTTAAATCTGGGTTTGGCTTTGAAAAACATCAAAACAGTCTCATAAAAAGGTGTTTGGATTAGCTTGTTATTACGTCTTAAAGGTTGTTTGAATGGTTGCTTGTTATTGATTTGTATCACATTTGGTCTAAATATCTCAAGCAAGTCAAGAAAACCTGTCCTTGTTTCATCAAAAGTCAAAATTCCATTTAATCTCATCTCTGTCACTTACTGTTGGAATTTGATGATTCATAGTCATGATTTTGTGTTTATAAGTTGTTAGTGTTAATCAAATCAGTCTCTATATACCTTAATACATCTAATTTAGTGCATAGAATCAGATCAAAGTTCACTTTGGTCAAACTTTTAGTTTAAATCAAAAAGTCAAATTCTCATTTGGTCATTTTTGAATAAACTTTGGGATTTCATTGAGTGTTCAATATTGAGTCTTAGCTTAAAAGCTCTTGGGGAATTAAAGTTTGGTTGCTAAACAAAATTAGAAAAATGCTAGTTCTCCTTTACTCAGCTTTTTAAGTGCTTAATTATTGGCTTATTTTGAGTACTGCGTATAAGTGCCTTGTGCACCGGTTCATAAGCTCAATCAAAAGCTTGCTGAGCTTAATTGTTGCTCAAATCCTGTGATTATTGGTTCTTTGGAAAGCCAACCTGGTCATCTTTGAGTCCCAAGCTTAAGTTTTCCATTTCTAGCTTGTTTGCTAGGGCTACAATAAGCTCTATCCTTGTCCCATTTTCTCGTCAATTCTCGGTTTAAGCTAAGTGCTTATTAGCTTCTTCCTAGCTTTTCAGTGTTAATCTTTGTGTCTTTTAGCTTCATATCAGTAGCTTGTAGCTTATTTTATCTTATTTTAACTTTGGTTTCAGTGTGTGAGCTTGTTTGAGCTTATTTCCACCAAATAAGCTCTTAAGCCATCTGTTGTGATCATAAGCCTTTCAAAAGCACTTATTTGTTATTTGTAAAATTTTTGTCTTTGTTAAAGTTTCATATTTTTAGTATTTAGTAGTTTTCAAAAGAAAATTTTAGAAAAACTTCAATTTAAAATCGTGATAGTGTTTATTTAATAGGTTTTAGCTTTTTGATTTTTCTTTCTAGCTTATTATTAAGCAAATCTTGTTTTTATACTTTTCTTGGTTTTCTGTCACCTTAAGTTATTTTTAGAAAAAGTTTCATATTTTTCTCTATCTTTTAGTATTTATTAGAATTTTAAATAGTTAATAAGTATTAAATAATTAGTAATAAATAATTAAAAAGCATAAAAATATCTTTTCAGTTTTAAAATTAGTTTTATCATATTTTAGATTTTTCTAAGTTAAAATTTTATTTTTCCAGGTTTATTTTATATTTTCTAGCATTTAAGTGTATTTTAAATAATAATTAATTAGTAATAATTAGATAAAAAGTGTGAAAAATATATTTTTAGTTTTAAAATTAGTTTTATAATATTTTAGATTTTTCTCAATCATAATTTTATTTTTCTAGCCTTATTTCATATTTTCTTTTATTTTAGGTTATTTTTAAATAGTTAAAATAGTTTTTAATTAATAATAATTAATTAAATAGTTGTAAAAATAATTTTCTTTTTCTAATAATTTTATTTTATTTTTAAGATTTCAAAAATGTCATTTTCATATTTTTAGGTCTTGTATTTCTTAGATTTTACTTTTTATTTTGTACGTTTACGTAGTTTTTAGCGTACGTTACGTTTGTCTTATCTGATTGTTGTGCTTTTCTATTCTGCTTCCAATCTCATTCCAATCAATCAGTAGTGTAATAATTCATCAAAACCTTTATTGATCACTATCCTTAGTGATCATTCTATCATCTGAATTAGTGTTTACACACCATTGAGTCTCAGGTGGGACTTACGACGGGAATTCATTCTATTCTCCAGGACTTCATTGTATTTGTGTTTTAAGCTTCTTACGGTTAGCCATTCACAAGTGGCTAGCTTGTGTGAGGTAGCTTGACGGTTTATACACAGATCAAATTTTGGCGCCACTGCCGGGGAGGCTTTAGCGTGTGTTAAGCCATTTTCAGACCCATTCTTGCACATACCCCATCTTTTGTAAAACGTTTTTGTAAAGTTAAATATAAATCAAAAAGTTCATTAGCACTTTTCCTAAAGTGTTAAAAACACCAAAAAAAAAATATAAAACAACAAAACAATCGGAACGTTTTCTATCTTGTATTTCTTTGAGGTGATTCTTAAAGAGATACGATTTGGATAAACGAGACGATCCAAAAATATTGTCCAAAAGTTTTTGAGCCCTTTGCACAAATCATTACCTACGTCTTTTCAGTGGTACTTAATTAAATACATAAAAATCAACCACCGCAAATCAAGGCAGTACACCTACTAACTGGGGTGTGACCATAATAAGTTCCCGAACATCAGATTTAAAACTTGCCTTTGTGTCCTTGTGATTTGGTGTACCGTTTTCAAAGAAGCCATTTCATTTGTGATTATTGGTTAAGTTCACTTGTAGTTTTGCCTCGCATTTGTTTTGAAAATTGATTTTTATACTTAGTGCATGCGAACTCGTTCTTCCAGTTCTACAAGTCCACTTTCAGAACTTGGAAAGATTCCTCGTAGACGTAGAGGGCGTTCGCTCCTTCGGCCGTGGCGAGAGGAACGTCTACCACCACCACCAATGGTAATGGCGAAGACAAACCCATGAATAAGCTTCTCCAAGCACCCATCGAGGGTTACGGAGATGCCATTGTTGTCCCGGCCATCGTGGCGACACTTTCGAGCTCAAAACCAGGTTGCTTAATCTAGTAACCCAAAGCCAATTCTATGGTTTTGAGCGGGATGATCCTCATGCACACATTCGATGGTTTAACAAGATTGCATCTACCATCAAGTACAAGAATGTCCCACATGAAGCTATCAAGCTTCTTCGGTTCCCATTTTCTCTAGAGGGACAAGCCCGGAATTGGCTTGAGAAACAACCCCTCGTTCTATTGAGACATGGGAGGATCTAGTCACCAAGTTCGTTAACGAGTTCTATCCTCCATCCCAAACCACAAGTCTTAAGAATGAGATAATGAAATTTTCTCAGAGATTTGATGAATCGTTTGGGGAGGCATGGGATCGTTACAAAGAGTTGCTTCGCAAGTGTCCGCATCACGGTTTTACCGAGTTAATGAAAATGGATACTTTCTACAATGGTCTCAACCAGACCAATCAAGACTCTTTGAATGCCTCCGCGGAAGGTAATTTCCTAAGCAAGACTACCAAAGAGGCCTTGCAAATCATTGAGAACAAATCCCAAGTCCGCCCTTTCGAGCAAAAACATATCGGTCTCATCTTTGGACCTTCTTCTTCTTCAACTCCCGTGAGTACATCTAGCACCGATGCTAAGATTGACAAACTCACAGATATTGTTCGGGCTTTGGTTCTTGCTAACCAGAAGAAAGTGACCTTCACTCAGACACCAACACATGGTGAAGTGAAGAAAGTTGAGAGTTGTGTTACTTGTGGTGGTCCTCATGCATACTACAATTGTACGGCCACCGATGGTAGTCCATTTGAAGCCAATGCTCTAGCCGGTAGTTCACATCAGGGAGGTAATCAATACCGTCCTCAAAATGAACCACACTACCGTGCTAACACTAATCGGCACCACCGGTTTTAACGAGAATCATAACATGCAAAACCGGAACCAACCTAGAATGAACCAAGGTTATCAAAACCAAGGTAATTTCTATCCTCGACTGCAAATCAAGGTTTCCATCATCAAGGAAACCTTAATCAAAACAATTTCAATCGAGGGAATCAATTTCATGGGAATATGAACCCTAATCAAGGAAATTTTGGCTATAATCAAAACATACTGACCTCAAATTATCCCTCCAGCTCCTCCCGCCATTGTTCCTCCGGACCATCATCGATGAGTTCTTGAAGCAATTCATGAAATCCCAAGATGAAATGAACGGGTTGTTGGTCATCAGATTGATGATCTTAAGAAGTCTTTAAATGATCAACCCTCGGGCTCAGGAAAACTTCCGAGCAACACGATCGCTAACCCGAGGGCGTGCAAAGCGTCACAACCGAAGTGGTGTTTCATATGATGGACTTCTTCTGCTACCTCTTCTTCTTCTTCTCTCCCTAAGGTAGTGGAAAGTGAACCTAGGACACACAATGGACCTACGACTCCAATGCCTCCTCCACCTGTGGTAATGAGTCAAGTTACCAAGGATACAACGGACAAGGTGCATTATTCAAGCCCACGAAGTACGCGCGACACCTACCTTCCGGTAGTCCAACCTCAAGTTGTCCGAAACCCAAGTCAAATCCGGAGTTGTTTTGAACCTCTGTAGCTCCCGTTGAAAAACAGAAATCCAAATCTTCTATTCCTTACCCATCACGTTTGAATGAGCAAAAGCTCCGAGAGCCAGCAGGTCATCAAATGGACAATTTTTTCCAAATTTTCCAAGAGTTACATTTTGACATAAGCTTTGCGGATGCTATCATCCTGATGCCCAAGTTTGCATCAACTCTCAAACACATGTTAAGAAATAAGGAAAAGCTGTTTGAAATGGCAAAAACTCCTCTTAACGAGCGCTCTGCTTATCTGAAGAAGCTTCCTGAAAAACTTGGAGATCCTGGAAAATTTCTCTTACCTTGTGTATTTCCAGGAATGGTTGAATGCTTTGCCCTAGCAGATCTTGGTGCAAGCATCAATCGATGCCTTATTGATGTGGAAGAAACTCTCTCTTCCGAACTTACTCCTACATGCATGACTCTCGAGCTTGCTTGGATCGTTCCATATCCTGTCCTCTTGGCATTGCCGAGGACGTATTTGTGAAAGTAGGAAAGTTCCATTTCCCAGGTGACTTCGTGGTTGTTGATTTTGATGCCGATCATCGGGTTCCTCTCATTGTTGGTCGAGGATTCACGAGCGGGCGTGCTCTCATAGATGTATTTGAGCAAGAAATCACATTACGTGTTGGTAATGAAGCTGTCACCTTTAACCTTGATCAAACTTCGAGGTACTCGCAAATTATGATTACGAGTCGGTCAACGAATAGTTATCATTGACGTTGCTTCGAAGAGTACTCTCAAGAAGTTCTTGGTTATTCTCATAATTCCGTGAGTGGGGATCCCACCACATCTTCTCAACCTATCATAGCCAATTCTACTCCTTCTCTCACTCCGTTTGAGGAAAGCGACTTCATCTTAGATGAGATTGAAGCATACTTGGCTAGTGATTCTGTTCCATGGGAAATTGATCATGCTCCAATTGACATTGAGGGGACATACTTCTTATTGAGAAGTTGCTTAATGATGATTCATCATCAACCCCTTACCCTAGTGATTCAATCCCAGATGAGATTAATCAAAATGAGATTAATCTGGAGGGAGATATTCTTCTAAAGAAGTTGTTAAATCAGGACACTTCTCCTCCTCTCCCTCCCATCAAACTTCATAACAAGGAAGTCAAGTCGGTTGAGAAAATGGAAGAATTTCTCGAGGTTGAGCTTAAGTACTTACCACCTCATCTCGAGTATGCATTTCTTGAAGGTGATGATAAATTACCAGTCATTATTGCTAGAGATTTGAGTAAAGATGAAAAAGTTGCTCTCATAAAAATCTTGAAGTCACACAAGCAAGCAATTGCTTGGAAACTCTCCGACATAAAGGGTATCAACCATGAGTTTTGTACTCATAAAATCTTGATGGAGGATGACTTTAAACCAAGCAGTTCAACATCGAGAGGCGAGTGAATCCAAAAATCCATGATGTTATCAAACAAGAGGTTATCAAACTTCTTGATGCGGGATTGATTTACCCGATCTCAGATAGTCCTTGGGTTAGCCCAATTCATTGTGTTCCTAAAAGGGGTGGCATAACTGTTGTCACAAATGAAAATAACGAGTTAATTCCAACTCGATTGGTTACGGGATGGCGTGTTTGTATTGACTATCGTAAGTTAAATGACGCCACCCGTAAAGACCATTTTCCTCTACCCTTCATGGACCAGATGCTTGAGAGATTAGCAGGGGAATGAATACTATTGCTTCCTTGATGGTTTCTGGGTTATTTTGATTCCCATTGATCCACAAGATCAAGAGAAAACCACATTCACCTGCCCATACGGAACTTTTGCCTACAAGCGTATGCCTTTTGGCTTATGTAATGCTCCTAGCACGTTCCAACGATGTATGATGGCCATTTTCCACGACATGATCGGGGAAACAATGGAGGTGTTTATGGATGACTTCTTGGTCATTGGGGATTCTTTTCAAACATGTCTCTCCCATTTAGAAAAAATGCTTCAAAGGTGTGAAGACACCAATCGTGTCTAAAGCGGGAGAAAAGCCACTTTATGGTCAAAGAAGGCATAGTCCTTGGCCATAAAATTTCTAAAACGGATTGAGGTAGATAGAGCAAAAGTCGATATTATTGCTAAATTACCTCATCCTACTACCGTCAAAGGTATTAGGAGTTTTTAGGTCATGCCGGTTTCTATCGCAGATTCATACAAGATTTTTCTAAAATCGCCCGGCCTATGACCCATCTTCTTGAAAAGGATGCTCCTTTTATCTTCTCACCTGAGTGCATCAAAGCTTTTGAAACATTAAAGAAAAAGCTTCCTGAAGCACCCATTCTCGTTGCTCCCGACCGGGATTTGCCTTTTGAGCTCATGTGCGATGCAAGTGATTTTGCTATCGGTGCAGTCTTAGGGCAGCGTAGAAACAAGCATTTCCAGCCTATCCACTACGCAAGTAAGACTATGACCGGCTCAAACTCATTACACCACCACGAAAAAGAGCTATTAGCCGTGGTGTATGCATTTGAAGTTTCGCCATACTTAATCTTTACTAAATGCGTGGTGTATACGGATCACTCGGCTCTCAAATATCTCTTTGCAAAACAAGATGCAAAGCCGAGATTGCTTCGTTGGATTCTCCTCCTCCAAGAATTTGATATCGTTATACGTGATAAAAAGGAGCCGAGAATCTAGGCTGGCGATCATCTGTCGATTAGAGAACCCTCACCAGGATGTTTTCAAGAAAAAGGAAATAAATGAAACATTTCCTCTCGAGACACTCAATGCGGTTTCTTTTCATGGAAACTCTTCTACCCCATGGTTTGCTGACTTCGCAAATTACCATGCGGGTAACTTCATAGTGAAAGGGATGTCGACCCAAAGAAGAATAAATTCTTCAAGGATGTTAAACATTATTTTGGGGCGACCCCTTCTTATTCAAAATCTGTGCGGATCAAGTCATCCGACGGTGTGTTTATGGACAGAAGCTATTGACATTCTCACAGGCTTGCCATGCTGGACCCACGGGGCCATCATAGTCCAAACTACACGACCAAAAGGTGTTTGATTCCGGGTTTTATTGGCCCACAATTTATAAAGATGCCCACGAATTTGTCAAAGCACGTGGCGCTTGTCAGCGTCATGGAAATATATCTCAAAGAAATGAAATGCCACAAAATGCCATTCAAGTTTGTGAGATATTTGACATCGGGTATCGACTTTATGGGGCCATTTCCTTCGTCTCGTGGTAACAAGTACATACTCGTGGCTGTTGACTATTTGTCAAAATGGGTTGAAGCAAAGGCTTTACCTACCAATGATGCCCGAGTAGTTGTGAAATTCTTGAAATCTCTTTTTGCTAGGTTTGGAACTCCGAGCAATAATCGTGATCGTGGTACACATTTATGCAATGACCAATTTGAAAGAGTCATGCAAAAGTATGGTGTTACCCACCGTCTCTCTCTGCATACCACCCCAAACAAGCGAAGGGTGGAAGTTTCCAACCGTGGTATTAAAAGAATCCTTGAAAGGACAGAAGGAAAATCGTGCATCGGTCGGATAAACTAGATGGCGACTCGGGCCTTCCGCATCTTACAAAACACCCATCGGGTGTACTCCATACAAGCTAGTGTACAGAAAGGCATGTCATCTTCCGATTGAGTTAGAGCACAAGGCATACTGGGCCTTAAAGCATGCAAATTTCGATATTCGAGCGGTGGTGATCACAGAAAAGTTCAAATGAATGAACTAAATGAACTTCGTGATCAAGCATACGAAAACTCTTTAATCTACAAGCAAAAGACAAAGAAGATTCATGACTCTAAAATCAAGAACCGCGTTTTCAACGTTGGTGATCGAGTCCTTCTTTTCAATTCTAGATTGAAGATTTTCTCGAGAAAGCTCAAGTCCCGTTGGTGCGGTCCATTTACTATCACTAAAGTTTATCCTTATGGTACCATTGAGTTATCTCAACCCGATGGTCCAAATTTTAAAGTGAATGGTCATCGAGTGAAGCATTACTTTGGAGAGGACATTCCATCTCGTGGTTGTCCCGATCTACAAACTTTCCCCATGAACCAATGAATACGGGGATCGAGTCAAGCTAGTGACTCGGTAATCAAAAACTTTAGCACACACCATATGGGTTTTCACCCATATTTATGTCTTCTTTCTCTGTTCTACCACCCTAGTGTGGGGAGTTGCCCCATTGTTGTATATAATATCTTTAAAAAAATTCAAATAATGGCCGTAGTATTTCCCTTTTATGTTCTTTGTTTCGGCATAACCACCGGTACTTTGAATATTGAGGGCAATATTCATTTCTAAGTGTGGGGGATAAATTCTCACGAATTTTATCATTTATTATCCACCCAATTCCCCTTTTGGCCAAATTTTTTTTGGAAGTAAGTGTTTTCACTTACTCAGCTTGGTTATCAGTCATGTCTAAAAACAAAAGGATTGGCTAATCCAGGAGCAAACGGCTCTTGGTAAAGATTTCTCAAATCCGTTTATGGCTTGCAATTTGCCCAAAATTGTATGGTTCTCAACTCACCATATCTTTAATTAGTGAAGAGTTGGCTAGCCCGCAAGGTTATGGCTTGTGGTAAAGGCGGTGGAAAAACCATAA
Source organism: Chrysanthemum makinoi (assembly GCA_910596185.1). NCBI lineage: Eukaryota > Viridiplantae > Streptophyta > Magnoliopsida > Asterales > Asteraceae > Chrysanthemum > Chrysanthemum makinoi. The sequence goes on from OU343224.1 coordinate 282,019,954, forward strand.
TTGGTATTCAGCTCACCAAAGATAATTCTGATAATTTATCTAAGAGTTGGCTAGTCGAGCAAGCGGCTACGGTAAAGACACATCAAATCCGTTATATGGTTTATGATTTGCCAATAAATCGATGGTTATCGTTGTACCATAGTTCTTACTTGAACTGAAACATTTGGCTACTCCAGAAGTGATGGCTTTTGGTAAAGAGTTTTAAAATCCATTAAAGATCTAAATCATTGCTAGGGACTAGCAATATCTCGGTGTGGGGGATTGATGAGTGTCTAAATACTCATCATTTTTGTACATCTAAACGCAAAATCATCCGAAAACACTCAAAAATGCATCAAAATGATGAAAATATCACAAATCAGTGTTTTATGTGTTTTAAATGCAAAAGATCAAAATCAGATGAAAAATGATTCAAGTTTGCAAAATTGGCGCTTTAGTCCCCAAGTTTTAAAAGTTGTCAAATCTAGTCCACGGAATTCAAAATGTGAAGTTTTGTCATTCAAGGTCCCTGAAATATTCTAAGTTGTTAAATTTGGTCCTTGAATGATTCTTTGGTCAAATGGCGGAAAAGGTCCCTAAACTTTGAAAATTTGCAAATATAGTCCTTGGACTTATAAAAAAGGAATTTTATGCAAAAGGGTCCTTGTACTATCAAAGTTTGTCAAGTTTGGTCCTTGTGATAAGTTTGGAAAAGTGTCATTTTCAGTCCTTGAGGTTTGAATAAGTTGCAATTTTGGTCCTTGTATATCTAAACCAAACCGGACCCTTATTAATATATCAAGCCCAAATCCAATCCAACAACCGGCTGGGCCATATCCAAGCCCAATCCCACTTGACCCTTGAGCCTTGAGCCCCAGTTCACAATCCATTTTGGCCCTGCCAAGACTAATTTTGAACCCCCTTTGTATTAATAAAGCCCCGGTCAAATAAAGTCAAATGGGCAAATACCGCCAACACTGTTCATCTCCTAATCATACACTGTAATCCCAAAACCAGTCATGGTTTTCCATGATTTACCCACCCCACCCTTACCTTGTCCCTCCACCTCCACTAACACCAAAACTCTTAATTGATTGAAACCAAACCATTTATTGATCAAACACGCTATGAAGAATTTGGCGCCAAAATCCACTTGGACGGTTTTGATGCATTTCAATGATCCAATGGCTCAGAGATGGTGGGAATCAATCAGAGATATCAAGAGAGTCTCAAAAGTCTATAAAAGTGTGAGGAGAAGCAATGTATCAAGATATCTAGAGTAATCTTTAAATTTCATGTCGTTTTTAGATTAATTTTGAATTTCAGTGTTTGTTTTAGTTTCAAAGCTTTGTATTTCAAGTATCTATTGTGTAATAAACCTTTTGAAATTATCAATTTCAGTGTTTAAGTTATAAACTCAGTTTATGCAATTTTATGCTCAAAAATCTCATGTTATTCGAATGATGTTTTTAGTTGTTATTATGGACTGATATAGTACATATAAGCTCCCAGAAAGCTCATTTAAGCTTTTAGAAACACTTAAAACCAGTTTAGAAGTTAAAAGGAAAAATTACCAAAAATACCAATTAAATAGTTTAAAATTCAAAAACCATATGGAAATGGTATTCACAAGCAGGGTAAATCTTGGATGGCCTTGGGTTAGTGGCTTAGTGGTAAGCCTATAGGAGTGTTCTTGGTTCCTAGTTCTTGGTTTTCAATTGGATAACCTTTGTAAGCCTTTTTGTTCAATTTTGTTATTTCACTATTTTAGTGTTTAGTAGCTTTAATCTTTGTGTTTTAGTGTTAATTAGTTTTAGTTAAGGATAATTAACCCATAAAATCAGTGGTTTGTTCTTTTAAATTTGTAGCTAGCCAAATCTCATCTTGACAGTTAAAAATTGCATTATTGTCATTTCTTAATTTCTTGTTGTTAGTATAGTTGTTTAATGCTTCATTAGTCCTAATTAATGATAATATGAGGTCTGTCATCAGTTTTATGGTTTAAATCTGGGTTTGGCTTTGAAAAACATCAAAACAGTCTCATAAAAAGGTGTTTGGATTAGCTTGTTATTACGTCTTAAAAGGTTGTTTGAATGGTTGCTTGTTATTGATTTGTATCACATTTGGTCTAAATATCTCAAGCAAGTCAAGAAAACTGTCCTTGTTCATCAAAAGTCAAAATTCCATTTAATCTCATCTCTCTGTCACTCATCTTGTTGGAATTTGATGATTCATAGTCATGATTTTGTGTTTATAAGTTGTTAGTGTTAATCAAATCAGTCTCTATATACCTTAATACATCTAATTTAGTGCATAGAATCAGATCAAAGTTCACTTTGGTCAAACTTTTAGTTTAAATCAAAAAGTCAAATTCTCATTTGGTCATTTTTGAATAAACTTTGGGATTTCATTGAGTGTTCAATATTGAGTCTTAGCTTAAAAGCTCTTGGGGAATTAAAGTTTGGTTGCTAAACAAAATTAGAAAAATGCTAGTTCTCCTTTACTCAGCTTTTTAAGTGCTTAATTATTGGCTTATTTTGAGTACCGTATAAGTGCCTTGTGCACGGTTTCATAAGCTCAATTAAAAGCTTGCACAGAGCTTAATTGTTGCTCAAATCCTGTGATTATTGGTTCTTTGGAAAGCCAACCTGGTCATCTTTGAGTCCCAAGCTTAAGTTTTCCATTTCTAGCTTGTTTGCTAGGGCTGCAATAAGCTCTATCCTTGTCCCATTTCGTCAATTCTCAGTTTAAGCTAAGTGCTTATTAGCTTCTTCCTAGCTTTTCAGTGTTAATATTTGTGTTTTCTAGCTTCATATCGTAGCTTGTAGCTTATTTTCTCTTATTTTAACTTTGGTTTCAGTGTGTGAGCTTGTTTGAGCTTATTTCCACCAAATAAGCTCTTAAGCCATCTGTTGTGATCATAAGCCTTTCAAACTGCTTATTTGTTATTTGTAAAATTTTTGTCTTTGTTAAAGTTTCATATTTTTAGTATTTAAGTAGTTTTCAAAAAGAAAATTCAGAAAAACTTCAATTTAAAATCAGTGATAGTGTTTATTTAATAGTTTTTAGCTTTTTGATTTTTCTTTTTAGCTTATTATTAAGCAAATCTTGTTTTTATACTTTTCTTGGTTTTCTGTCACCTTAAGTTATTTTTAGAAAAAGTTTCATATTTTTCTCTATCTTTTTAGTATTTATTAGAATTATAAATAGTTAATAAGTATTAAATAATTAGTAATAAATAATTAAAAAGCATAAAAAATATATTTTCAGTTTTAAAATTAGTTTTATCATATTTTAGATTTTTCTAAGTTAAAATTTTATTTTTCCAGGTTTATTTTATATTTTCTAGCATTTAAGTGTATTTTAAATAATAATTAATTAGTAATAATTAGATAAAAAGTGTGAAAAATATATTTTTAGTTTTAAAATTAGTTTTATAATATTTTAGATTTTTCTCAATCATAATTTTATTTTTCTAGCCTTATTTCATATTTTCTTTTATTTTAGGTTATTTTTAAATAGTTAAAATAGTTTTTAATTAATAATAATTAATTAAATAGTTGTAAAAATAATTTTCTTTTTCTAATAATTTTCTCTTATTTTTAAGATTTCAAAAATGTCATTTTCATATTTTTAGGTCTTGTATTTCTTAGATTTTACTTTTTATTTTGTACGTTTACGTAGTTTTTAAACGTACGTTTTACGTTTGTCTTATCTGATTGTTGTGCTTTTCTATTCTGCTTCCAATCTCATTCCAATCAATCAGTAGTGTAATAATTCATCAAAACCTTTACTGATCACTATCCTTAGTGATCATTCTATCATCTGAATTAGTGTTTACACACCATTGAGTCTCCGTGGGACTTAACGACCCGGGAATTCATTCTATTCTCCAGGACTTCATTGTATTTGTGTTTTAAGCTTCTTACGGTTAGCCATTCACAAGTGGCTAGCTTGTGTGAGGTAGCTTGACGGTTTAGCACAGATCAGGGCTCCAATATAAAAAGTTTGATGTAATTATTTAAAAAAGAAGACAAAATTTTCATCAATTTCGAGACAACTAGGAATGGTATCATAAAACCATCCATATTAATGTGATATGAGTAAACCTTTGTTGGTTGGTTTCCTCAAACCAATTTATACAAAACAAACATAATATATCATTCTTAAGGCCATACCCTTATTCCCATAGGACCCTACCAAACGCCTCCTTAATATATATTTGACGACTTTTTAAGGTTTGACCTGTTACTTTAAAGTCATTTTTTTACCTGTTTGAAAAACATAACCCAAATCGGCTAACTCTCAAGATTTCAATATTTCATATATGTTTTAAAAATATAGATGTACACATAATACTATCATGTTGTAGTGTAGAAACTATTAGTTTTTTTGTATGGCATTTCATGGTTCTTGCATGCTCAGACTCGCGTGTTTACCCATCACATGTGCTTGATTTCCAACCTGGTGAGGCATTTGTAGTCCGTAATGTCGCCAACATGCTCCCACCCTTTGACAAGGTTTGTTTAAATTTATTTTCATAATTATTATTGCCATCCGATTAGTGTGTACATATTGTTAACAAAAATATTTCTTAATTTAAAATGGGTGGACTAGATAAAGGGTTTAGGTGGTAACTTTCATACGAGTCACAATGGGTAGAATTTATACACCAAGTGGGGTTCAGTGACCCGTTTACATTTTATTTTGACAATAATTGTAATAATGATCCAAGTTTTTTTTTTTTTTTTAATTAATGTTACATCTCTTGATTATGCCATTGACCACTTTAAACCTACTTAATGAGGAAACAAAATGTGAGCCCAAACCCTTAATGCCTCTTAATTTAGAGAAGCATTAAAACTTTTCTCTCCCAAATAAGAGGCTAATTAAGAGGTTTATATACAACCACTTAATTTGGTAAACACCCCCTTAACTTATATGCATTTTTGTTACTATATCAAGTTTTACCAGCAATGGGTGGAAATTTCCACTGATACATAAACACTCAAATCGCTAGTTCATATTCTTCGTCAAAATAGACATGTATGGTTTGAAAGTTAAACCACTGTATAAAGTTGGAGGTGGAGGGACGATGAAGTTGCGGCTCTTTCACGAGAGGATATGAAGGGTCTGGGCATATGCGATTTGAAGAAAGGCTTTAACTTGAAAGGATGTGTCGTTGGCTCTATGTCGGGTTAGTTGTTTCCTTTTAAATTGATCAATAACAAGTATTTAAATCTTAGTTTCTATATATCTACCTTCGCTATTAACCTTGTGGTTTTCTACCTAGAACTTAGATAAATCATCATATCCAAGTATAAGAATGAATATTTCTGAATTAAAATGAGTTGAGAAAAACTTCATAGTTGATGTCTTGATGATCTGCAATTTAAAGAATTTTTTATGGGAACCACATTAACATGTCTTGATCGACTTTGTAAAAACAAACTTATAAGTCAAAATCTAACTGCCACGAATACTAAATTACGCATAAAGAATCAAAATATTCACCACTAAAACACAATAACACCCACATAATTATGCACCAAGCACTACCATCATTCGGCACCAAACAACCACAAATTCTGCACACTATTTTTCCCAGAAGCTGTTTGTACAGAAATGTTTAAATGTCAGTTAAGCTTATTGTTTTATTAGATTTGTTCGAGCAATATATAAATACAAACCATATACCATAAACTTAGATGGCTTCATAAGGTTTATGTCTTATACACTTTTGATACAAAACTAATCAGTTCTTGATGTATTGATGTTATGTATGGTTTAAAACATCTTTGTGAGCCGAAATCTAAATATCTTAAGAACTCAATTTTTTCATGATCACAACGCCACACAAGTATGAGAACTTTATCAGTTTAAAGATTACAAGCTCCTACACGTTTACTAGTATTTAATAATATTGCGATTTTTCAGGATTTTGAGATAAGTTGATGAAGAGGAAGACTGGCTCTCAAGTGTTTAAGGTAAAATAGCTGGTGATATGTGATTCATGTAAGTTAGTATAATATTCTGTGTATTCATCTGTTAATATTATATGAGTGTATATATAAGATACAGATGGGCCTAATACATACGGGCCGAAATACAAAAAGCCTAATATATAAGCCTAATACATATCGTCTAACAGTTCATACATTCCACATATAGATTTATTGGATATATCAAAAAAGGGTCGAAAATTAACATGGTCGTTCGATGTAGCGATTAAAAATGTTGACACAAAAGATATTGCGATACTTGGGGAGGATAGAAAGCTCATGGAAAGAAAATTACTAAAGGTAACTTTCACAATGAAACTTCGGGATGACATTTACGACCCATTTAGACGATATGTATTTATGTATCTTATTTTCTAAACCACTTTAAAATAAAGAATTCTATCTTAATGAGCTCCCATTATTATTAAGATGTAATTTTTTTTAATGAACGTGTTATCAGGAAGATAATTTATTGATCAACAACTAGAAATCAAATAAAATTTAATGAGTTGTTTGATGAAAAATTAATGTTGACGATGAGTTACTTGCTAAATTTACTAATCAGACAATGCTATTCAATATTGGAAAGACCAATATGCTTATTTCAAATTGAATGTTTAATTATGATTTATCTTCACTTTAGTTAATGTATAAAATTCAAAAACTAAGTTGACCTAGAGTTTTTTATTCATCTATCATGGAATGTATTCTTTGATCATTTTCTAGAATCAAACTCTTCTCTAAGAACATACAAAAAGAAACAAAAACCTCTTACACCTACTGTGTGAGAGAGAAAATGGGCAAAGAAAAGGCAAACTCTGATGTTAATGTAAATTAAGGACGTAGTGATGAATGGATTAAAGTAACTCAAGACAACGAGGCTCTAAGAAGGTGTTCAACGATGCTCATTCTTCACAGCACAATTACAATCAGGCTGGTAAGAAAGGACTTTCAGATTTTGATAAGGTCATGAGAGACAAGGTGATTTCCTTTTTCTTCACCAACTTTCCAGAAACGTGGGATACTGCTGCGCTATGGAAGATGTTTAACAGATATGGCAGAGTGATCGATGTTTACATAGCCTTCAAATGGATTAAAAGAGGCACAAGGTTTGGTTTTGTAAGGTTCATCAATATAGGGGATGTTGGGAGTTTTGAAGGTCGTCTCAAAGGTATCCTTATCGGAAACTCGAAACTAGTGATTAACAGGGCGAAGTTCATCAAGGTCGCGAATATGGGTGTTCCGACCTCCGATTTCCCTCAATTCAATCCTGGTAATCAGTATATTCCGAAGATGGCGAAATCTCCTGCTAACCACTCCTTTAAAGAGGCGGTTTTGGGTCCTAATTCCCAAGCCAAACAACCTTTCAAGACGATTCCCCTCGAAGAAAACGCCTTTCTGCATTCAAAGCTTGAGTGTTGTTGGATCGGGGAGGCTAGGAACTTCCAAGTGCCCCAGAATGCTTGGTCTATTGTGGAGAACAATGGTCTTGTGGATTGTAAATTAAAGTACCTCGAAGGTCTTTCATTCATTTTCGAATGGAACTCTATTGATGTTGCTATAAAAAGCCTCGAAGAAAACAAATTTTGGCTAGAGCATTGGTTTGTCAACATCAAACTATGGGACGAAAATTTTGAGTCATATGGCAGGTTAGCTTGGTTGCTTATTGAAGGTCTCCCTCCTATTGGGAGGGACATCAAAAATATTAAGGCTATAACTAAGGTGTTCGGTCGTTCTTGGAGGTTGGGAGACTAGACTTCGATTCCAAGCTCCTTTTGCCCGTTAAATCTCTGATTATTTTGTCCGATATGAATATTTTGAATCAATCACTAATGGTCTCGCTTAATGGAAAATGCTATCCTATCAGAGTTTTCGAAGAACCTTTTCAGGCTTCGAGCCTTTTGTCTCCTCCTTCCTCGGACTCGGATAGTGACTCCATCTTTGAAGAAGATTTCATAGGACCTTCCATGGATAGGAACGGTTCTGATGTTATTTTTTCCGACGAGAGTTCATCGGAGTTAGGAGATACTGAAAAGGCAGTGGCAAGGGTTAATGAAAAGTCGCCTTTTGCTCTCTCCCAATGCAATGGTTTTGGGGTCTCGAGGAATGCTAGTTTCAAGGAGGATACTATTAATGAGGAATGTGTATCATCTCCTTATGACTGTATGGACCCTCACGTATCCCCTAGATCTAGTGGGCTCTCCCCTCCACCCTCATTTTTAGATGAAGTAGTCCAGCCCACCCATGATATAACATCTTCTGGGCCTATAATCTTTGATGTTGCTAATCCGTCTAACTCCGGACCTGTCCCGGATCTAAATGTCCCTCTAAATCATGATAACGATGTGGCTCAGGAAGATAAGGAACTTGATGATCTCTTATCTAGCTTTCAACACCTCTCTGAAAAAGCTATCAATGGAGGAAAGTCAATAGAAAAAGGTAAGAGGAAGTCTAAACACAAGAAAAGGAAGTTAGTAGTGGGAGGTGTTATGGAATCGCAAAACGGTTCTTCCCAAGGAATCTCAGGTGATACTCTTGATGAAAATAGTATGGTGAAGAGCATTGGAGAGAAGATTGGCTTCTCCTTCAATCAGGTTAATATGGCTCCTCATAGATCTTCTTGATTCATTGGATGTCCATGTATATGGTGTTGTTTTAATTAATGATTGGTATATCTCTTAATTGTAATGGGCTTGGAAAAGACATAAAAAAGGGTGGATTAAGGAATTAATCGATAGAAATTCCCCATCTTTTATTGGAATCCAAGAGACAAAATTAGAAGCTTGTGATGGTTTTTGTGTTCGATCAGTTTGGCCCCTCCCTTATGTTGATTTTATTCATAGTGGTTCGGTGGATGCTTCGGGGGGCATTCTCACCATTTGGGACTCTCGGGTGTTTGTTATGGAACACCAGTTTATTGACCGTAATTTTATTGGGGTAATTGGTACATGGGTTGGTGTTTCTATCAAGATTGGGTTGCTCAATGTGTACGCTCCTCAGTCTAGTGCTTTAAAAGAGTCATTATGGTTGTCCATCGAATCCCTCTTATCTTCCTATAATGTTATGTGGATCGTCTTTGGGGACTTTAACGTGGTTAGAACCCGTGAGGAGCGTAGTGGATGTGGTTTTAATGATGGAGAGGCACATGTTTTCAATGACTTCATTGCTCGTAATGGTCTTTTTGACTTCCCGTTTAGAGGAAGGAGATTCTCTAGATTCGATAGGGAGGGTAAAAAAGCTAGCAAGCTTGATAGATTCTTAGTTTCCCAGAGTTTCTTTGATCACTGGGATAATGCAAATGTCACTGTTCTTTGTTGGTCTTATTCAGATCACTGTCCAATCCTTCTCAAGGTTGGGTTTCCAAACTTTGGGCCAAAGCCCTTTAAGGTGTTTGACAAATGGAATAGGGATGAGGAGTTTAGAAAGATGATCTCGGATTCTTGGGTCTTGGTATCTTCTCCTATGGCTTCGGACCTATGCCTTAAAAACAAGTTTAAAAATCTTAGGCTTGCTATCAAATCCTGGACCATCAATCGTCTTTCGGCCCAACAACGTTCTAAGGAGGAGCTGTCTAGAAAGCTTGTTGATTGGGATGTCAAGGTTGAGGCTGGCCATATCAACGATGTGGACGTCTTGAAAAGGGAGGAATGGATAATGGACCTTAGTGTTCTTGATCAACTTCATAGAGATGATATGCGACAGAAGTGTAGGTTGAGATGGGCTATTGAGGGAGATGAAAAATCTCATTTTTTTCATTCTCTTCTCAAGTATAAATATGCAAATTTCTCTATAAAAGGTGTTCTTGTGAATGGCATTTGGTTGGTCTCCCCTGCTCACATTAAGCAGGCTGCGATCGATCACTTCTCTTCAAGATTTAAAGAAAACGAGCAATTCAGGCCCTCATTTACTAGCCATCTCTTCCGTAGGCTATCCCCCACGGATTCTAACTTTTTGGAGTCTAGCTTTTCTTTGGAGGAGGTGAAATTTGTTGTTTGGGATTGTGCCGGGTCTAAGGCCCCGGGTCCCGATGGCTTGAACTTTAACTTTATCAAGTCCTTTTGGGATGTCCTTAAAGTCGACTTCTGGAATTGTATTAAGCGTTTTGAGGCTACTGGAAATATAACAAATGGATGTAACCCATTCTTTGTTGTTTTGATTCCTAAAAAGATCGATCATCTTGTATTTTCAGACTATCGTCCTATTAGTCTCATTGGTTGCGTCTATAAGGTGATCGCTAAGTTGCTCGCCTCTCGGTTGGCTAGGGTTATTGACTCTATTATAGGCCCTAACCAATCTGCCTTCATTAAGGGAAGGAAAATTCTTGACGGTTGTCTTATTGCTAACGAGATCATTCGTATGGCCGCGGTGGAAGATCATAAACTTTTACTCTTTAAGGCCGACTTTGAGAAAGCGTTCAATAGTGTCAATTGGGATTTCCTTCTTGACGTTATGAGGCAAATGGGATTCAGATTTAAATGGAGGAAGGGGATAGCCTCATGCCTCTCTTCGGCTTCCATCTCGATTTTGATTAATGGCTCCCCTTCTAAAGAATTTAAGATGGAGCGTGGTCTCCGTCAAGGCGACCCTTTGTCGCCCCTATTATTTCTTTTAGTCGCCGAGGCTCTTCAAGTCACCATATTGGAAGCGTGTGAAAGTGGAGTCTATAATGGAGTTTCTCTTGCAACTAGTGGAACCAATGTCTCTCTTCTCCAATTCGCGGATGATGCTTTATTTTTTGGTGAATGGTCGAGGCTTAATGCTTTAAATCTTATTCGAATCCTTAAATGTTTTGAGATGGCTTCAGGTCTTAAAGTTAATATTGCAAAAAGTAGACTTTACGGAGTTGGTGTTAGTAGGACGGGCGTTGATGTAGTTGCCTCTTCTCTTGGATGTGATCATGGCTCCCTCCCATTTATTTACCTTGGTCTTCCTGTTGGCAGAAAGATGAACCGCATTGTGGGCTGGAATGAGGTTGTCAATTGTATTAGAGAGCGACTCTCGTCTTGGAAAGCCAAATCTCTCTCGATCGGGGGTAGGCTCACTCTCATTAAATCGATTCTTGGCAGCCTTCCAATTTTCTATCTCTCCCTTTTTAAGGCTCCAAAAAAGGTCATTAATCTTCTCGATTCTATTAGGAGCAGATTTTTTTGGTGGTTTAAAGACTCTCAACGTGGCATCTCGTGGGTAAAGTGGAACTCTATTCTCCTCGATAAGGAGTTGGGGGGGTGTTGGGAGTTGGCTGCCTTCATGCCAAAAACTTAGGCCTCTTAGCGAAATGGAAGTGGCGATATCTAACCGAAGAAAAAGCTCTTTGGCGTGTGGTTATTAACGAGTTTTATGGTCCTGACGGGGGATTTGGACTTACGTTTCTTTGGTTCGGCTATCGGGGATGTGTGGTGTGATATTTTAAAAGCTGTGAGACGTATTGATGGTATTGATTCCTCCTTTAAAGACTCCTTTATCCTCAAAATTGCTAATGGCTCTAATTCCTCCTTTTGGAAAGACCACTGGTGTGGCGATGGGTCTCATCTTATGGATTCCTTCCCTAGATTATATGCTCTCGAGTCCTCCAAAGATTGCAAGATTAACGATCGATGGCATTGCTTAAATGGCATTTGGTGTGGCGATTGGTCTTGGCGGTCTCCTCTTCGTGGTAGGGCTATAGACGAGCTATCACGTCTCATTTCTTGTATTGGCAACCTCAATCTTTCTTTAGAGGGGATTGATAAATGGACTTGGTCTGGTGAAGCGTCAGGGATATTCAAAGTTAAATCCCTTTTTAAAAAGATTCAAAACTTATCGCTTAGTAACTACATTCTTGGTAAGCGACATTATTGGAACTCGTGGATTCCGCGTAAAGTTAACATTTGCGTTTGGAGAGCCTCGTTGAATAGGCTTCCCTCGCGAGCCAATCTTTCTTCTCGTGGGATTGTTCTCAATTCTTCATTATGTCCATTTTGTGAGCTCGTGTTGGAAGATATTGATCACTCCCTCATTCGTTGCCCCTTTGTGTTAAAGGTTTGGAAGAAAGTTTGGAGTTGGTGGAACTTGATTCCTCATGTTTCTCTTCCTTCGATCTCTATTTCTGATGTTGCGCTTGATAACATCTCGATATCGGATAGTGGCTGCTCTATGCTCTTGAAGGTTATTCAGGGGGTGATGCATTGTTCTTTATGGGCTATTTGGAAGTGGAGGAACAAATTGGTTAATTCCTATCCGGATGAAGTTTTGAAAGTCAAAAACGAGGATATTTGATTATTTTCCCATCCATCCAGCGCCTTTCCAAGACTTGGATATCCGCTAGGCTTCCCGCGAATCCTGTTAACTGGAATTGTTGGGTGGCCAAACCCTTTGATCTCTTTTTGTAATCTTCTTTGGTTTGTTTATGCCGGTTCTGGCTTGGCTTTGGTTTTGTACATTCTATCCATTTGTAATTTTGGGCCTCCTTCTTGAAGCTCTTTCTTAATGCAAGTTTAGCCTTTCTAAAGAAGAAGGAAAAAAAAAAATAAACTCTTCTCAAATCATTATGAAATCAAACTAGAAAACTATTCGTATTCTTATACTCAAATTCAAGGAAGCAACTTTAAATGTACGTAAAGGAAGTTATGATTACGGGTTAACCTAACTTTCATTTATTAGTGACTAGCCAAAAATATCAATTCTAATTAGCGTTTCGTGTTTTACATATGACTAGCAGGGTATCCGCGCGTTGCAGCAGCGGGTATCTTGAAATAAAAAATTTCGATAAATAATGTAATTTAGTTTATTATGTTCTTTTTAACAATAAATTTACGGATATCAAGAATTTTGTATAGCCCGTGCCCGTTCGGGCTCGAACCCGTTGGCCCGTGTCTGCTCGGACTCGAGCCCGTTTGGTCCGCGCCCGTTCGGGCTCAAGATCATTTGGCCCGTTGCCCGTTCGGGCTTGAATATTTGCATAATGTGCTTTATCATTTGTAGTAGTGGAATTTAATGCAGGAATTGTGTTTAATTTGGTTGTACAATATGCTTGATAATTTGTATTTCTTATGTAAGGGGTGTTTTAATAACTGTTTTAATTGTATTTATTGACCAGTTAAATAATTGATTACATTAAATAGCATTAATGTGGTGTTTTGTTGTACACTATGTTTCTTGTCTTGTACGTCTGAAAATTATGTGCATTAAAGTGTTGTACACTATGTTTTTTTTTCCTTGTAAGTAGTAGTCATTATAGTCATTAATAACATTGACCACTTTAATAGCATTAATATTGTAAGTCTGAAAATAAGTCTGAAAATTACATCATGCTTATTTTGTTGTACACTATGCTTATTTTGTTGTAAATGTGAAAATTGGTTGTAACTATTGTGCATTGTGTTTAAATTGTTGTATTTTTTGATGAAATGATGTTTTTAATAGCATTAATATTGTTTGATAGAATTTTGGTCTTAAAATGAAATCACGCTTTATTTTGTTGTACAATATGCTTAATTTGTTGTAATTCTGAAATTTGGGTGCATTAAAGTGTTGTAAACCAAGCATAATTTCTTGTACGTCTTAAAATTAAGAGTGAGGTGCCTTCGTGCATTATAAGTAGTATAGATATAGATATAGATATTTGATTTAACTAGAAAGAGTTAATAACTTACGATCCAGATATCTGAGAATTCGAAGGGGAGTTTTGTAGCACTAATACAAGTATTAATCTCCTTCCTTTTAGACATTAAAAATAATAATATGTAAACTACTAATTTAACGTTAGAGAAGCGTAACCAAACACACTGAAAACAGAATGCACCAAGCTGTGACAACATAACTTGTGCCCCTAGGGCACAAGGTAGAAAAACCCTATTATGATATCCATCTTGAAAAAGTGTGCTATTTCATTGATCAAAACTCCAAATGGAACATTTGTACATGAACTATTATGAAACAATACGAAACACAAACATGACAATCTACGAAAGAAATAAGCATCCACACTTCAGATGCATGATCGATAACAAGTAAAAGAAACCTTTAATAGTCCATTGTAATATAGATTGTCAGCACCAGCAAAGCTTCCATTTAGTCTTTGTGAGAGTAGGAATCCATAGGAGGGAGGAACTTGGCATACCTTTCGGATTTGGCACCTGTTCTGTGATCGTAGTACTCAACAACTGCAGCTCCAGCTAGCGCAGCTAGTGTGAGAGCTTGTGCATGCAACCTGATCAAGAAAAACAGCCACGAGAAGTTGGTCAATATTGCACATCCAAAAAAGCATAAAACGCAGAAAATAAAAGCCACAATGTTAAGATTTTCCCAAATAAGCTATTTGTAACTCAAATAGAGGTGGCAAGATAGTCAGGTGGGTAACAGCTCAAAATTGGGTTCCGCTCGAGACCTATGAGTTTTGAGTACAAGCCGAAAGAGATGGTTCAGGTGTTCATTTAAAATAATAATAGAAAAAAAATACATAGGGGGGGTCCCTAAAAAATAGGTGCTAAATTTAAAAAAATCTAAAAAACCCCATATCCACATTATTCGTATATTACCTTGTTACAGCAGTCATAACACAATTTATAAATTTTACGTAAAATTTATAAATTGTGTTATGACTGCTGTAACAAGGTAATATACGAATAATGTGGATATGGGGTTTTTTAGATTTTTTTAAATTTAGCATCTATTTTTTAGGGTCCCCCTATGTATTTTTTAAAAAATACATAGGGGGGCCCTAAAAAATAGGTGCTAAATTTTAAAAAATCTAAAAAACCCCATATCCACATTATTCGTATATTACCTTGTTACAGAAGTCATAACACAATTTATAAATTTTACAGGTCTTTTCATAATATTTATAATTTATATTTGTTTTTTTGTAAAATTTATAAATTGTGTTATGACTGCTGTAACAAGGTAATATACGAATAATGTGGATATGGGGTTTTTTAGATTTTTTTTAAATTTAGCACCTATTTTTAGGGACTATATATTTTTTAGTTTAAAATGCCCTATTTTAGGGACCCCTATGTATTTTTTAAAAATACATAGGGGGTCCTAAAAATAGGTGCTAAATAAATCTAAAAAATCCCCATATCCACATTATTCGTATATTACCTTGTTACAGAAGTCATAACACAATTTATAAATTTTACAGTGTCTTTTCATAATATTTATCATTTATATTTGTTTTTTTTGTAAAATTTATAAATTGTGTTATGACTGCTGTAACAAGGTAATATACGAATAATGTGGATATGGGGTTTTTTAGATTTTTTTTAAATTTAGCACCTATTTTTTAGGGACCCCCCTATGTATTTTTTAAAGTCATAGATTAGTAAACAATACTACATCATAATCTTTTGGATTTAGAAGGTTATATGCATTAAGAATAGACTTAAGTGGCTTTCAACGAGTTCAAATCATTCCCCTTTTAAGCCAAACTGTTTGACTTAAGCCATTAACCCGTTTGAAATATGACCCAACTCAAATCAACCCATATGTAAGTTAATGTCATTTTTTTAGCCTACTATTTCTGAGTGAACTGACCAAGAAAGAAACGATAAAAGATAACTCAAAACAAGCAATTGATTAATCCAAACAAGAGTGGAACGGCATTAAGTGTGACATATTACTTAAGTAGACATTCTCTAGTTACGAATTACTTGTAATGTATACCACAAGGAGATGACTTTATAGGAAAGTAAAAGAATGTCGAGTTGTCGGTCCTTATGAAGATCTCTATAACAACACACATTTTATTTGAAAATTAAACACGAGCGCGACAAGGCCTCAGCGGAATGCCATACTTACGTTTTGCCATCTATACAAGATAAAATGACCCGCATTTATCCAATCTTCACAATGAAATTTTCAACATGTAAAAAAATAACAAACCAAAACGCAGATAGAAACCTAAACTTAATTTGTATCCTCAAATATTCTTCTAGACTTTGGAAATATTACGTGAAATAAACCGCACTTTCCGAGTGCAGCATTTTATATGACAATCCCGAAACAATCAGCTAAATTTCTACCGACAATGTAGTTAAGTCACAGGTGTCTTATAATGGAATCTGATAACCATATATCTTCGAATGTAAAACTAAGTTCTGTGTTCTCAACAATAAAACATCGGATCACATGAAGATATATAATTCATTTTTTTTTTTTTTTTTGAACGGCACCACACTTGAAATCTGACCCCCGAGTTAAACCATCCAAACAAACATGCCCTGGGACCCGAACCACTAGGAGAGACCCGCGAAGGTAAACCCCTAGAACTCACGGCTTCACACTAAAAGGAAAATCCGGATTTTTCATTGTCTCTTGCGAGACTTGAACCCGCGTAAAACCCCTCCCCAAGCTCCAGCAACTGAGCTAAGTCAGTTGGTTTATATAATTCATTTAATGTCACCCGGGGAAGTACTAACATAAAATCATGTGTCATTTTAGCTTTCCAATCAAACTCTTTATGAATTGAAGGTATCGTAACCACTTAAGGGTGGCCTAGTGGTAAAAGGGCTTGTGACTATCACTCTAAAATGTGTGAGGTCTCAAGTTCAATTCCAGCTAGGTGCAAACAACTTTAAGTGGCTACGCCAACCTTCTGAAAAGGGAGGGTTTTACCTGGTTTGAGTCTGTGTGTGTGGAGGTGGGTTCAAACCCCGTGAATTAGTCGGCCAAAAGGTCGAAAATCACGGTTACCAAAGAAAAAAAGAATCGAAGGTATCGAACTTAATTTTGTGTGAAATGTACGCTTTTTAAAAGGTTTTCTCATCTTTTCGAAAGATGTTATCAATCATTTTTGTGCTAAAAATGGTCAAATAATGTGGTGTATCATTCAAGTTGAGCATTTAAAACAGCTAAATTTTCCCATAAAACAAGGTTTTTGCATAAGTCATCTTTAACTAGGTGTCCCTTTTTGATTGCCTAATTGAATAAAAAGTTAGGATGCTGATGTCACAAATATAAAACAAATTATTTAATACAAATGCACGTTCGTTTTTGCAAGTTATGAATGCTGATGTCCGTTTATGCACGTTTTCGTGTGTTTTTGCACGTTTTCGTCGATTTTTACACGTTTCCGTCCGTTTTTACACGTTTCCGTCTGTTTTTGCACGTTTCCTCGTCCGTTTTTGCACGTTTCCTCGTCCGTTTTTGCAACTCATAAGGATGTTCGGAGTCGGTTTAAGTTTTTGATTCTATGACTTTGATGAAAGGGTCTTGTCACATGGTGGTTTGGATTTAGATTTAATTTTTGTTTTGTCATAGGGGTGTGTTTGGATTCAAATTTAATCTGGTGTCTTTCAAAAGGGTGTTTGAATTCAGTTTAAAATTTTGGGGTCTTTCGTAGGGGTGTTAGGATTTGAAAAATGACTAATGATATTTATTGCAATTTTTCCCAATAACTTGAACCATCATATATCCTTATTTAACTACACTTATGTGTAAATATTATTGATACAATTTGGGAGGATTTAGAGAAAATGAAATAGGGGTTTATGAAAAAAAAAATCGTGTAATATGCTTTTGTTGTCTTTTTTTCTACTCGAAGACTACATATACAAAAACAATATTTTCATATAAAATGACATGGGATAATTCCATATATATACCCAATATAAACATCAAAATGCCATATATACCAAAATACATGTTTTAAATGCATGATGTACAATGTATTTAAAGCATGTTTTGGGTAAATATGTCACTATAGCGTTTTAGTTGTGTATATATGGAGTTCACCCAAATGACTTTACATGTAAAATTGAACCTAGAACCCCGTTGGAGTATTGGTTGTTTTTTCAGATTGTTTAAACAAACATTGAGATATTGTGGTTGTTTAACTTGAAACTTTATTGGGTAATATTATTTTTTCTGTTAGCAATAAAATAAGATCAATTCAAACATTCCATGTATAAATAAGAAATGCAAGGGTCATCATCTTAAACTGAAATCAAGGTACTCCATTTATGTTGTGGGCAGACATTATAGTGTGTGTAATTGTTTAAGAAATCCTATTAGACTTATAGTTACAGTTTTCGTAATATGTTGAATTTACGACATACCTACTCTTATATTTATAAAAAAAAAAAAAAAAAAAAAAATGGCCACGACACAAAAATAGCTCAATGCTATTACAATTTTTCACTTGATAGCTCAACACTATTATAATGTCATTTTTGACCATATAGAGCGTTATGAAGGATTCATCAAGCTATGACTCATAAACTATTTGGGTAAGCATATGATGCCATAACTTTTACTCAAGCTTATAAAAATGGACTTTGGTTTAGCAAGTATCAAAAAGGAGTTCTTTAAACTAAACAACTATGTTACAAAATAACTTTGGTGAGGTATTCATGCTCCAAGGTTTTGAAAAAAGATACATAATCAAAGAATGATGTGTAGGTGACTACCTAAGAGTCCTTTGTTATCCATCAATAAGAATCTTCAAAACTTCAAACCCGGATAATGATTCTAGGGATAGACAAACCGTGACCAACTGGGCTAGCTCAGTTGGCCACCAAGGTTTCCTTAAGGTGCCTTGGGTTTGGCTAGGGGAGGTCTCAAGTTCGAGTCCCACCCGGGAATTTTACCCCTTTAGGCGATAAAGGAGTAGCGGGGCGGGGTATACTGCCTAATTGGATGTCACTAACCACTAACAAGTAACAACTAACAAGCCGTTAAAAAAAAAGGGACAAACAAACCGTTTCCATCTTTTATGTCACTCAGAAGTTGCACTTTTTAGCACTCTGGAACCCGATTATAATATACTAATATTTGCATGAATACAGACTTGAAACATTGTACTTATATTTGTATGCCCAAGAGAATACTAATATTGTTTAAATCTGTGTAGCTTTTCATGCCCTTACAGTACATTTGTTTTATTGAATACATATAAAAAATAATCTCGCGTCATTAAATTGATCCTAGGCTTTTTTTTCTTCTTTTTTTTTTTTTATTTTGTATATAGTTGATTCAAAAGTCACCATCTAAGTTTACACCTTTACAAAAACTCGTGTAACAATTTTCCAAAAATTTATATGTATCTGATTTGATTTAGTTTTTTCAATAACATGTTAACGTTAATTCGCATATTTTTTACTTTCAAGCTTGATACAGCCCGGCCTTAAATTGATAAAAGAATAAATGAATACATTTTTGTGGGATCTACCCTTTCCTAAGGCCTAACAAAAGCAATTGGAATTAAAAGGTACCTGGCGTGAATGATTCTGACGCTGGTTTTCATACCAGGTTGAGACCAATTGTAAGCAATTGATCCAGCAATACCACTCAACCATAGAGACCCTATAAAATTAAATAAAATATTTATAAAATCAGGTTTAATAATAAGATTGTAAAATGGGGGTTTGAAGAAAGAAACATACCAACAGCACGAAGTTTATGTTCAACGATCCATTCACGCATGCTCTCAATTTGAGATTTCGACGACGACATCTTTTTTGATCTTCTTTTCTTCTTCTTCTTCAAGATATTTATATGTTTAGGAAAAAGAAATTTATATTTATATTGAAGCAGAAAATAGGAAGAGAATGAGAAAAAGGAGTTTGTTTGCAATCAAACGGTGGGCGGGTTTCGGAAGACGCCATCGAATCGTGTACCCAAATATATACTGGTCCCCACCACATTTTATATCGCCTGTTTGGTACTTACTTTCCTAAGGTGTTTCCAAAACTACTATGGTTGCCAACATTGACCAACCACAAATATTATAGAGTAAACTCCAAAATACATCCCTGTGGTTTACCCCGTTTCCCACCATACATCCCTCTCGCAAAAGTTTCAACAGATACATCACTCCGTTAGTAAAAGTTAACCTATATACATCCCTCAGTTAAATAAAGGACTAACGGTGCAAATTATTTCTCCGTTATCTCTTAACGAGATAGATAATGTTTACACCGTTAATCCTCTGGGTTAACGGTATTTGCACCGTTAGTCCTTTTTTACGTTTACTTTCGTTTTTTATGTTCTTTTCCATTTTTTCTACGTTTCGGTCCGTTTTTTTATGTTTTCGCCCGTTTTTTTACGTTTTCGTCCGTTTTTTTACGTTTTCGGCCGTTTTTTTTTCGTTTTCGTTTTTTTTTAACGTTTTAGTCCGTTTTTTAAGTCTTTATCCGTTTTTAAACGTTTTCGCTTGTTTTTTACGTTTTCGTCTGTTTTTTTACGTTTTCTGTTATTTTTTTTATGTTTTCGTCTGTTTTTTTTATGTTTTCGTCTGTATTTTTACTTTTTCGTCATTTTTTCACGTTTTCGTAAGTTTTTATCCATTTTCATACACTTTTATTGGTTTTCGTCTATTATTCAACGTTTTCGTTCGTTTTTCTTATGCTTTTATTCATTTTCATTCATTTTTATACATATAATATGTATGAAAACGGATAAAAATGTATGAAATTGATAAAAACGTATGAAAATGGATAAAAATGTTTCTGTATCGATTTTAAATAACGATTTTGACCCATTTCTGGTCCGAATCATCAAAAGTGTAAAACATGAAAGTTGTCTGGAATGATGTTTTACATCAAGACTCGCGAGATTTTAACCTGAAAATTCAAAATAACGGACGCAAACGTAAAAAAGGACGAAAACAAAAAAAAAACATACGAAAACGTAAAAAAATAGGCAAAAACATAAAAAAAAAGAACGGGCGAAAACGTAAAAATACGGACGAAAACGAAAAAAATGTGCGAAAACGAAAAAAACGTAAAAAAACGGGCGAAAACGTTAAAAAACGGAAGAAAACGTAAAAAAGGACTAACGGTGCAACTACCGTTAACCCAGAGGACTAACGGTGTAAACATTATCTATCTCGTTGGGAGATAACGGAGTAATAATTTCCATCGTTAGTCCTTATTTTAACTGGGGGATGTATATAGGTTAACTTTTACTAACGGAGTGATGTATCTGTTGAAACTTTTGCGAGAGGGATGTATGGTGCGAAACGGGGTAAACCACAGGGATGTATTTTGGAGTTTACTCAATATTATATGATCAGCGGCGACCGAAACAGGGTGTAAGGTTGAACACAGTGGCAACATAGTTCGTCTGTGTCACATCAGCTTTCTCTCTCCAACGACCTGACGACGACCTAGTTGCCACAGTGATGACCTGAGATTTTTTTAATCCAAACGGTTGGATTTTTTTACCCTTTTCTTGCTTTTAATTTGGTCGATCATGCAAACTAGTTTGTGGCTTTCCCCTCCTCAACCAAATACAACCTAACACCCCACAATGGGGCAACCTTGCTCAACCCAATCGGTTCAACCCCCCCATTGTGCATAGCCTAACGGGACTTCGATATAATTTTGATTTGGGCTATGCACAATGGTGATTTAAGACGACTTGGATTTTGACTGTTATATCAGTTTTTTCTCTCCGACGATCTCAAATGATTGTCACAGCATCAACTTTCTAATTTTTTTTCTTTCTTATTATTTATTTAAATTCACCCATCTATTTTTCTATTAGTATATACGTGCATCATCTTGCATGTTACACACATACACATGTATACAATCTGTTAAACATACAACTCACCATTCGTCACTACATGTCAAGACAACCACCATATCTTTTGCAAAAACTACCGCAACCAATGTAGCACCGAAACGAGAACGGCAAAGGGATACGGGGACAATACGGGAACAGGAAATGGCAAAAATCAAAAATTCAAGATACGGGAACGGCATAGATACGGCAATAAAAAATTAAAAATATATTAAAGAAAATCCAAATAGATAAGTAAGTTTGTTAAAAACATCTATAACTATAATTTACTTTATCTCATTATCATTAAACGTTTTTATTTAGGATATTTAGATCCTAAACATATATTTTTACTCAAAATTTGAAATCGGAAATAAGTATAAAAGGATATATATATAAAGTACAACTAGTGAAAATATTTTGAAAATAATACGGAGTAAACTACTATTTGCTTTCACAAGTTTCTAAATAATTGATTGTTTCATCCCACGTGCAGCCTACCACTTAATTTAATACTCTTTTATTTATTTATTCCTTCTCTCTCCTATAATACATCATCATTTTCTTCATACAAACTTTTCATTTTCCTACTGTAAAAGCTTAAGTGCTTGACAAACTGATAGAGATGCCATAATGTACAAAACGGTTGGGTTCCCAGCCGTTTAGAATAAAAAAAAAAAGCCCATTAAACCCATTAGAAACTGCTTGGAAACGTGGTGGACATCCAGAAACGTGTAGGGATACGACATGTAATCCAGAAACGGCTAGGGATACGTCTGAGGAACGTTTCGGGGACGTTTCGTTCGCGTTTCCGTTCCCATGTCGTTCCCAAACGGGCACGCGTGCCTAACAGGCGTTTCAGTGCATCATTGACCGCAACACTAGCTCATCATCTTATTAAGGAAGAATTTGAAAAAGAAACAAAACATGTTCAAGAAAGATATCCAGATTTGAACTTGGAGTTAAGAACTAGTCAACCTCATTATCATCATCTACATAATAGCTCATCACCATCCTCATTATCATCATCCACATATGTTTTGCATGCAGTTTAGGTACGATATAGAAAATGAAGCAAAGAATGGTGAAAATAAAGGGCGTTTTGTTTGTTTTTGGGTGTTTAGACTCGGTCGTTTACTCAACCTAATCGCTTGATTTTTTGCACGCCGACCGATCACGACTGATCAACCACAACGGGGCGACCGATCTCAACCGATCGGTCGATCGATCACGACCCACACCTTTGTGCACAACCTTATATGCTATTTTTGGTAAAGATTCTAACTTTTTAGAAATGCATCCGGTCAAAATAAATTAATCTTTCTTGTATTTACATAACTATATCCGTTAATCAATATAAAATATACTCATTTCTATTAAACTCAATATTTTCAATTAAAACCGCATTGTTTGTTAAACTTTCTTTTAACTACAGCTAAATAAAAATCGTGTACCTGATCACTTTTAATATTGGTGTCACCACTTATATGAAATTCAAATTATAATTGTAATTCAGGGTCATATTAACACTACAAAAAAAAGGCTGAATGTATACATTTATATCTCCACACTTGAATAAACGTGTAAAAATTTTCTGAATTTACCACACTTATAAATGTATTAAAAATCAATCACACTTACACATGTGGCAAATAAATTGTCCACACAGAGTCATATGAGTTTAAACAAAAACAATCCATACAAAACTAACAAATAAAATTACACAAAAAAAAAGTGTGGACTTTCATTCAAAGTTACAATTTTTACCCTTCTACTATGTAATAATTCGCATTTTCAGGTACTATTCACTTTTACTATTCACATTCACTATTCACTTTTATTATTCATTCCCGAATTTTCTTTTTTTCAAATATCATGACAAGAAAGTTGATACTCGACAGGTCGTCCTGACAACGTACGTATAATCCACTCAGAACCAGTTTCACAAAACCGTGTCTGAGATCCTCATTTAGGTTTAGAATACATTTGAGCATCCAGATATATCCATATGACATTTAAAACAAAAGAAATGTGTGTTTTGCCCATCTTATGACATTTCCACAAGTTTTAAAATTTTACTTGTTGGATCAGTCCTAGATAGATCTTTTGAGCCTTTAGGAAACAAATAGAATACTTATGTAATCACAAGTAAACTATTAAGAATCTCTAATAAACTTATGCTTACGCGGAATATAAACACAAGAGTTAAAGAAGACAATTACTACTGAATACTTTAATCCTTTATGGATCTATATTAATCACTAAAGAATGTTTACAAGGACGTACCATGTTCATAGCCGCAGGTTTCTTTTTATACTATAAGAAACCCTAATACAGCCCATTACAAAACGTGTAGAAGATATGCATTATCTCTTCCTAAGATAACTCATGCATATCCTAACAACAAATACTAATAATACGGATACTACTATCCGCAGAAACAATAACTATCAGTAACAATGAAAATATCAGAAGAAACTGCACTAACAGCAGGAACCGCTATAACTAACAGCACAGTAGAAACCACTATACTATTACATTATTTTAATAATTCCTAACAATCCTCCCCTAAACTTGAATTTGACTTGGTTAACTTCAAGTTTCTAGATAGATCTTTAACAGTATGAGGATTGAGACTTGAGCATCCGAAGCAATGGAAGTAACCAGCAGCAACAAAAACTACAACCACCAGTAAGCAGCAGCAATGAAGTCCAGGTATCCATCAGCAACTCCTATATCAGCAGCATCAGGAACCAGCAGCAATAGCACCCTGAGTAGATTTTATAAGCCTTTACCAAGTAGCTACTCATTCTTGGGCTAGCTAGTCCTTTGGTGGAATCATGACATCACCCTGGTGAACTAATAACCAGTACAACACTTAGAAAGTGAATCAATGGTGTGCTGGATAACCCCGATGATTTTTGGCAAACCATCACAGCCATCAACGGATTTGAAGATCGTCTGAGATACGATGGTTACGGCGTATGTCACACCCTGCCGAAGGCGGAAACACGAGGTGTAACTGGAAAGGAACACAAGCAAAAGATAATAGAACATACCAACGTTTAAGATTTAAAGGAAATAATACATCATTACAATACTAGTTTAGCCGACATCGGCAATTAAAATACAAAGTTTAGTTCCCAAAAGATTGCGTTTTAATACATAATGATTAGTAGTGACATGTGAAAACTTCATTATGCAAAGACCTTGAAGAAAAGCTTACTAACGATCACCCGAAATGCATGAGAGAAAACGGGTCAACTATGAAAATAGTTGGTGAGTACACACGTTTCATATAATACGAAAACTTTTAAGAGAGAGTCTAAGTTTTTGGTCATTAAGAATAGTCCACAAAGCAAAGGCGTTGTCAATCCACTCAGTTCCAAGTTTCGCCCATACAAAACTTGCAACCTGTGTGTTCACAACCCACTGCATAAAAGTAGTATGTCTAGTAGTCAAGTATACGTTGTCATAATAGTTCACAATATAGCACCACGTATATAATAATGTATGCCAGGCAAAGCCCCTAGAATAAATAATATGCGTCCCGTAACATAGTGAACGAGAGGTTGGCCGACCTCTAATAGCGCTATCCATACTACCTACAGATAGGAGACTAACAATGCGAATGTACGAACGGTACATCATACAACTATCATATACAATTAAGAACGCTCCGAACATGGGAGACTTTGCACGCTCCACCAATAAGGCGAGACTTTGGGTCAAGAACGCTCCACCGAAACGGCGAGACTTTTAGGTCATAGTACGTACGGTTCAATGAGTTCAAACAAGTCATAAGTTCGTAATAAAGTTCAAAAGTTCGATTCAAGTTCAAAAATTCAAGTCAAAAGAGTTCATAAAAATAGTAATCAATTTAGTTCAAGTATGATTCATGCATTTCACCCCAAATATAGTAAAACGGTAAAAAGGGGATTGCGAATACTCACCTGATGCAATAATTATGATGACAAAAGTGGATACACTGAAATGAGGTGCAATCTCTTTCCGCAACCTAATATGAATGATATGCTCTAATATAAGTCATGAAATAATGTTGTGCATGCAAACTCATATGATATCCATACCACTTGTGCATTTGAAAATAAAGTTTATCGTCGAAAAATATGTTTATAACGTCTTGTCAAGTTATAAAATACTTTACGCTTATATATATTGAAACAACATCCCACGATAGTCGTTTAGGAATAGAACAAGAATTTATGGTTTTTCGTCGTAAAACAATATACTTTGACAATTCGTGAAAATGACTAATTTTGAGTGATCGTATATTATTCATTATAACTTTGTTTGACGAACGGTTGAACATTTTGGAAAATAGGCTAGGTGAAGTCACTTTTACTAGAAGACATCGTTTTCTCAAAATTACTCTATCGATATGAAAAACGGCTCCAAACATGGTCACCTGCGATAACTATTTTGGACTAATAGAAAATATGTAAGTGTTAATACTTGTGAAAAATAATAGTTACGATAGCCATAATTAAAATGCTTGTAACTTAGTCGATATAGCTCGGTTTTCTACGTTTTATATATCCTTAGTTTTGTGTTAATGTATACTAATATATTTTTGATAAATCGACTCATTTAGATAATGGTTAAAACTCATTTTTGCCCCTTAAATAATCCTTGACAGCTTGTATATTTTCAGAAAATTAGTTTTCGTCGTTAAACTTGAAAATAGCGTAACTTCTTCGTTATAAATCCGTTTTAACCCGTTCAAGCGACCACGGTTTCGTTTTAAAGTATATTTTCTGAAAATATAAACCAAAATAATCCATGACCTGTCGAAATTTCCAGAATTTACAAAAATGAACAGCCCTTAATTATATGTAGTCGAAAATGATTTTTCTAGTGTAATACTTGTTCTAAACCCTTTCAATCAACACCAAAACTATTCTAAACCTACCATACACCTTCTTAGGGTGTCATGGGTTCCTAAACTTCATCAACAATGATAGGTTTCATGAGAATAATTATAGGATAGTTTATACTAATAATAAGTAATAAAAACAAGTAAAAGTGGTATGAATACATATAATACTTGCATATTTTTATACTAGCATAATAAAAATAGATCAAATATGATTATGAAAGAGTAGGAAAAATTATTTAGAACTTACTTGAGTGATTGAAGAGTTTTTGAAACTAGAAACTTAATTAATCTTTAGGTTTTTATTTCAAAACCTTGAAATAGATTACTAAATGAGCTTCTTTAACACTTGGTCTTGAAATTTTTATGGATTCTTCTTCTTGATCTAATGTTGGCCGAACATCACAAAGGAAAGGAGAGGATGTCTTGCCTTTTACACCTTATTGTATGTGTTATGTATGTATTTTCTTTATAGAAAACTAACAAATGTAAGAGATATTTGTTTGTAAAAGTGTATAGGTGTAATTTTTAGTCAAGAAATATCAAATAGTGGTGACTTGGAGGGGGGAGGTCGGCAAGGGGGTTTTGGGTAGATAGGTTTTGTATTTTGATGATTTAAATGTATATAATGTTATGTAATATGTATATTTTATACATATAATTAAGTATTTAATGTAGCGTTAGCTAGAAATCGATTTTAACATAACAAAATAAAATATATCGAAGTCAAAAAAATTATAAAAATGCATTTCTCGCAAGTATTGAGTGAATAAATAATTATCGAATTGAATTTACGAAAACCGTCGTAAATATATATATATATAACAATATATATACAAAATAAATTCAAAACATCGGGTAAACTAATAATATAATTTTTATAGTCTTAAAATGAGTATAAAAATATATTCGGATAATTGTTGGAAGTGTCAGATCAATTATTAAAAATAAATGATCGTGCGATAGCGTTTATTTAATAAATAAATATACGTTAATGAAATATGCAAACCCATGCATGAACTAATATGAAGATGATGTTACTGATGATATGTAGACTAATTCTAGTCTATATGAAATGTTTTTAATGATGTTTCATGAATACGCAACTTAACCCTTACGGTTACGCGAATTTGATACTCGTAAACCTAGTTTACGAAAAATCATGAATATAAATTTTTCTTCGGGAATGAATAGTGTTTCATGAATAGTAAAATTTTGAAATAACCTCTCAAAATGTCAAATCGACTTCAAAAACGATGAATAGTAAAAAGATGAATAGTAACCGATGAATAGTAAATTCCCGAGATGAATAGTAGAATTTTTAAAGTTTGCAAAATGACCGAAAATTGAGAATTGTGACAGCGTAACCAATTCACAAGGTTACGCCGTAACTTTGAAGAGTCTATAAATACAAGCCCTAATTCTGCATCAAGGGACGTAAAAAGGGCTTCCAGAGGGACGATAGTCAGCAACATACGAAGCATTTCCAAGGGAGAATTCACTCCATTTTCTATATAAGTTTTGGTATTTTATATCAAACATTTGTATTTAATTCAATGTCTTTCATTATGATTTTAAACATTGAATTTCCTGCATTATTTAATATGATTGGCTAAACACCTTTGGTGTTAGCCTAGCTATGAAATTGTTATTGCCATGATTTAGTTTTCTCTTTCGTATCGCTTTATGTACTTATTTTCTTTGCTTATTCGTGGACACCTTTGTTTCGGTAGTGTTAATATTTGGTGGTATCTAGGAAGCTAGGAGAATTGACCATCGGACCCTAGACGATAGGTTGCGAGTAGTGGTAAGAATTGACCATAGGACTACCACTATCTTGTGTGCGAATTGACCATAGGTTCACCTACCAAACAGAGATGCTTAAGAAGTGAAAGGGAAACCTAGGTTCCGAGAGGCCAGGTTTCCTTAGAATAAGTCTAGATTATAGCTGGTACTTAAAGACTCTACATAGGTTAACCCATGAACTCTGGCAATCGTATGGTTACAGAATAAGAACCTATGGAACATAGGCTAGACGAATTTACCCGAGGAGTCTAGTGACATTTACCCCCACATGAAGCGATAGAAAACATTAATAGAAAAACTTAATTATGGCATAACAAGATTAGTAATTAGGTTAGCACTTTTCTCCCTACTGATTGTTCATCAATTTTAATTTGTTTTCGTTTTATTTTCATTAGTTTAATTATTAATCAATTCAAAACCCCCTTTAAAATCAGTGACATTAGAACTTAGATTAGATCTGCACTCATAGCTCTTGGGACGACCTCGGCTTTACTGATTACTACACTACACACGGCGGGGTACACTGCCCGTTAGTGCATAAGTAGACCTTAGGTAGACGAGAAATTATAAATAGTAAAACCTAGTCTGAAATCCAGCATCATGTGCACGCTCAAGAATCTGAATAGAATACTTCCGCTCAGATAGAAATAATCCTGTAGAGTAACGAGTAGCAGAGATACCAAGAAAATAATTAAGTGCTGTGAGATCAGTTATATCAAACTCACTGTGTAAAGAAGAAAAAAAAATATGCTAAAGTAGAGTAGTGCACGAAGTTGTTATAATGATATCATCTACATATATAAGTAAATAAGCAACCTCAGAATCCCCGCTAGAGAATAAATAAAGATGAATCACACCAGCTGTGATAAAATCCATCTCGTATGGCATAACTTGCAAACCTTTGAAACCAAGCACGAGGTGCTTGCTTCAGTCCATATAGACCCGGACTCACTGAGGTTCACACACCTTTCTTTATGAAATTACACAACAAACTGGATCTCTGCAAAAAGACTAACATGATGAGGGTACCGAGAATCCACAAATCCCAGAGGTTGATCCATATAGACAATCTCAAATAAATCACCATTAAGAAATGCATTCTTAACGTCAAGCTGATGAATAGGCCACGCGAGAAACCGCAAGACTGAGAACAGTGCGGGTGGTAGCCGGTTTAACAACCGGACTAAAAGTCTCGTCACAATCAATATCAAGTTGCTGACTACTGCCATTAGCAACCAAACGAGCCTTATAGCGGCTCAAAGTCCCATCAGCATGAAACTTATAGAATCTGGAATTTCACAGAGTTGAAGTGTCAGGTTATATGAACAAATCAATTTTGAATTTACACTTTTTTTATAAAGGTGATTACTCTACTGTCCTCTCGATCCCTGGCTATGGATGGATTAAAATGTCTCAACATTTTTAGTTTCAAAAAACATCTAAAAAGCTTCAAAGGTCATTCAAAGTTGTTTTCACTGGTCATGATCATATTAACGATTTTTGTGGTGAGTTAATTGGGATTCATTTATGTTATGCTGGAGTGTTTGGATATCATGCATATGGGAAGGCTAGATAGTCAAGAATGGCACGTGTGGTAGTAGTTTCTTTAGAAAAGGGGTCACGTTCTGATTGGGGTGCAGTCAAGTCTATCAAAACATGGAAGCGGGTAGATGATTAAAAAAAAATAACTGCCATTGATGGTCAGGTTCTTTGGAAGTTCAAGTATGGAAATTTTGTACTAAAGCAACCAGATCCGCTGGTCTGCAATATTCACCCCGGCCCTCAAGCACAAATCCTCGGCGCGGAATATAATCCCAAAGTACTCCAAAGACTCAAATATAGTAAATAAAGAAGGTAGTAAGACCCTTGCAGAGTTCCCCAACAGCATAGATCTTGGGAAGCATATTGTATGGAATTAATTTGTAGGTTTAAGATTTTTTGTAAATATCTAAAGAGATAAAGAAGATGATAGATTTTTGAAATTTGTAGATTTATGAATTTTGTTTTTAACTTTGAGGAGGATCAATGGGTTTTTATCATTTTAAGATTAGATAATGAAAATATTATCCTTGTTGTAGTAGAGAATTTTTGCTGTTAATGAATTTGTGTTATCTTAATTTTGTGAAACTTGTATTATTTTTTATTAGTAGTTACAATTTTGTGTTGTGTTAATTTGGTAGCTTCGAATAAGGATTGGATATTGTTTGAGATGATGAAAAATGAAGATGTTTGGTTGGAAAAATATAATGAAAATGGTGGTGGGTTGATGGTGTTTGCTGATTAATTTAAGGGCAAATGATTGAAAAAAGTATTATACTTGTCACCATTTTTTTTTTGTGGGTAGCGAACAAATTTTTTTGCTTTTGTGGGTAATTTTCTTTCAAATTTATCCTTTTTAGGGTATTTTGCGAAAGTTTTGGACATTTTTGCCCTCTTATCTAATAGATTTTTTTTCCCGAAGGGCAAAAATGTCACATATTACTCTAAAAATGATGAATTTGAAAGAAGAGTACCCACAAAAGCAAAAAAATTTGTTCGCTACCCACAAAAGAAAATAGTAGCAAGTATGATATTTTTTCAATCAAATTAGGGTTTAGTCATTGTGAAGTTTTAGTCACAATTAAAAGTGTAATAATAAGAATATATTATTGAGAATTGAGATATGTAGTTATTAAAAAACATTCAAAATTCAAGAACAAAATAAATATAGAAGATGATTGAAAAAGGACAAAATTCAAATGACTATATTACCCTCGTGTGCGCGAGCAATATTTGCAAAATTGGAGAGCAATTGTTTAATTTTGTCTTAATTGGGACTAAACGTTAAATCTAGCAAAACCTTGGGGACTAATGGTGTATTTTACTCTTTATAATAAGGTAGATTAGCTCGATGCTTGATCCTACTATATATTTGTCTAAGGTGACTACAAATCATTTGTGAACAAACTAGGTTTTTATACAACGAGTGTGGAAACCCGCGCGATGCAGCGGGATTGCCTTCAAAGGACTTACTTTGTAGCGACACTTAAACCTTAGGGACTAATTTTGCCAGGTTGCTATAGTTAGCAATTAATTCTACAGGACTTACCTTGCAACGTCGCTTAAACCTTAGGGACTATTTTTGCCAGATTGCTATAGATTGCAATTAATGATGCAGGACTTATTTTGCAGCGCCACTTGAACCTCAGGGACTATTTTTGCCAAGTTGGAAAAGTTTGCAATTAATGCTTGGTTTGTGAAGCAACTTGTACGCTTTTTAGTATATAGATACAAATTTTTGCCAAGTTGGAAAAGTTTGCATTTAATGCTTGGTTTGTGAAGCAACTTGTACGCTTTTTAAGGTCCGTTTGGTACACTGGGTTCACCCTTAGAATTTGTGTTTAGCTTCAAAAAATATGTTTGGTTGAAAAGCTAAGTTAGGATGAGCCCACATCAATCTAAATATTTGGCATTCTGGCAAAGGAGGCATGGCAGTGGGGTTTTAAGAAAAACACTGTTGGATTTTTGACTTTATGACGTGTAAATGTTTGTGTCCACTTGATTTTTTGACTTTACACAAATAATAAGTTTGTAAATTTTTTTATTTGTACTTCTTTTATCTCTCATTTAATTTAAAACATATACCAAATCTAAATCCAAATTTATATCCAAATCCAAATCTTAATCCTAAACCCGACTACAAACCAAACGGGCCCTTAGTATATAGATACAATGACCTTCTCTTTAGGCCTCTTAAAATGTTACAACTTCAAACAATATAAACGAACTTCAACTGTATTCTATAATTTGTTTATTACATATGAATATTATCTGATTGTTCAATATCACATAACTTCTTTAAAAACATCAAAACGCTGCCTTAATTGTCGATATATCAATCACATAAAACACAGACAATGTTGCTGCTTATATTTCCAGTCCAAAGTTCACCACACAACTCACTTGGACACAAGATGGACCAACTTCAAAAGTACCAACACTCCCAAACATATTTCGTTTTCAATGAAATACATCAACTTTCTTGGATGGTAACGAAATATGTTTCTGATAAACATTACCCAAATAAACAAGTCTCTTACAACAACCAATACTGACTTTGAGATTGAGTCCTGTCTGAACCATTCCTGTGTCGAAATGACCCACCCCCTGACTGGTGGAATGGACGGTTTGGATCTCTTTCCCAAATGTTGTGTTCAGTAGTGACAGATGATGCTGACATATTATAGGAACTGGACCAACCACGAGTCTGGTCAGAAGATGTACCATACTGACTAATTTGCACTTGACCGTTTGATCTATGTGGCCCAGTTGGAAGAGGCGTGCGCATGGCTGGTGAATTTGTTGGTTGCTGAAAATAGGCTTGAAAAGCCTGGGAACGCTCTTGTGCCCGTGCCGCACTACCAGGATGAGTCATGTATGAACTATTGGAGCTGGGAGCTCGAGTAGAAGAACTGCAGAGACCACAAAAATAAAATCCTCTTAATAAGAGTTTGGATTGTAATTTCAAACTAATTATCGTATTACTGACAGTTGTGTTATAAAGAGTAAATTCCTAATGTTTGGGTTATACAGGTTTTATTTGGGTAGTCGAATAATAAAGGGTAAAATAAAAATAAAAGATAAAATAAATAAATAAATAAAAACCCCACCCACCTATATCAACTCATTTAAACGTAACATAAGTAACCAAGACTATGACTCTCATGTCCTTTCACCAAGAGTGTCCCTTTTGGCATTTTATATGTAATTGTTTCTTAGATATGCAGATGTTGTTACACTTAACGAATCATCGAATCGAACCATTTCAACTTCAAACAACCAAAGGACATGTAAACACTATCGCCAATTCTCCGACAATGCCATCTTATTACACAGCTAATTATTTAATTATACAACTTCAAATAGCAAAAGCACAACCAAACACCATCTCCTACCACCATTTTAATGCAGATTACCTAGTCCTACAAAGCTTTTTGTTAAAACTGATGATCCAATTCAGACTATTCAAAATCATATAAATATGTAACTGCTTTTAGAACACAAGTCCAAACATCTCCTAACATAACTTAATAAATCAAATTGCCCTAAAATAACTAAATAAATCAAATTATCAGAAACTCCAAAACGCATACAAGCACAAAAAAAAAAGATTAATAATAATAACAGTAGGATATAATCAAGCGATTTACCTTTGGCCAACAACAAACGGATGATGCACATAAGATCCTCTTGACATGTCAGCATTTGTCCTTGCTGGTCTTCGAGGCATAGTAGAGGGATGATCAGCATGGGTTTGATAATGGAAATCAATGGCGGGGAAACCATATGAATTTGGTATTTCACTTGTAGCTGATTGGCTGTTCCATTGGTTATTATACCCAGATGGTCCCTCAGGTACGTTTGCACTGGTATTTGAGGAGGTTGATGGGTGAATTGGCTGAACATATGCAACGTATGGACATATATGAGTAGCAGATGATACAGTTCCATGTTCACTAAAAACAGCATGCTGTCCAACAATATCATGGTCTGCACAAGAGAAAAAGAAAGCAAACGCTACTCATAATATTCCAGACAAATGGAGGTAGATGTAAGTGGGTAATGTGTTAAACCTATTATTTTTTGTACTCGTAAAAACGGGCCAGATCGGCTTGGGTCAACCCAAACCAATGTCACATAGATCGCGGTACGCTCTGGTACGGGAACGAGGATCGGGAACGCAGATCGCCACTTTCTAAAATTCGATACGCTAAGAGGTAAGCTCATTTCGGATCGCTTCGGTACGATGTACCATATAACATGGTACGGTGTACCCAATATGTAATAATATTAGTTTCCCATATAATCATCATTAATATATTCTATAATATGTTAGTGTATGGAAAATTATCTTTCAATAAAATATTACACAAGATTCAAAAATTTAAACAAATATGACTTATAATCATCAATTAAAAACTCTTAACCATTAAATTATCTTCCTAACAAACATTTTAATAAAAAAACATCAGTTTATACGTCTATGTTAAATAAAATTAAGAAAATTATCCACAAACAAAAAATAAAAAACAAGCTACTCCATAAAATATAAAAAAAATATTAGAGAAAGGATCTCTCTATTTGTACTTTGTCACCCAACCCACGTGATAGCATTGCACTACAAAACAAAAGATGCTCGACTACTTTTTTATTCTCTTTCTTTTTCGTTTATTGTGTTTTTTCCCCTTACTATACCAGTTCTTCCATGGCTTCCATATATAAAAATCGGTGTATCCCAATTGAATAATACAAGAAACGTATCCTTTATGGGCTAATTCGTTGTAAAACACGTTCCTAAATCCGATTTGAAGCCCGATTGGATCTATCTGACTATCGACATGGAACGGCGTTGGCTACTCTTTCGAACGCGAATTGATGGGCGAATTGAACGCGATCCATTGGGCGTTTGGAAAGCGTTTCGTACCCGTTTGGGAACGGGCGATCCAGATCGAAAATCGTGGGCCTTTGAGCGATTTCTGTGACTATGACCCAAACACATTTTTAAATTTCTATAAAAAGTATCGTGTAACATTTTATTAAAATATAAAAGAATTAAAAATAAAAAAAAAACACACACACACACAATATTATTACTACAAGAATCTAAATCTTTGAATAGAAACATTCAAAAGGATGTAAAGATAAAGATAGACCTTGGTGACCTTCAACTAAATTAGCGTGTTCCCTATAAGCTAAGAGTTTGGAGATAAAGCTTTAACCCAAATTAGTACATTCATATGTGAACAGATCAAAATTTCCATTTCTAGTTCCCAATAATGTTAAGGTTTTAAAAAAAATATGTCTAAATCTAAGATTGGTTATCTGACCCGTTTGAGATATAGCTTTAACCCAAATCAACAGGGAAGTTAACATTTTAATATGTAAAATAGGATCAAAATCTTTTTTTGTTATTTCGTGAACAAGAATAAAAATCTTACATCCAGTTGCCGGAAAATCCACTTCGCTGCACAAAAATAAGAAAATAAAAAGAACCGTCAGAACTTTTTATGTTTATAATGGGAATTGCATATATAAAAGAGAGTTCGTTGAACTTAGAGTCAAAGACTGCATTCTTTGATTATAAAGAAAAAAGTCAATTTTTGGAGCAATTTTGTCAGGTAATTGAAGCTCCTTCTCGAATTTGATGTGTTATTCTCGACTCAGATCACAATAAACTCCTAGTTGTATACATTTGCTTAATTTAACTACACAAACTGACACAATTGTATCTTTGCCATTGTCAAATTTAAATGCTTTTTTAGCTGGTTTACAAAAAAAAATTCTATTACTAACTTGCCAATCAAATTATCAAATACGTCTTTAGTAAACCATTAGTTTAATTGATATGCAATTCATTTTTTGTGGGAATGTATAGCATGTAAATCAAGCTCTGCACAATCTTCTCTTTTAGGAAGCCTTAATCTATTTTGTATTAGTTAACACTACCATAGTTTACCACATAGCTTCAATTTTCGGAGCAATTTTGTCAGGTAACTGACGCTCCTTCTCAAATTTGATGTGTTATTCTCGACTCAGTTCACAATAAACTCCTAGAGTCCTAGTTATATACATTTGCTTAATTTAACTAAACAAACTGACACAATTGTATCTTTGCCATTGTCAAATTTAAATGCATTTTTAGCTGGTTTACAAAAAAAATTCTATTAGTAACTTGCCAATCAAATTATCAAATACTTCTTTCGTAAACCATTAGTTTGCATGATATGCAATCCATTTTTAGTGGGAATGTGTAGCATGTAAATCAAGCTCTGCACAATCTTCTCTTTTAGGAGGCCTTAATCTATTTTTTCTTAGTTAACACTACCATAGTTTCACCACATAGCTTCAATGGTTAAGATACTTAATCTATTTTTTCTAAGTTAACACTACCATAGTTTCACCACATAGCTTCAATGGTTAAGATATTGAGATCTTCTGATATATGAAGAAACTCTTGGTCCAATACTTCACAGATTTCATTCGCAACCAACCACGTCTTGTTTGCTTCACTAAGCTACTAAGGGGCTTTTAACGAACTTATAAAAATTCGTTGATATTCTGCTTTCTTCCCCTTTAAAAATTCAAGATTTTAGATACCTTAAAACTCTATATACAGCTTCAAGCACTAGTCCACCTGAATGAATGAAATGACCAACACCTATCGCACAGGACATCTAGATGGGTGTGAAAAACAAATCATTTTCCAATTAAGTCTTTCACAGTATTCCTCGTTCTTCACAACTGAAAACTTTGCACTCCCTTTCTCAAACTTCTCACTTTGAAGTCTTCACTAGTCCTCCAAATGGTTTTGGTTGCTTTAAGGCGTGCAGCCTTGTTTCAACAAGTAGATCTTTCTATGTAAAAAAAAGTAGAAACTCTAACATCATCTTTCTCCAACTGATGATGTTTCAATTAATTATAGTCGAGGTGTCATTCCTCTTCGATTATTTCTTAATTACCAACAAGTTTCTACTACATACCCGCTCTTCTAATTTCAGTTTACCATCTAACTATAACCATTCCTCAATCTAATTACATATATCCAATTATGTTTAACCAAATATGTTTCTTTTTTCTATAATAATCCAACAAACACAAAAACCATAAGGGTTAGATATTTGATTTCAGAACCTTGACTAGTCTACTTTGTTGGTTCATACAATTTCCTTGAAAGACTTTTTCCTTCAAAACTCAAATTGGAGAACAAAATTTTGAATCTCATCAACACTGTTAAACCTCAAAGCTTAAAACTATACCTAGTGATACTCATTTTAACCAATAAGGCAAATGTCAGTTGATAATCATCCATAGGTGTTCGTGAGAACCCTTTTGCCCTATTCTTCTCAACATTATCATTAATGTAATAATGATGCAGTTAACATTGAAAACACATTTACAATCCATGACCTTTCTACCATCTTGTTTATAAACATTCTTTTCACCTAAAACGACTAATTTATATTTACAGATCATTCGGGACCAACATATAATCAGAAATCTAGCAATATAAGCTTTATAGCTTTAACCAACTGACTTAGCTCAGTTGGCCACCTGAGTTCCTTCTGAAGCTTGTGGGGAGGTTTTACCCGGGTTCGAGTCTCGCAAGAGACAATGAAAAATCTGGATTTTCCTCTTAATGTGAAGCCGTGAGTTCTAGGGGTTTCCCTTCACTGGTCTCCTAGTGGTTCGGGTCCCGGGGCCTTCCCGTTTGGATGGTTTAACTCGGGGGTCGGATATCAAGTGTGGTGTTGTTCTAAAAAAAATAAGCTCTATAGCTTTAGATATTCTAGCAATATATGCTTAACTTCAATAAACTTTTTGTAACATATGTATTTAGAGATTAGATGACGGTCAGATATCAAGTGTACACCTTTTGGAAATAGATAGTGTAGAAGTGCTGTTACCTTAGGATTATTGTTGCTAGCAAGTTATATCAAAATTTGTAGAAATCAAGTGTACATTGATTGCCAGAATTGAAAAGGAATCTACAGACTCGTGGACTGGATGTTATAAAGTAATAGGTTTACATCAGCCAAGACTAGAGTTCACGTACATTTACCTTTGGTTTCTAGAATCTTGATGCTTGGAAGTTCTAACGAACAACTGAGTGTGATAGATAACTTTTACTAGCTTATGTCCCTTCCTTCATATAAATGAGAAGCTCAAAGTTTTATTAACTTGTGCAGTATTGGTCCCACTGTCTTTAAGCTCAAAACCTATCACCTCTATTACTTTATCAAACCTATACTGTTCTGCATTTTTGATGTGTGTGTTTTTGTTCTTACCTGGGTCAAATCGAAATGGTAACCCAAGTTTCAAAGAGAAGCATGACATGGATGTTAAAAACAATGTTGCAAAAAAAAATCGGCCTAGGCGGCCGATTAATCGGTAATCGGCCTTATACCTTGTTGATTTTTGAAAATCGGTGGAAAAAATCGGCCTAGGCAAAAATCGGCCACTAATCAGTCAAAAATCGGCCGAATCGGTCAAAAATCGGCCTAATCGGTCAAAAATCGGACTAATGGGCCAAATAGGACTAATCTGTCAACTTTTAAAAAAACAATAATTTAGGTATTCTACTTAATTTGGGGATCGCGTATTTCACTTATAACGCACAATGGGCCTCATAATCAGAATTGGAGCCTTTTATTGAGGTTTGGAAACATAGCAGGCTTGGAATCAGTTAAGATCTTTAGTTTGGTCTCCAGAAATACCCAAAACTTGTAGGAAAATACCAATCCGATTAATCCCGCGTTGACCGATTAATCACTGCAGGGTGGTCGACCACACGACTACCGATTCACGATTTTTGCGACATTGGTTAAAAACTAAGATTATTTTTGTATGATAATATAAATGACTTCTTCACACATAAAGGATCATCTCTTGAAGTTATTACCAAAGTACTATGAGTAGTGCGGACTATCCACTACATTATAACCGCTTATATTAACAAGAGAGGTAACTCAACCTTCGATCTAACTTCCTATTTGCTAGTCTAGTTTGGCTACCACACAAAAACCTAAGTGTGTCAATCTGAGCTTTCTGATAGTTAGCAGTACCTAGCCAAGCCAAAGGCTGGAAAGAGCATTTTAGGGGCTGTTTGACAACAGAAATGATTTAGCATTGAATCAGTTTGCGCCCTGAATGATATAGAATGATCTGTATGAGCTTGGTTCTGAATGAAAATTGAGTGTTTGATAGGCATTTTGAATAACGATCTGAATGACATAAAATTACCATTCTAACCTTGTGTCTGATTTCAAGTAAATCATTTTACTATTACAACGATAAAACTTATAAATATAAAATATCTAAAGTTGGCATATCCATAGAGATTCAAGTGGTGAAATGCAATCACTATTCTTTTTCTTTCACTTTGTAGTAATTAATCAAGCATGAGCCCTTTTCAGAACTCACAAAAGTATTATATTACAAAAGTATTATATTACGATAAAATGTGAATAGAGCAACTGAAACCAAAAATATGTAACTGATATGGGATCCTACATCACCATGTCTCAAAATACAAGAAGAATCATTTTAAAAGGGTAAGCAAAAATGCCAATAAAAAGTTTCTCGTTTTTATGTGAAAAAAGAAAAACATAATTAAAAAATTGTTGAAGATTTATACTAAATACCGGAATGAATGTATAAAAAAACAAAGTCTAATTCAAATTAAACAATGAAAGTATAAAATATAACTAAAAAAAAAAAAAAAAAAAAAAAAAAACATGACACAAAGAAAACCTTGAAACTATAAAAGGGATCAATCTAGAAAACATTTATATGTTGAACGACTGAGGAGGTCCATCTACCCAAAATGGTTCGGAAGCAAAATAAATCGGTCAGAGCCTCTACTTGTTTTTATCAAACACCCCAAGCACTGACAGAATTAAAGGTTGTCTCTTAATTGGCCCACTAAGAAGCTATCAAACACCCCTTTACACTACAGGAGATAATTATGATAAATTTCCAGATAGCATGTCTTATTGAAGGTGGGTGGTATATTAGTCACGGAATCACTTGTGAATTTATAACTAAAAGGATTTAAAAGACCAGGTATAGCTTAAGAAAGGATCTAGCTGTCTAGACCATTTTGAATCTCATTCTTCCTTAAAATCGTCTCATCAATCATATAGTATTGCCTCTTCAAGCAATTGCAGAGGTTTTATAAAGCGTGATGCGCTCCGTTGCGATAAGGGTAAAAAAGCCGAGGCACGAGGCGAAAGCGCACGCATAACGTACCCAAGGCAACAATTTTATAAAAAAATAATATACATTTAAATTGTACACAAAACACATTAATACCACATTTATTACCAAAAGATACCATGCATTCTCATAGTTTGAGATTCCATGTCACTAAAATATATTAATAGTCGAAAACGAAGATCAAAAGTCTCATTTTTGAATAATTATAAGCAAATAAAAAACATCCATGGAAAGTTTTGTCTCTTCCTCCAAGACTAAACTAGAAGTCATAATAGGAATGGATCCAAGGTTTGTGTCTCGTATCAGTTACTTGTATTAGGAATTGCCCAAATTGGACCCACATATTACATGTAAAGCCCATTATAAGAAGCCCAATAGACATTAGTAAGTCATGCATTCCGTGATCGCAAAGCAATAGGGTGTCTGATGCAATAGAAACAGCATACATTTTAACATTCTTTTTCGTCTACCAACTTACAACTCTTTTGTTAAGTGACTCATCCTGTTTGTTCAGCTTAGACCATCTCCGATGTATGCATCAAAACACCAAATTTGGTGTAATTTCTGGTGTGCTACGTTTACCAATGTCTTTTACAACCAAATTTGATGCAACACCAAATAACTAAAGCATAATAAAGAAACATGTTCTTTTTTATTCACCTTTATTACAAAATGTTCTATAAAATAATATATTTTGAATTTTGAGATAGATATTTGATGTGTACATAGGAGTAAAACACATATTTGATGTAATAAAAAGATTTCAAATTTACAACAAATTTAGTGAGCCATTTGGTGTATACACTAGAGATGCTCTTAGGGGGTTAAACTGTATGGTTTTCCTTGTTAGTTCATCACTACACTTTGATATATAGGAAAGATCGCATCTTTTCATGCCTCGGATGTTTCATTCGGTTTGTGCGGTAGTCTAGAGTGAATTTGTGGAGACTCAATTGTCTCTTGGATTCTGAAGAATCATATAAATACATGGCTGTTTCCCATTAAATTTACCTTGGATATACACTGGTTTTTTTCCTTCTCTTTACTTCAACATGATACGAACCCATCCCATACTAGGCTCGCATCAAGCCATAAGCTAGGTGTAGAACTCACTCCAAAAAGCTGGCTTGTAAGAGGAGAGAACACGTAGACTTATAAGCCACCAACCAAACCCATATTTGGCCGATACGGAATTGTAACAATAGCCGAAAAAAGGGTGCCAACCGTGA
Organism: Chrysanthemum makinoi; assembly: GCA_910596185.1. Lineage (NCBI taxonomy): Eukaryota > Viridiplantae > Streptophyta > Magnoliopsida > Asterales > Asteraceae > Chrysanthemum > Chrysanthemum makinoi. The sequence continues at coordinate 282,061,104 of OU343224.1, forward strand.
CCAAACGTCGATTCTTCAAAGCGTGGGGTATTATTACGATCCCACATCAGCCAAATATGGGTTTGGTACTTTGGTTGGTGGCTGATAAGTCTAGGTGTTCCCTCCTCCTACAAGCTAGCTTTTTGAGGGAGTTCTACACTTGGGTTTATGGCTTGATACGGGCCTAGTAACCGATGGGTTAGTATCACCACATTACACACACCAGAAAGTACAACATTTATTTGCAAGAAACTAGTATCTCACATTCTCACCATCTAGTCACTAGCACGGGAAAAAATAGACTAAAACAAATAAGGGGGAAAAAATTTGCTTACTCAAACGTAGCAGCGAGCTGAGTAAATCCACCATATGGGCACCACAGTGACTGCAAAAAAATGACAATTGCAACATGTTTAACATCCAAGTCATATCTATCTACTAACATGAATTTTGAAGAGAGTAAAAAGCAAAAAAAGTCGAATTCATACAGCAGTACAAAACCATAGCCGAGCAAAGCCCTGATAAATATATCACATACTAATGCACTTTTCTATCAATACAAAATCACAAAATGACACTGGTTACTCTCTGTCTCGGTGCATCAAGGTGGGAGTACCAGGAGAGAATCCATGTTGTATGTACTAACCTTATTCCCTTGCAGTTTGCAGAGTGGTTGTTTTCACAGCTTGGCCAGTGACCTTCCAATCACAAAGAAGTAACCATAACAGTTACTTTGTGAGGACTGGGTTTTCTTGTTTAAAAAATGATGCTACATTTTTCAAAAAGGCTATTTTCGGTAGTGTAGTGATTGATTAAAACTGTAACACTATGATTGAAGGGTCGGATTTCATTCACCAGATAAAATATTCAGCAATTTCAGAAAGGCTAACGAGGATTTTAGGCAGGTACAAATAAATGTTTCCAATCTGGTATTCAAAATAATCAAATTTTGAATGGTTTTTAGCAGTAAGAACACTAGATTGACTTTAAACACGTGTAGTTTTCTTTAAGGCAATACGACTCTTCAACCAAAGGGTTACACTAAAATGATGAGGTTTTGCGGCAGAAACTAGATAACATAATGCAGTCGATTTATACTAGGAAATTAGAAGTGATTTTCTTTTAATAAAAATAAAAGCATCTGAGAAAGAAGATATATAGAACTTACAGCTTCAGAATAACTCAGTTCATAAACTTCGTCGTCATTGACCAAGTCCTCAATGTTTAGCTCGGGATACGGTCGGTGACCATCTGCATAAAGCCATTGACCTTTCTCAACTTTTCTGCAGTTGGGACATTGCATCACCCCCTTGACATTAAACGCAGAACCAATGCAATCTGTACCAAAAATAACATAATTATATAAACGCATAGAGAATAAATTTTGACAATTCAAATTTGATTTTGGACGGTCAAGATCTATGCTTGATATGACTTGATCCAACAGCTGAGATCAATAGAATACAGTATTTGCAACAGCTACAACCGTATTAATTTGAAAATTAAGAATTAGGTCTGGTAAACACCCTTGATAGGTAGACAAGTTTTCTGCACCACCTAATAATTTCATAAACCAACTCCCTAAAGGATACTAAGGGAATTGAACATAAAAAATAAATAAATAAATAAAAACGGACCGAGATGGAATTGATGAGAACATTGGAGCTTAGCCCAAGCGCGATCTCCGAAATCGGTAACATCTTCGAGACAAATCGAACACGAAACTTTTCCTTCTGATAGATCTGCCTCTTCCAAACCCATTAACTTATCACAATTCTCAATTCTCAAATCCAAAACCCCTACCTATCTTTCAATTTCAATATTATAATTATTCTTTTCTTCTTTTAAGAAAAACAAAAAAATGTATTAATAAATAAGGACACGGGGTTTAAGTTTATATATGTATGAATGAAAATATAGATGTGAACAAGGGAGGAGGTGGAAGGAAAGATGATCGTTTCACGATTCTCACCGCTCTCTCTATCCCTTTTATAATTTTTTGGACTTGGGAGCTTATATAAGACCAGACTAGTACCCGCGTTTAGCCGCAGCAGGTGTTTAGTTTCGACAAAATTTTAGCGGCGATTAAGTTTGTTTTATGAATTAGTTGTTTAAGCGTTACAGAATTCATTTTTAATGATTTATTGTTTTTTCCGATAGCGTTGTTTTGTATTTGAAATTGTCTTTTTTGATAGTATTTTTGTAAGTTGCATTAATAAATTAATATTGAAATAATAATAACGCTATTTTTTTGTTGAAAAGAGTAATTAACACCATTTTTTTTTGTGTGTCTCTAGAGAGTTGTAGTACATAAATAGCTAGAGCACATAAAAAAATGTGAATACAAACATTTATCTTTCGTCTTTATGTCCAAACCTTTCACTTTTATATCGTATAATTTCAGAGATTAGAATTCATGTGAATATGGTATGTTGTAGTCAATTTTGAATTTTAGGAAAAGAATGCATTAATCTCTCCGAGATTAGCAATAGTTTCCTTTAAACACTGTGGTTGAATACAGCTTTTAAAGTTTCAATTTAAACGACTAGGCATGGTTGAATACAGGTTTTAAAGTTTCTATTTAAACGCATAGCCATTTAAACGCCATAGTTTCTTTTCTCACCACAATAGTTGACCGAATTCAGTTTTAGAGTGTTGACCGAAATTCAGTTTTCTATTTTCAAGGAAGACCATTTTTTATTTATAGTTATTATAGAAGAGATATAATAGAGCCTAAATGTGTAACACCCCCAAATCTGGTTTAGCGAAAGCATACGGGTTATGGGGTGCTACTAAATCGGAGATCACAACACAAGTAATAAAGAACGGAATACATACTCCGTTTAATTTCATAAAATAGTTTATAAACATTGTCTTACAAACATAGTTTAAATAAAAGGGCATATCCCATAAGTTTAGTGGTCCCAAATAAAAACATCATTATGTGTTAAAACACTTCTTTTTAGAATAACTACGACCATTGCCACTTCTTGCCTTGAATCCATGATCAGAAATCAAACACCTGAGAAAATATGCTAAAAATGTCAGCTAAAAGCTGGTGAGTACATAGGTTTATAATAAAACAGTAAACATGGACCAAAATCAAAGGCATATAATCATTACAACGAATATAATGATATATCGATGAAAGTCTATTATGTTAGCACTAAATTCATGCAACCGATACTACGACAGTTTCTGTGTGCTAAATGAAGTCATACAATATATGGGGCCCAATGCGAGTGTTTTGTCCCTCAACACTTGATTCCGACATGGTATACGTTTCGCCTTGGCCTAAGTATGGCCAACCGAACGGAGGAGTCACCCTCAATAGATCTATTTATAACATTCGCGCTTCCCAGCGGAGAACTGACGGTTCATGAAAGGGGGCATTTCTAGGGACATAAGGGCTTAGGCTAAACCACGTAATATTAATCATGCAATAGTTCAGGTCCATAAAAAGGTTTTGCATATTTTCTCACCCCAACATGTATAAAACAATTTATCAAGTAAAAGAGGGGCTATAAACTCACCTTAGAAATAAGTAGTCCAAAGGTGGGATTTCAATGAATATTGTGAAGCTGTACCGACACGCGACCTAGATAAGGAGGGCAACCTTTCAGTTCATTATTTTAAGTAGGACATACTTAGAATAATTAATTTAATCTTGTTCTTATAAAAGTATTAAGACCGAATTTGGCTTGTAAAATAATCATAATATTTTACTAGTAAGCATATGAATGTATATATACTTATTCATGTTGTCACATAATTGTATCGTCAAAATCAAATAAAGTTGATTTATTTTCTAATTGTTTTTAGATACTCGTTTTAAATTTGAAAACTTTCAAATTTATTATATGATAATATGATATAGTTAGTCACTATTTATTTGTAAAAAAAAAAAAAAAAAAAAAAAATGGGTTCTTTAACATTTACAATTTACGACTAGTAGCTTACTTGACATAAATATGTCTGTCCGGACACATTTGACGTTAAAACTTTGATGTAAAAATTATTAAGTAGATCATATTTGTAAACACGTGTCTCTTGTATTAACACTTTTACACTTGTTTACTTGTCGATACATATATATTTATATCTAAGTAGAAGATTTTGAATACGCAGAAATGAGCTTAGTTTTATAATTGTCTTCCGATTAAACACCTCGGGTTTTATTTTTTGTTGAATGTTTACACCACCCAAACGGACACCTCAAAGCCACCGTGGGCTGTGGCCTGGCGTCGACAGCAGGGTACCCGGTTTGGGCTTAGGCCCATAAAACAAACAAAGCTCCTTTTGTAAAACAAGTTATAAGCTGGGCTGTGGCCCAGAAACTTGATGGAAAAGTTGTTGTTAACAATTTCGAAAGCAGATACTTGTGCCAAAAATTTTGTGGCGAAGACTAAACGCAAGAAACAAAATTGCATAACAAGGGATACATTCGAGGTAGGCAAGTTGCTATCAATTAGGAGTTAGACTCAAGCCGAAGGTGGCACGGCTGATGCTCCAACACATACTCGACTACCCGTCGTGTCTATAACGTCCCGAATGATACTCAAGACTAACACATTAACTGAAAAGTTAGAGCAAGGGTGTGGCGAAACCATGTGTTAGTCGAGTACTACTCAACCCGGTTTCATCCCGACATCCTATTATACCACTACGGATCATGACATATTATGGGCTAATCACATTCATTTTGGCAAATGGGTACTCTCAACTTGGTTCTTTTCCTAGGGAGACACAACAAATCCAACACAAGACTCATAGTAGTAATCCAAGACACAGGGTGCCATGATAACAAAAATCGGTTTCTCAAGCTAAGACGAGATCATAACATAGTGTGGGTTTCTTTAGCATATGATTTTTATCGACACAAATTGAACAACATAGGTGCCGACTGGAAAAGACCACGAGCATCAAAATGGGTTCACAATTGAATCAAACAACAACTTAACACCAAAGGGTGATGACAATTTAATTAGCCAAATTTCACAAGCATGAATTCAATACAAATTATCAACACTTAACATCTTATTTTCAAGGTTCATAACATTACTAAATTTACAAGAAGAGCAAAAATAGTCAAACTTATCAAAGGGAGATGAAATTGACGAGGATGAATGCTAACTCGAGATCAAAACTAAACCCAACTCCAACCTTCCTTGGCTCGATCCCAAACGGAAACGGATGTTTATTGCCACAAGTAAGATGAAAAGTTTTTGAGAGAGGTAAGTAAATGGTGAATGAGAGTGACTCTCCTGGCTCGAATTAGTGAAATAGAAGGCCTTGTAGAGGGTCTTTGACCTCACTTTTCATCTTGGGACATGGTGTAATACCATATTAAGCTAAGACCTTCTTCTCTCTTACACTCATCCTCACACTAGGCGGCTCCTTATTGGAAGGATAGGAAGAAGATAGTGACTTGTGAAGCTCCTATGGCTACCCTTGGATACTTGACTCTTGATTGAAACTGGGCGCGGTGGTGTTGGTGAAGACCCAACAAAAACAATCACTGATTTGCCTTTAATGAAGAAAGTGAAGGTGAAAGGTATCCTTGTATGATCCATTTTTATCAATATTCCTCTTTGGGTGCTTTGACATAATCGAAGGGTAGGATAGCAGGAAAGTGTAGAACCTTTTTGATAAGAAGAGTTTTGTTGTTATCTCTTTTGGAGAGGGGAAGGCGTGGGTGAGAGAAGAATACAGAAAACGATAAAAAAAAGAAGAGAGGGGGGCGGTTAAACCAAGAGTAGATGGATAGGATTTTATATTTTCCTTAATTAATTGTAACATTTTTATTTTTGAGATAAGGTTTAGTGGTTTAAATATTGTAGGTAAATTATAATTGTATTCATGTATTTTGTGCCCCGCAGAAATTATACCGTGAATGAAGTATTATAATTTGCTACTTTTTATACCGATATGCCTTATGAATACGTTTCTGAAATGGTATTATCTTGGTAATATTTTATATTCCGGGGATTTATCGTATGTTTTATTTTCCCTTATCATAGTGTGCGGTGCGTCGGTTAATGGGTCTGGGTGGAAAACGAGATAACCTCTCGTCTTACAACTTTAATCATAAGAAAATTTCAAGACTAACATAACACAATATTCAATATATGCGATGAATTCAAAAGTAATGCAGGGCTACAGGGTGAAGTTATCCACTCAAATAGGACGAAGCATATGCTTAATGAATATGATTAGTAATAATAAATTACCATTTATTATTTAATAATAAGTGAAAAATTACCGTGTGTCACATCCTCCTCGCCTTAGAAGGAAAGCCGTCCTCAGTTTTCAGTTAGAGTTACTTGCTGAAGTTGAGAAAAGATGTGGGTATTTACGCTTGAATTCATCTTCACGTTCCCACGTGTATTCTGGACCTCTTTGAGAGTTCCAACGGACCTTAACGATAGGGATACGGCTTTGCTTAAGCCGTTTGATTTCTCGATCCATGATCTCAATGGGCTCCTCGACGAAATTCAATCTTTCGTCAATTTGGATTTCTTCCAATGGAATAGCAAGAGTTTAGTTAGAAGACATTTCTTCAATTTGCATACGTGAAACACGTTACCGCAGTTGAGTTCTTGTGGTAACTCGAGTCGGTAGGCTACGGCCGATTCTTGCGAGAATTTTGAAAGGTCCAATGTAACGAGGATTTAACTTTCCACGCTTTCCGAAATGGATTATGCCTTTCCATGGCGAAACTTTTAGCATGACTTTATATCCCACTTGGAACTCAAGTGGATTTCGTCTTTTGTCCGCGTGCTTCATATGGTGCAACTTTGATGTATTGTGATATATTTGTTGTTGTAAGAGAACTCGGCTAATGGCAAATGTTTATCCTAGCCATTTCCAAAATCTATCACACATGCTCTTAGCATATCCTCTAGAGTTTGAATGGTCCTTTCGCTTCGTCCATCAGTTTGAGGATGGTAAGCGGTGCTCATGTCAAGGTTAGACCCTAAAGCATCTTCGAGTGATTTCTAGAAATTTGAGGTGAAACGACTATCTCTATCCGAGATGATGGAGATAGGGACACCATGGCGTGCGATGATTTGCTTCAGGTAAAATCGTGCAAGTTTGTCCATACCGTCGTTTTCCTTTGTAGAAAATGAGCTGACTTGGTGAGACGATCAACTATTACCCAAATAGTGTCGTAGCCACTAGAGGTCTTAGGTAGCTTGGTGATAAAGTCCATTGTTATGCGTTCCCATTTCCATTCGGGAATTTCGGGTTGTACCAGTAGACCTGAGGGTCTCTGGTGTTCGGCTTTGACTTTCGAACAGGTTAAATACTGGCTAACATATGTCGCAATGTCGGCCTTCATGTTTGGCTACCAGTACAATTTCTTCAGATCTGAATTACATAATACAGGATCCACGGGTGTATGGGTATTTAGATTAGTAGGATGCATTAGCAATGATATCTCGAATTCCTCAAGTAGCGTGGAATCCAACCCAGATGCTTAAAACATAAGGTTCCATCCGACCTTTTTATGAATCCATTTTCACTTTACTGGCATTT